>OY757187.1:26642169-26854705 GCA_963583895.1 Melanophora roralis | reverse complement strand
TTAAATTTTGTGTGGCAACCATGTTTGGGCCTAGAGATAGAGGGTAAGTATGTTCCACAAAAATGTTTGGATGGATAAAATAATTCGGGTCGGTCTTACACTTTATCTTTGTAGGAGAACCCTGGAAGCCGTAGGAGCGATTTTAAAAATGTTTAAATTAAGCTCTGTATGGCAACCCTGTTATATGTATGAATACTAATACTAATAAAATTTTCGTTTTGGGTGTGGTTGGATTATATCAACATGACTGATTCTGTTTTTTTTTGTTGTTTTTCTATTATTACATACATAAGTATGTTCTTTGTTGTTGTTGTAGACTGAAAAAAGGAGGTAGTCTTGGTTTTTTGCCTATATCTTGGTCATTTATCTGGCGATTTTGCTGAATTTCAATACCGATTTTCTCGCGACTATCTCTGACAGTTTGATACCACTTACGGGTCTATTCGATATCGGGGGGCTTCAGAAAGTTGATTTCAACCATAACACGGACAGACGGATAGACGGACAGATGGACAGACGGACAGACGGACAACGCTAAATCGGCTTTCCTATCTATAAGGATCCAGAATATTTATACTTTATGGGGTCCCAAATGGATAATAAAGAAATTACAAACGGATTGACAAACTTATAAATACGCTTATCACTTATGTGAAGGGTATAAAAACAAAGTGTATCGGTAGCCTAGAGGTAGAGCGCTGGTGCTGCAGTTCAGAGAGTCTAAAGTTCAAATCCCAGCTACGATAAAAACGGTAATAAAAAGTAAATGAACGTAAAATAAAAATAAAAAATTAAATGCTTTTTTTAAATAAAACTCAGTTGTTCTGTTTTGTACCAAATATATCGTATTTGACTTAAGAAAATCTGTAATTTTGACACTTGGCGGCTTGAAATAAACAAAAATGATTTGGTTTTTTTTGTTTGTAGATTTGGATTAGCCAAATATAGCGGTCTTACTTATTTAGGAATGGAATGATTTTTTTTCAGTGTTTTTCTTTTTAATTTCATTTTATTCAAATAATATTTGTTGTATAGTTCTGAGTGCTGGTACTTATTTTCATCGTTTTTTTCAGGTGGTTACCGTTTTTTTCAGGTGGTTGATAATAATGATGTTGTTAATAGTACTCAAACAATTACTGTTTATTATTATTGCTGCTATTGTTGTTGCTACTATCATTGTCATTGCAATGACAGTTGCATGTGCGTGTCAGATAAAAACACGCGATAAGGTTTTCACCAATTTTTTTTTTTGAAATCACGTTCCACATATCCTTTGGATATAATTCTCTGCTACTTAATGTTGGATTTACTTCCTTTAAAAATTTTTGCACCCAGTTTTTTTTTTGTTTTTTTTTTTCATTTTATTTCATATTTTTTGATTTCAACTGTCATACAATTATGGTTTGTAAATGCATGCTTGTGTTTGTTGTAACTGTGAAGTGATTTGATATTTTTCACATGAATTGTGTTGGTAATATGAGGTTTATTAACACTAGTCTATGAATATTAATATGTTTGTTGAATCACTACAACTAGTTGGTACAAATGATAACACTAAACTTGCATGCAACTATTTGCATTTGTATTTTTTAGGTAAATTTAAAATTTATTAATGTAAACTAAGGTGAACTAAATTCAAAATTACATTTTAAATAAGCATTTTTAAATAATAAGTTCTGCATAAAATATAAGAATTTAAAAATTTATTAGATATTGAGGTTGAAATAAGTCTTTAATTTTTCTTCTATTTATTTTTCGTTTCCTTATTGGCTTTCATGTTCAAAATTGAGAGAATAACAACCACTTGAAATTTATATTCATTCAATTCATACTAAATTAAAAACTTTACACCTGATGTTCAAAAATCTGCCAATAAATCATTTTCGTTCTCTGCTTTTTATTTTGTATTGAAGTTATCTTGTGCTTTAAGCGGGATAAAAGTAAAAGTAAACTTTTAATGCAAAAAGTAAAAGCATTTGTAAAATCTTTTCGTAGTCGCTGTTTGAATAACAATAAAAACTTTGAATTTTAAAGAAAACTATGATAAAGAAAAAGTTTAACTTTTGCAGGACTGCTTCTCTTGCTTTCCTTTTTTGATTTATGGCTTTAAAGAAATTTCTATAATTTTGAAGGTGCCAAATTTATTGCATTTTGTATTGTTTAAAAAAAAAGATTTAAACGTTAATTGTAACTAAAAAAGTTTTGTTTGAAAACAAAAAAAAATCTAGGAGGTAAGTTTTGTCATGTTTTTTCCAATAACTTGATGGAGGATACAAAATGTTTTTTAAATTTATTTGTTTAAGAAGAAAATAATATTTATATTTTACAATAAATTGGCACATCTTAAACAAAATCGATTTTTTACGTGTATTTAAGAAGTTCTCCATTTTAAGATAAGATTTCCCTAAAACTTTTTTTCGGCTAATTTTCTTTACACTTTTTTATCTTAGAATAGAAGTAATATTTGTCCCCTTCCAACCGTTGTGTGAAATTTTGAAGTTGATAAAAGTTTTTTAAGGTTAGTTTGAACAAAACAAGTTACTATTTTGATTATCTTATCTTAACAACAATTTTATATACTTCCAATTGTAATTGAATTGGGGTTTATTTTTAAGTACAAAATAAGTTGATTTACTTTGAAATGCAAATGACGAAAATATTTTTGAAAACCTTTTAAGCATAAAAGGAAAGGCACTGTGTAAAAATTGATACGATTTTGTTAATAAAGTTAACAAATTGAATTTTTAACAAATTAAAATTTTCTGTGGGTACACATTTGCATCTTTCTATTTTATACTTAATTAACTTCATTACAATTTCTAAAATATGCAAATTTTTTGTCTGAAAAAAGACAGTTACCTAAAAATGTTTTTGATAGAATATTATGAATTGATTTTTTGCACTGTTGATGATAATTTTAGAAGCATGTTGTCTTCTAAAAAATACATCCAGGAGGAGGAAAGAGGTATTGTAATATTGGTCACTCAAAACCAAAGGATGTACGTAATGTCAGTCAAGTGTCTTTTCTGCTTAAAGCGGCCCATAGAGACATACGGCTTGCAGATACTGCCGGTAAACTCTTGTGTACGTATTATGTGATTGACGATTTGACTGCACACATATCAATCATACACTGTTAAATGTTTTACTGATTTAGATCCTATAAGCAAAATTGTAAATCAAATAAACAATTAAATTAGAACTTTGAAAAAATTTATTTAGAAGAAGTACCTTCATTTTTAATAAAAAAATTAATGCTGTTGAACAAATATTTTTTGATTTTTCTTTTTTTTTACAAAAAAATCAGATAAAAATTTTACTAAGATCTTATAAAATATTTGTGCCAATGAAACTATAATTTGATTGCAAAACAATTTTTTAAAGTTTTTTCTCTAAATGTCGTTAACAGTAAAACATGTGGCGTATACTGAATATGAATTTAAAAATATTAGTTCTAGAGCTCATACGCCTAAGGTTACTGTTTTTAAATGTCATCTGCAACACCCTCATTTCTATGCATTAGCAGTTATTATCCGCAAAGCAGAAGTGTAGCTACGGCGCAAACGCGGATAAGCTAATACATTTACTCTTTACTTATTTTTTCTTTTTTAAGTTTTTCTCTCTATTTTTCAGTGTTTATGTTTAACGCGTTTGTTTACAACATCCGTTTATATGGTTAAACAGAAATATTTACTTTTCTACTTTTAACAAAAGCACGTGATTGCTTACAAAAAAAAGGAACCATTACCTTCATAAAACCACAATGAATTATTAAAAGAAATTGTATTCACACATATACAAATGAACCAGCGCACACCCATTTTCACATACTTTCCCACAGCTACATAAAAATATCGCACTTCTTGTGAACGTCATACAACAAAAAAAGGAAGAAGAAGAATCAAAAACTAAAACATGATTTTAATTCACGCACAACAGGCAGCGAGGCAAGCTGTAAGAAAGTGTTTAACGGTTGGATGGTTATAGTTGCCAGAAAACGGTAGATGTAGTTACAATGGGGAAGGAAGAAACGTAGTTCATATATTAAAATGGTTATACAAATACATTCGCCTGAGTTATTCACTGCAAAATTTAATGTCATTTTTTTTTGCTTAATTTTACAATAATTAAGATGCTGATTATGAATATTTTTTGCGTGTTTTTTCAACTACCGTTAGCATTGTGGTTGTAGATATTGTAATCAGTTTCTGGTTTTTACTCATTTTCTAAGAGCTAAAGTTTTAATAGAGAAGACAAAAATATTAAAATTAATGTCTTAATCTACATAACTATTTTTGTGTTTTCTAGATAAAATGATCTTCACTATAATTGAAGTGCCGCGTACTTATAGTGTTTTTAAGGTTTTTGCAAAGAATATCTTAAATGCTTCTTAAGCCTCAAGCTTATTTCACCACCAGCCACTGACATTTAATTTCTTCTTTTTATTAGTAAAAGGTTATAAGAAGTGAAATATTGTAATGAAATTGCTTTTTTTCTCTTGTATGAAACAAGCTCGTAGCCTATTTTGCTTTATTTTGTTTTATTTTGTTTTTAAGCATTAAAAATTTAAAATTCAAAAAAAGTATCAAAAACATATTCATGTTTTTTCAACACCTGTCGATATTAATTATAATTATGTTTCTTCCATTTTTGTTTAAAAGTTACTGAAAGTACCTTAAAAGAAGTATTAATATATATGCATCAGTATTGGATGGTTAAGACTAATCAGCTATTCATCCCTAACTATTCTAATAACCGAAGCCACGAAAAAAACCCAGTGGCCCCTTGTTTATTGCAAAAACTACAGGATATAATATATAATTTTAAATATTGGCTTTTAAGTTACAAAAAGTATATTTTCAATTTTTTTAACCCTTTTTTGACATTTAGGGTAAAAATTTCTTAAAAGTGACAAAAATATACTGAGATTTTATTTTTAGATTTTTTTGTTAAAAAAAAAATTTTCAATAAGTTTGGGAAAAGATTTTGGAAACTTTTAGATCAAAAGTATTTCCGTTCATTTCCCAGAAAGGGAAAACAATTTTTAGTAACTAAGCTCAAGAGTTTTTCTACTCCTGGCTAGTTTAGTTGTTTAAATTTTTGTTTTCTGATTTTTTTCTAATTTTTATTTTAGAAACAAGAAATATGATACAAGTCAATCAAGTCCGACCATATTACACCCTGCACCACACTTTTTTTGGGGCTATAAAAAACCGATAAAATTTGAAAGCCTTAGAGCACCATAGATCAAGGGACTTTTTTTTTTAATAATGAAAAAGAGGTTTAAAGCTTAGTTAAATTTAAAAATGTTTAATATCAGATAATTTTTTCCAAAGTAATGCAGACTTTAAGATATATTTTAGTCTTACCTTAAAGGAATGCACAATAGACCCAGTAGGTATCCGATGGTTGGTTGATTTGACTGTTATCACCCCAACCTTACCTTACAACTAATATTTTTAATGTTTTGGGGTTTCCTGAATTTTTCGAAATTTATTGATATCACAATGTGTTTTTAGAGAATGTTGTGGGAGTATTTGAAAGACTTCTTCAAGTTTTTAAACTTGCATGTTAACCTTGGTGGGACTTGTTCGTTCATGAGAGATTCTAAGGCAGCAAAGAAATTTCATTAAGATGGGTGCGACCATTTTGCTCAAAATTTGGCTTATACGATTCGAAAATTTTATATTAAAAACACTATAATTTAAATGATATTATGTTTTAAAGCGATGAATAGTAAATAGGCACTATGAGACCATAGCTTGTGCTCATAATGACAACTTGGAAACTGTAACGGGTGTCACCTTACATACTCGAATTTAACGAAATTTTTACTTTTAGATCGGGTTGCGTAAAATAGTTTAGGGAACGGGCTTATTTGTTTTAATTCCGAAAGTAGTTTAAAGTGTTTTTAAAAGTATTTGATTAATTATTTTTACAAAAAAACTTTTTTCGCTCAAGAAAACCCTTTTAGAAAAAGGGCGAGTTTAATATTTTCATTTAATCGCAAAAAAAATAAATGCCAATTATTAAGGTCGTGGTAATTTTAAACTATTGTGAAATAGTCAAACATGAAACCTATTTATTTATATATTGATCATTTTTATTTTTTTAGGGCATAAGTTAAACGATTTTTTTCAATAAAGAAAACATCGATTTTTTCCCCATTTTGAGACGATTTCCGTGAAGTTTGCGAGCAGAAAAATAGACATATTTGTCAAAATATTTGGCGAATTCACAAGTTACGATATGATAGCATATTGCATTATTGTCATATAATTTCACAATAGCATAAAAATTTTGTTGTTGCTTTTCAAACCAAACTTGTTGTGAAACAATACAACTTTGTTTGATATGTTTATTGTAATGTCATATTATACACAAAGTCATGCGCCAAGCGCCTAAAACAAAACGGCGAGTTTTCTATTTAATTTTTGGAAGCCGCTAGCACTCGCCACCCTAAAAATGTATGATACTAGAATCTTAGGCAAAAGAATTGTGTTTTCGTTTAATCGTATCAGCTGATTTAGATTTTAAATACCACACTTATATATGAGAGGTTGTTCACAACAGTTACATTTTGTGGTTCTATTATTTTACAATGGAGCGATCATAATTTTTTAATCAAAAACATAAGTATAGAAACGTATAAAAAAAATTGTCAAGATAAGGTAACATTTGGGCCAGTTATAGCCTAAAAAGCTTATTCAAGGAGGACATCTGTATGGGGCCGATATCAGAAAATTGACTGGTCATTATTACAAAATACCTGCCTTATGCCAGTGGAAAAAAAGCTTATCTGTGCCAAATGTCGTTAAAATATTTTTAAAATTGCGACCTGTACTTTGGTTACAAAAATACATGAACACTCATGGACGCCAGACGGATGGACCGTTAGACATGTTTAAATCGACTCAGCAAGTGATTCTGAATAGATCAGTATACTGGAGGGTGGTTCTCAGATAATTATTTTCGGGCGTTACACAAATCTGCACGTATGCGGTGTGGCTGAAAAAACAATACCACTCGAGGTTTTCAAAAACTAAAAAAAAATTACGTTGCAATTATTTATTTCAGTTAATTTTATATTTTATCTTTAAAAAGTGTTTAAATACCTAAATTTAATGCTATAAATTGCAATTAAGGTAAAAAGTACAAAACTTGTATTTCACTTTAAATTTTTTATTCATAAAGCCAAACCAAAGACAAAATGCATTGCTCTTGCTTTTTTTTACAAAATGCTTGAGTATATTTACTAATAAGCTTTATTCTTGCTTTTTGCTACCTTAAACAAAATTATATTTTTCTCATTAAAATTAAGTTAATTCCATGACTAAATAGCAGCAAAGTACTATTTTTGCCTTCTACTCTTAGCTTAGAGCAAACATTCATAATTTATGTACCTTGTTTTAATGGCTTCTGCTGTCTTTTAGCAAATAAATCTGATGTTTAATTGTAAAACAAAAGTATGTTCTTTCAACAAAAAAGCAAACATAGTTAAAAAAGTTGAAATAAAAAAAACAAAAACACAGGTAACTGAACAAAAGCCAAGGGTGCAGCCAAATGGGTTTTAATGTTACAAAAGAGATAAAAGCAAGAGTATTTAAATACAAAAGAATATTCTTTAATTGTCTGTTTCTTTATTACCCTAAATTTAGTTTTTTGTCTAAGGATATTTTGGAATTCTGTATTTGGTTAATTAGGAAATCTATTTGTTTTCGTAAAATTTAGTTCTAAATCAGTTTTCTTTGGCACAAAAGTTTTTTAAGTTTTTCTAATCTATTAAATAGTGCTTCAACACTAAAACTGTTTCAAAAAATTGGTATAGAATTACATAGTTTTATAAATTTGTTTTCTATTCACTAACTATCGATTGCGATTAATGATAAAGAAAATATTTGCAATTTGAAAGAAGGAATTGTTTGCTTAAAGTGTCTAACAAAACCAAAAAAAATTTTTTAGCACTGCCGCCAAACTAAGGAGAAATATTTCTTATTTTCTTAAAATTTAATTGAAATTTGTATTAAGTGAAAATGTTGTTTAAATCATTCTATTTATCATTGCATTACTACATGTTTTCTATAAATATCTAAAAGAGAGGGAGTATTATTGTGTGGTTGTTTTAGGTCAAGATAATGATGGGAAAGCCATCTTATTTAGAAGTAGCTTAAACGAAATTAACAAAAAAGTTTTAAAGGAATGAATCTAAGATGACAGTGGGTTTAAATATAAAAACCATCGATATTTGGGGAATACGTTTTAATATCTGGGACTCAGGAGGACAACATAAAGTACAAGCGCTATATGGTAAATATTACCAAGAGTCACATGCGGTCACCTATATATGCCATTAACTCGAATGACAGATATCGTGTTGAGGAGTGTCAAGTCATATTTGACGAAACCTATTTTTTTTACTATATAATGTTCCGTTGCTAATTCTTGCTAATTAGCCAGATTTATATGATGTTATTAGTGTAAGGTATGAGGTCCGGTATGAACATTACTAAGGAGTTTTGAATGCTGCACTTAGCTGCAGCATGTTTTAATTCCGCTAAGCCATCGTTTAAGGTGCTCAATTAGAATAGTGAGAAGATCTTTGTTTTTAGGAAAAAATAATCTGATTTTTATTTATAATTTTCACAGGTATTTATATTTATTACTAACTTTAATTCTTTCCCATGTTCTTTGTTTTATGACCTTCATAGTTATTATTAACTAATTTGCTGTTCTTTGCATGTGTAAGCAATTTCAACATTTTGTGAGTCAATGTAACTGAACTCCCTTTTTGCTACGATATGTAGGTTACTTTAAGTCATTGCTTTTTTTTTAAAGTTTTGTAGATGCAATTTTATATTGTTGTATATTTTTAAATGTGACCAACAGTGTAGAAGTTTTCCCAACACACTACATTAGTCTTAAAGATATAAAACCCGTGTTTAAGTAATCTGGAGGTTTATTGGTACGCGATTTTCTTACCATACCTATTTCTGCTGTTACAGCAAAAGGTATAGATGAAGGCATTAAGTTACTGTTCAAAGCCATAGAAAACATGCAATGGTTAGGATAGGTTAGGTTCCGAAGAGTAATGAGGAGTGCAACTTGCCAGCTCCACCCAAAGGCCTCTAAGCCCATTGTGAATCCCTTTAGCAAAGTTGAAATGAGAAATAGGAAAGACAAATAAATTTAAAGGTAAAGTGATACAGAAACAAGAGAGAGAGCATGAAGGCCATCTGCAAGAAGTTAAAAGAATTTTGTAACGGTCATTCGGGCGTAGGCGCTGAACCACCTATCCACCCAGACACCCAACCACTTTGATGAATATTATTATTTTCCCCAGCCCACAGCCAGAAACCTCTGCTTTAAGAAGAAGCCTCCGAAACACTTTTATCGGAGAATCTATAATCTAGGCAGGGGAAGACAAGGTATACATTGTCATTGATTTTTTCGTCTATCTTGTGAAGAAGTGTAGGCACGTCCGTTCGCATATAAGGTGACGATTTGTATATATATTCATATGTGTGTTAAGATACGATATGAAGTATTTAAAACATGTTATAAACGGTGGCAAAATATGTATTTTTTAAGCATAATTTTCTGTTAGGAAATTTTTTACTTAACCCTTGTATTAATGCCCGGGTACCGGTGAACCTAATTAGGAGTTTTTACATGAAAAAAATGTACTAACAATTGTAATTTTTAATTAAGCATCTGGATCGTTATTCTTTACCTTAAAAGAAAGCAAATTAAGATTTAAGATTTATTTTGGGGTCCGTTTATATAAAAAAAAATTTCTAAAAGTGTAGCAATCGCAACATGCGCACCCTGGTACCCCGGTACCCAATACAATTGTTATGGGAAATATGGATAAAAAACTACTAAAAAAGTTGCACGAGCTATTAAAATGTTATTTATTTGCAACATTTTTTATTTTTAAATTCATATTTTATACATTTAAAAATTGTTTAGAATAATCTGGCCGCCCACATTAAGCGGAGCTTTTCCGAATTTTGCGTTTCATTCTTTCTATTAGCTTGTAACACACGTGACAAGATTCGTTTGCTTGTTTTCTTCCTGATTTATTTAGCTTGTAAAATTTATTAATGGCATTTAACCTTCGTGCTTCAGTCATGGGCTGAGCAAGTTCTTCCGATAATTTACGCATAAAGATTCGTCTCTAAATTTTTTTCTTCATATTCACTTTGTTGTTCTGATAGTAAATGATGTATGACGCGAGTGAATTAGAATCCAAAATATTTAAAATTAATTCGACTGGCCACCTTAAACTTCAGCGATGACCTTCTAACTATTTGATCCATAGTATAAACTCCACTTTTGTGATTATTATAAAAATATATGATGTCAGGTTTATTTTTAACATTGTCACTAAAAGCTTTGTCTGAATCCAAAAAAAAATTCAGCTTTATATTTTCAGGGTACATAAGAACACATCGTTAATTTTTTTATTTGCGAACATAACATTTGGAAGATAAGGCGTATTAATTTTTAATAGGCCAATAATGGCAAGATTTTATGATATCAAGTGGTTGGCTTCCAACTTTCACGGTAGGGAGGCGGTTATTCTTTAACGAATCTCCTTATGATTTCTTTGCTGTGTCTATAGTTTTGCCAGTTTCAGCCTCGAAAGCCCAGCATACATGGTTGGCTTTTAAGGTATATATTTAGTTAACCCTGTAAAGCCTCCTTAAAAATTAAGTTGCTTATTAATTATTAAATTTACACTCGAATCTTATATTTGGGATACGTTTTCTTTCAACATTATCCATTTGATTAAAAAAATACTGTCCGATATAAAAAATTTAAAGTTTTAGCCGTTTTCTATTCAAACTTAAAAAAATCCTATTTTGATACAAATATCATTTAATACACTTTTAAAAAGTTTAAAAATTTTATTTTATTACATAAAACAATGTGGATAAAGTTGGGTATTAACATAAGAGTAAAGTAATTAATTTAGCACAAAGTTTAATAATTCAAAACAATATAAATCAAAATTTCAACAAAGTTCCTTTATAAGCTTTAATTAAACATTTGACTTAAATTTATTTTACATAAAAATATTTATTAAACAGTTTTTTTTAAAGAGAAAATGTCTTCGAATATTTAATAAAATCATCACATACTTACTTAGTACTTAAGGAATGACAATATTTAATTTTTCGCACTTAAACAGTACTTGTAAATGGGGCAAAAACAACAATAAATTTATCATATTTGTACGTATTTATGTGTGCGTGTTTTAGTTTAAACTTAAAACTTTTCCTTGCAGTAGCAATTTCAAAGAGAGTTTGGAATTTTTCCTCCTTTTTTTGTGATGATATTTTTAAAATTGCTCTTTAATGGTAGTTATTGTTGTACTTACCTGTCGTTAGTATGTTTTGAAACAACATTCTTGAATTGTAGCAAAAAAGAGCAATGTCATTTAATCATTATCGTTAACTATAGAAACTTTTTGAAAGAGAATTCCCATGTCACTGAAATATTCTAAATATAGTCAAAGAAAACTATTGGTAAAAAATCTATTTATAATTGTATTTTAAAGATAATGCAATTTATTTATTAAATATTTTTTTTGTTTTAAGTATTTTACAGGGTTTCATGTTGTCTTAAGTTTCTCCATATGCTTTTATCAGTTTTTACGTCAAGTTATCAGTAGGCTTTAACCAAATGTTGGCTTTTCTGCGGGTAAAAAGCTAAGTTTAAATTTAAATTTAATTACGCTACCAAATAGCTTGGTAAATTGTAAGCGCAGAAAAGCATAACTGGCTTACTTATTTACTGATTTATAATTGTACCGCTAAAACTTGTATACTAAGATATTTGAAATTTGAAGTGCAAGTGCCACTTTCAATGTGTAGATCTATAGGGTGTCTGGGGGCAGATTTAAATTTTCAAACTTAAATAAAAAACGTAATAGTTTACACACAGTTTTATTGAGAGCATTGAACGATAGAATGAAAATGTGGGCTTTATTTCTTAAAGAGTATATCATTCAGAGGTCTTCCTTAAGGTTGAACACACTGTTTAAAACGGAGCCTTGTGTTCTGCGCCACACGCTGAAATAAACTGGGGTTAATTAAGCTGATTTCTCGACGAATATTTTTCTTTAAACCAACAAGAAATTGGCATTTGAGGTAGCACCATAAAAAATATTCATAGGAGTTAGTAAGGGCGACCTCGGTTGACATGGCATGTCTCCAAAGCGACTGATCAGTTTTTGGGAGAAATTTTCCCCATTCTGTGGAAGTCACGTGTGTGAACAATACGATGAATGAGCTCGCAGGTTTGGCAAAACAGTTTCGTAATCATTTGTCTATAATATTCACCGCTGACATTCTTGGCCTGGCCTCAGGAATTTCGAAAAGAAAAACAATTTAATTATCTCATCCGTGGATAAAGCACACCCAACAGCTATCCTGGGGCAAAGTGAGGGTTTTTGAGAAACAAGAGTTGCGGTTTTTGGCCAGTTTTGTTTGTTGATGTGAAAATGAGTCTAGTCGCTCATAAAAAGTGGGGCTAAAAGCGCGAAAATGCTCCAAAAATTAAACTAAAAATTAAATTTTGGTCCTTCTAGGTCCATCTTTTAGCTTTTGAACTTGTTATGATATAAACATATTTTGTCCAACAGGCCTAAAGAATATATAAGCATATTTTTGGTAGCTCTTTTTTAATATTTTTGGAGCTTAATGGGTCCTTTTTAGGTGCTTTTATCGCATTTTTAATGCTCTTTGAAATTTTTTAAATTATAAGTCTACATGTATAAAATTAAGGACGTTTGACCAAGGATACGATTTGAAAATAAACAAAGTGAACAAAAAAAGCTTGTTTGACTTTTTGTGGTAATTTTTTGAATATTTTTTTTTAAATTGTAGGCCTCAAAATATCAAGTCAAGTATCACTGTCCTAGATGTAGGTTGAAATTAAAGTGGACAACATGTTTCTATTATATGTTTGGATACTTTTTTAATTTTTTTTCAGATTATGGGTCTACAAGCATGACTTTTGGGATAATAGGTGCAGATTGAGACTAAAAGTAATAAATGCGTATATTGTAGATGCATTTTCCATTTGTTATTTTAAAATTTATTATTTCAATGTGTGTGAGAAAATGTTTTTTTTTTAATTTATCTAAATTCAGGTTATTAAATCCAACGGGTTTCATAAATCAAAGCAAATCAAATAAACAGATAACTTGAAAGGAGAGCCCATTTTGCGCGATTGTTTTATTTGGTCTGATTATTGCTTTCCAGCTTCACCTGATCAATAGCTTATTACATTAAGTTTCCAGACTCATAATTTCAAAAAGAAATCCCAAAACTTCAAAAATTACTGTTTTTCCACAAAGTTGTCTTTTGACCCCAATCTGAATCAATAGTTCTTTATTTCATGTTTATTTAAAAAGGTTAAAAAGATGCCAAAAAAAATAAAAAAATATTCCTTTTGTCCTCTCAGTTAATTTTTGCCTACTTTGGGCAAAAAAATTATATATCGAATTTATTTTATTTCTCCAAAAAATTTACCAAAAATATAAATAAGTACTTTATATTCACTTAAATGATTTAGTTAAGGTCAAAACGGGCCGTTGTCCTTAGTTTCAGAAAAATTAGGCTCATAATTTGAAAAATGCAAACAAGTGAAAAAAATATAAAAAAAGCTTTTTGTATGATTAGTTAATTTTGGCCTGAATCTAGGTCTTACTTGTTTTAATTATAATTTCTAGGATAACATTTATCTACTTGGCTTTACACTTAATATTTATTTTAGTTAATTCTAATCGACAGCTTAAAGCTTCGTGGAGGTTTTCCCGATCCCAACTGTGGCCATTGAAGTTTTTTCTAGGAAAGAAAAATTTTTGTCAAAATAACTCACAAAAATTTTAAGTAAATAGTGACTTACTAAATTTATTTCAAATGCGTGGTAAAATCCAGGTTATAATTTTGCCGGAGGTTGATAAAAAACACTGGTAAACAATTAATTTAAATCATATATGTCATTCAAAGAAAAATTACGATATACTGAATTTTTTTTTTTGCATTATAAAAGATTGAAGCTTTCAATAGAGACTTTTATATTTTTTCCGATTTTTTTAAATTGTTTTCTGAGTGTATATTTTGCTTCCAGTATCCCATATGTTTTGCTTGAAAAGCAATGAGATATACTCACAGAAAAAAGTTTGTAAATAAGGTGTGTCTTTTTTATTATATCTATCTGATTTAATGTGCATAGAAACTTTTGCAAAGTATTTGTTACATATTATTCAATATTATACTTCACATTGAGCATATGATGTTGCCAAAATTTACAAAAGCAGTATTTAATGTTAATATTTCTAAAGCTAGCCAGATTTTTTAGGGGAAGTTGTTTGCAAATACTTTCTTATTGATGCAATACAATGAAAGGAAAATGCACAGAAATAAAATAAAGAAGTTAAAAACAATTTGTTAAAAAATAATTTTTGTAGTAAATGTACATATGTGTGTGAGAACAATATTACATAAATTTTAATTGGGAGACGTATTATGTATTTGCAAAGTTATTTTTTTTAATGTTTGCAAAGGACAATCCTTTTTTTATATATTGATAATTTAATTGTTTAAAATTGAACAATAACAATTAAGTCTTTTTGTTAAGAAACATTAAGTATATTACAAATACTTTTGTTGCCATCGAAAGCATTTCTTGCCTTTACAAAGATTGTTTATTAAAATATTACTTAAGTAGAACAACATTTTGCAAAATATTAAAAAAAAAATAAAAAACCTTTAAACGTAAGTTTAAAATATTTCAAAAGAAGAAAAAATTTTCAAACAACTCTGCTGTAGCATTTAATTAAGCATTAAGAAACAAGAATCAAAAAATTAAATATTTTCTTTGATGATAGAACATACTCATTTTTATTTAACAAAATTTTGTAAAATAAAGAGGTTTAAATTTGTTTTTGTTAAAGCATTCCTAAGCACTTGGTTCTTTTCTTATTAACAAAATCTAAAAGAATAACGGCATGAATCGTGGAAATATATTTATGTTCTCTGACAGATATTAAATACATGTATATGGGTGTTTCTGAAATAAGCAGACTATTTTTGTCCGTTTTTTTATAGGAAAAGATTAAATATATTCCAGTTTCTTATTGACATTTTAATACAGATGAAACAATTTTTTTACTTTTATATATTTCCTTAAAATTGTTTTGTTTCTTAAGAAAATTTCCTTCCCAAGTCTGCAAATATCATGCCTCTGGCTGTCCCAAGGCCTACTTTTACTTGAATTTTTTAGAGTTTCTAACAAATATAGTCTAAAGAGTTTAAACAAAGTTACTGTAAAAAAAATTGTTATCAAGTGATCCCTTTCTTTTATAAATGTGAATATTTCTTATCAGGTAATATATTTTTGGATGTTTAGGGCTTGTTCCAAAAAATATAAATAATTCTTTTGTTATAAGTTTACTGGTCGACTGGAAAAATATTTTAAAACCTTGCATAATTCGGTAAAAATTAAAAAAAAATTAAGGTCCATCTGTGAAAGTTGAATAAAATTAATAAATGCAGAAACCCGTTTAAAATACGTTATTTTTAAAAAATCTTAGACGTCAAAAAAGAAACGTCAAAATAAGCCCGTAATTACAGAATCAACCATTTAGATTTTTGCTTAAGTAGATTCTTATTATCCTAACATTCCTAACATTCTAATTTTTGGCGAAAATAAATATTATTTATTATCAGCGCATGACTTTTATATTCTTTAGGCGTTTTTGTTCAGAACAATAGCTTGTCACAAATTAATGCTAAAAAACAGATGTTTCTGCTTTACGTTTTAGTTAACTCACAAGCCATTGTCTTTGCAAAAAAAAAAAATTAAATTTAACAAAATTTTATTTAAAAAAAAATTTAATCCTCTTTTGCTTTTACCGAAAACATGAAAATCATACTAGAAAATAAACACTTATGTTTTTGTCATTTGCTTAGGGGGTATGTAGAACATTTTAATTTATAACACCGTAAAATTAAATAGCATTTCCTTTCTTTTAACAAAAAAAATTGTTTAAATAATATTTGACAAATTTTAACTAGCCACGACTTTAACACAAGCAACAGAACGTAAAAGTATTTATATAAAATATTGCATAAATATAATGCTGTATGTAAGTAGTAGGATAAATAACAATTAGAAATAGCATTTTTGTTAATATAAAACTCCATTATTCCCTTCAATTTTTTCTCTTTTGGGTAATTCCGTGTGGCAAGGGTGACAATGGTGTAAATATTTTTGCTAAGAGGCTGTGGTCTTAAATAATCTTTGTTTCACAATCTGCTAAATATTCTAAAAGTCGCACACACTTAGTTCGTATAATGGTTTGAATAATATTTTAAAGTACTTTTGATACCAATATATATAAATTTTTTTTCTTAAAAATGTGGGAGTTTCTCTTTAAAAAATATAACGGGTGTGGCATTTTATTTAAGGCCGATTATTAAACAAATTATTATATTGTTTTTCATGAAAATATCCTTACTCCAAAAAATTAAAACACAATTTTGGCCATAAATTATAGCTATATAAGATAGGACAGATACAGACCATGTGTTAAAAGTAAGTCCCCTGAAATTTTAAAACTTCTTTTGGCTAAGTTCATTTAATAATTATCTATTGTTATAAAGAAAATAATTAAAAAAATTAACTGACAAAAGCATTGAGCCAAAAATAATTAAAATTTTTTCACATTAAATTAAATTTAAGCTGCAAACTTGAGCCAGAATTTAAAACTACTAAGGTTGTTTTAAAAAAGTTTACAATAATTTTTTTGTTGTAAGAAGTGGGCCATTATTTCAAGAGGAAACCCAGGCCGCTCCATCTCAACGCCGTTTCCATTACATGCATATCTTTTAGTCGGGTAAGCTAATGAAAACAATAAAATATATTTAAAGTCAAATATCTTAGCTTCCTTTGCTTAAAAAAAAATGTCGAATTGGTCTAATATAAACAACAACTAAATATTTGGAATTTAGGGCTTTTTAGCTTCCTATAAAAAAGTTTAGGTCGACTTGGTATTTTGGGGCTGAACCAACGTAGGCTTCTTGTCTCTGTGATTTTGGAATTAAAACACCAGAATAAAAATTAAAAAAAAATGATAAATTTACTTAATATATGAAAAGCTTCTACTTATGAGTTGCACTGCGTGACGTATGAGTATTATTATTAAAATAAAATACCGTAAATAATTAATTAATCATACGCCATATGTTCCTAAAAATGTCAAGACATTAATTTCCTAACCTTGAATCGGCTTAAGGTCATTTACTAATATAAAAATAGCATAAACACATTTTTAGATGTATATATTTAAATCTGAGATCACGGGCTAATTTTGACGTAATTTTCGGTGTCGAAGTTTTTTGCAAAACAAAGTATTTTACCTATAGCATAGGTGCAAATCAATTTAAAAAAGTTTTAAAAAATTATGCAAAGATTTTAAGGTATGTGTCCAGCCGACCTGTAAACTATACGCTTTCCCCGTATCTTTAAAAAAAAGGTTTCTTTATTTCTTTTGTTTTATTATTTTTGTTGTCAAAAACAAAGATTGTTTGTTTTTTGTTTAATTTGGTTTCTTTAATAAAATTTATAAAATATTTCTTTTACTTTTATCTATCATTTATTTATTATCATTTGTGAAATATAAATATTTATAGACATATTTTTAGGTTTAATAAATTTAAACTAAAAAAAACTGCATGAATGCATTACTAATATTTAAATGCAAGTTGTTTTAATCCAATTGGTATGTCTTGGGAAAGTTATTTAGTTAAAGTTTTTACAGATTAAAATTTATTTTTGTATAATTTTGCTAAAGTTTATTGTATTGAAATACAAATTTCAAAAAAGGAAGGTTTATTGACATTAACTTTTTGAAATATGAATTTTTCCAAACAGTTATGGATTACGTGAAGTTTTCTTTGTTCATTTTCTTATCTATTTATTGTATGATAAATCTAAAAAATATTTTTTTACAACTTATTGTAAAATTTTGTAAATTATAAAGACTTTTTAGCCACATTCAAAACACTGCACAGTTTAACAAGTTTTCAACCGTAAACATGATATACAGATTTACTCAAGTAAAGGAAGCAAACAATGTAGCAAGAAGAAATGCCAACAGAATATTGAAGCTCAGCATACATTTCGTTAGCTTAATATAGAAAGACCATAATTCGTTATTTTTTATGATCTTTTCTATAAACGGTCTGCTCATATTTTACAATAAGCCAAAAAAATCTCGACTTAAAAATTACGAGTTAGGGCTTTTCTATATTTAGGTAACGATATGTATGTGCCAATTGGCGATTGTATTGTCGCGCAACAAAATTCAAGATTTTGCAGTTTGTGCTTCAGTTTTTACTGCAGCGACTAATACAGCTGCCTATTCTGTTGACACTACCAAAAAAAAATATTTTTACAGCTTGCAGCTGGAGTACGTTGTACTCCAGCGACTAATCTGTTTCCCACTTAAGGCAAGATACATATATCTATAATAAAAAATTTTTATTTAAGGTGCAAGTGTATGAATATTAAATAACATGAATAAATAAACTTTTATAAATTTTACGTTATACATTAGACAATAAGTAAAAAAATCTTTATGAAATATTTAGTACACATTTAAAAGAAAGGTGTTTTAGCAAGAACACTCATTAAAAAAGACTTTTACACATTTTAGCGTTCATAAAAGCTGTAAAAATGAATAAAAATGTTATCCATCGAAAACGTAAAATTTACACTTAAGGTAGATGTTCTACTGCAGCTACGAAGGAAGTCAAAATATGTTTTGAATTACTATATTATTACATCATTTTTAAACTTATTTGGCAATTAAAAAAAATTTCGGATACAAATATCTGCTAAATTTAAAGTTGATACACTTTAAAACACCTAAAAATATTTTTGTACCAACTTTTGGCATAAGAAAAGTTCGCGATGTATGTATGTAAAAATATCATAACCTTAATATAGAAAGGCCCTAACTCGTATTTTTTCGATATAATAGAATTATTCAAAAATATTTTCCATTAAAAAAATACGAGTTAAGGCCTTTCTATATTAACGATATGAATTTATGTACAATTTATTGATTGCTTAATAAAAATTTAGGGTGATAGGCTATTTTGTTAATTACTTTTCCATAAACTTTATTTATTAAAGTTATAATTAAAATAATAATTGCAATATCAGGAGCTTGGTCTAAAGAGAAGATTGCAATTAACTTCAAGTATCTAAGCCCACCTTTCTTTCCTTTAAGTATTTCTAAACTTTTTTAAATGCCTTGTGCAGTGGTCAGCTTTTGCTTCTGTGTTAGGAATATTTTACAATCTTTTGTTGCTTTTCTTTAAGTCTTCATTATTTATCACAACTTTTTTGCAAACGAAAAAAAAAATACAAAAGCTTACGAGAATGGATGTGAGACAAAGTGAATTTTTTATGTTTAACATTGTTTAAATAAAATGTTAAAAAAGGCCTTAACAAAAGAACATGAAGAAAAATGGCCTTAAGTACTTGATGTCATTGGTGACTACTTTAAAAGTCAATTAGGTTTCTTATAGTGAAACAAAGTATCAGTAAATAATAAATAATACACAGACTTTGTTGCCTCTTTTATTATATTTTGTTTTGCTAAACACAAAGTTAAAGGTTATTGTGTTGTGTAAGTGACAAAAGGATTATGTTTGTTTGTAAAGGGTATCCAGGGAGTTAAAGTTTTGCATTTAACATAGTAAAAATAAAGTGGTAATTTTAAATTATACATACATTGACGTAATTTAAAAGCTTTAAGAAAACTCTAAAGTTTTTAGATAAAAATTAAAATTTTCTTAAGTTAAGCTTTTACTTTAAAGTTTGCCATTTAGTTTAATTTTTTTGCATTTATAAATTGTTTACCAACCTTCGTTTTTATAAAAATAATTGCGCTTATATCCTTATCTTTATATCGATGACATTTAATTGACAGTTTTTCTTTTGATATAAGATAATAATGGTAGATATCATCATTAGAAAAAATATCATTTGTCATCGTTATCCTGAAAAGGAAAACTTGTCAGTTATTCAATGCCATACTTTGACAATTGACAAATATTTATCTCAGATTTAAAAAAAAACCCTTGAAACTAATGCCCTTATAATGTGTTATAGAAAATATATAGTTGACAAATATATGTATGTTTGTCTCTCAATCTTAAAACTAAATAAATGTTAACCCTTTCATCAATATCAATTCAAAACTGTTCTTAACCACAACAACAGATGATAAGCAAATAAAAAAATAATAAAATAAATAAAATAAACTTCAATCAAGCAAATGTATTTTGGTTAATAAAATTAAACTACCCATCAATTTATGCTATAAATAAACAAAAAAAAATTAACGTATACGGGTGTCCGCCGGCAAGGTATACATACTACTCTGTTTGTTCATAATTTTTGAATTAATAAATAGAATTATTCTTATATTGATAAGTGTTTCATTTAATGTCGGCAATTATAAATGTCCGCCTCTTTTAGCGTTACAAATGTATGCGAGCCCTTTTGAGCACATTTTTCATTATGTTCTTACACTTCTCACGGGGTTTTTCCATAATTTCATGAATATTTTGCTTGAGTTGCTCCAGCGTTTCTGCTTTGTTTGCATAAACCTTTTTCTTCAGATATCTTAACAAAAAAAAATCCGGAGCAATCAAATCAGGCGACCGTGGAGGTCAGTCAACATAAGAATTTCTTGAAATAATTTGTTGTGGAAAGAGATCTCGCAGTAATTCCATTGTTATCCTGACTGTATGGGATGTGGCACCGTCTTGTTGATACAACATGTTAACCAAGTCCAAATCATGCAGGTGTGGCTTTAAAAAGCTTTCAATTAAATTACGATATCGCTTCCCATTGACAGTTTCAAGCCGTTTTCAGTTTAAAAAAAATAAGGTCCAATGATTTCTCCTGACTAAATTGCACACCAGACTGTCACATTTAATGGATGAAAACGTCACTGATGAATAATTTGAGGATTCTTTATTGTCCAGAACTGACTATTTTGTTTATTCACATATCCATTCAAATGAAAATCTGCCTCGCCAATCATTATGATTTTTCATAAAAATCGGGGTTGTCATGGGCAAGCTGCAACATCCTATTGGCATATATACGGTGGCATAAATGGTCTTCTGAAAGAAGTTCCGGTATCAGCTGAATCTTAAATGGAAACAAATGCAAATCCTTGTGCAAAATTGTGGCCAATGTTGTTTTTTGAAAACAAAGCTTCTGAGCACGGCAACGAATTGAGGTTGATGGATTGTTTTGAAAATTTTCTTGAGCAGCAGTTATTTTTTCAGCCAATTTTGCAGCACGTTGTGGTCCATGCTTGGGCCTATAAGCTACAGTGCCTCTTTTTTTCGAAATCATTCACTACACGGTATACAGTGTGTCTTGTTGGCACGCTTTTTCTCCCAAAAATGTCACGTAACTTTTTCATTGTCACAGTAATCGATTATTGATTTTGATAAAATGTTTTAACGATTAAAACACGTTTGTTCACCGGGTATCTTTCCATAATAAATTTTCCACGTCCGTGCTTTACGACTGCCAAATATGAACTGTCAACACTAATGCTTACCGAAATGGCCGCAAAACCCATTAGAATACTTTAGCGGTGGATACCCTGTATGTAAAATTAAAGGAAAGCATTCTACTCAGCTAGAAAAATCTGCTTTTTTCAAGTTAAAGTTTCTTTTAACATGAACGGAAAATAATAATTTCTTTTAATAAAAAAGAAATTATATGAACTTAAGCCAAATTAAAAATCAAAAATTTGTATTAAAGACAGTTAGTTCAACAATAAATAAGCATATAACTTACACATGGCACGGTGCAAAATGATCTTTAATAATTTCTGTTTATTTGTCGTTGAGAAAAAAAGAAATTAAAAATGATTTACACCCCTTGTATATAATATACAAGAATAAAAAGCGTTTCATTCCATCTGAGAGGTGGATGATGCTCGACCATTAGTCAAGTGTTGCCGAAGAGGCTTTTAATAGAGAAAAGCATAGTTTATATAAAAAGTAAACTTCGTCCTAACTTACAAAAAAAAAAACAGTCATGCCGTATCCCTTTCACTGTTACATGTAAGTTAAATAGGTGAGGTTTATAACCAAATTGCGTAGCTGCTTTCGAAAATGCATTCCACTCGGCTAGTATCGGTAGAAAAACCAGCTTTTTTTCAAATTAAAGTTTCTTTCAACCTTAACGGAAAAATATTAATTTCTTTTAATAAAAAAGAAATTATATGAACTTAAGCCAAACTAACAAGCAAAAATTTGTATGGAAAAAACTATGTATAAATTCCTTTTAAGAAAAAAAAAAATAAAATAAAATCTTTGAAATATCACTTGAGCTGACTTTAGCTTTAAACGATCTTAAAATCATTAGTTATTAATTAAATAATAACTAATTAAATATTTTTAATTACATTTTAAGAAGTTACATTTTAGTTTCTATCAGCGGTCAGTCTGGACAAGTCGCTTAATCATATACATATGTAAAAACCATTTAGAGTATATGCAAGACAAGATTTTTAAGCCGTTCTTTTAATACTTCGAAAGCCATGAAAGTAAATTAAAAAGAGAAAAATAGACGATTTTTGGCTGATTTTATTAAGACACCGGCAACCTAACCAGAGATATTAATTTTGATCACGGAAGCTTGTGAAAACTCATGTTATCATAAATGGGGGTGTCAAAAAAAGTGTGCAGATAGCGGCAATTTTTTTTCTTTAACCACACAGTGTACTTGTGCAATGTATATTTAAGCCGTTCGCATTATTTGCGATTCCATGAGGCATATATATTCTGGATATTTTTAGAAAAGGAAGTTGACTTAGCCATGTCCGTCCATCATATTTCCGGAGCAAAATAATTTTAGACGGAAAATATTTTGCTGTTAAGCCATTGAAAATATTTATATGCAAATTGCTGCTAAAAATCACCAAGATCGTTTGATAACCAACCAAAACATAAGCAAAAGTAACCCATTTTTTAAGACAAAATCCACACCTTTATCCCTTAATATCTCAGGAAATATGGTGAATATTGTGAAAAAACTTCTCAAGTATACTTAACAGGCGTCAGCTTTAATTATGGGGGTTTTTTTTTAAGGCCAGGGGAAGTGGTAGTACTTCTACAATTGCATAAGTTTTGTGAAATTTTTCATGTGCCTAATCTGAAAAACTATAACCGTTCATTTTGTAAAAAATAGTTGGGTGGGGGAAGGGGAAGGGGCAGCTCTCATACAAATTCAAAATTTTTATATAATTTTTAATAAGATATTTTTTCGAAATTATAACAATTTTCGGCTTTAATTCTCCAACAAGAAGTAACTGTGTAATGATACCTACATTTGCGAAAGCAACTAGTCGTATAGAAGCAGAGTGAGTGGCAGCTTTTATACAGTTAACAATTTTGATTAAATTTTAAATACCTAATTACTCGGAAACTGGATAAGCTATCGACTTCATATTTTGACTAAGAACTAATTGTGCAACAATGCTTACATTTGAAAAAAAATTGTTAAATACGAAAAGAAGGAGGGACATCACCCACACGTTAACATTTTGTAAAGTTTTCTATTTTAAACCTAGAGTTGCTATCGACTTTAAGCCCGGCATAAAGTAATTTTATTATAACATCTGCGTTTCAAAAACAACTTGGCTAAGTCAGATGGCTGGGTATTTATAAATATTAATACGAAGGGTGTACAAGATTCGGCATATCTGAATAAAACGCTTTTTGTTGTTTTTTTTTAGCTTAAGATTTAATTCATTTTTTTTTTTGTAACCAACCATTAAGCACTTACAAATAGTATTTTCACGCCCAAGCATTTTTTTAAGATTATATTTCATATAAAAATACTGATGAACATTTAAAATGCCAACAACGACTCTTTTAAAAAAGAAATAAAGTTAAGTTTAATAAAGTTTTATTCTTGAATAAAAGTAAGTTGGTAATAAAACATTTATGCGTCCTGATTTTAAGTGAACAATACTTAAAGTTACTACCTTTTTATGAGTTGTTATGCATATATGTTATACCTGTACCAATAAAAACTAAGGAATTTTGCCCACACAATTTTTAAAAAGAAAAAGGAGCGCTAAACAATCGATACAAGATTTGAATAGAGAATTCGATAAAAGCACATGCGTGAATAAAGAAGATATGTTTTTTGCGAATTAGTTTTTAGTTAGTTATTGGCAAATTTAGTCAACGTAATTGTTGACTTTTAAAAAACAAATTTTATTAATATAAGTACGAGATTAGCTTACCACAAAAAGAAAATAGAATCTCCCCGTATAGCTAGACTTCAATCTTATAAGGACTGATAAAAACATACTCCTAATGGATTACAGAAATAATAAATAAGACTTTGTATCCTAAATTAATGAAAACATGTTATAAAATTACAGCTGCTGATAGTAGGTTCAATATTTAATATATATACTTAATTTTGTAGCTCCAGAATTGAGTAATTAAAGTTTCTGAAGTTTTGGAAATAATTGTCATCGGCATAGTCAGGCTCGTCGAGCAGCCCACACACGCCAGCTTTGCGCTGACAGCGTGATCAAATTTAAGCAACTTTCGACAAAAATTTTGTGCACTTGGACTCTTGTTTTGTTCTTCGATTCTGACCGACGTAATTGTCGGATCAGACTATAATATATATTATCGCTATTGCTACCAGATTTTTCCTTTGCTGCTTTTAAAGACCTCTTCGTTACGTTTTCGCTGCAGTCTGAGCATCGGGAGTCTATTTTTGTATTAATTTTGTTGGGTACTATGTTTCACCATATGGACTGAATGCGTGCATTGGCAGTTTTTGTTGCGGCAAATGTTTTTGATGGGACTCTAGTCCGGGATATGTTCTTTGCGCTCGTATGGTTTATCAATAATAACACCTTTAGCCCTTTCCCTCTGTCATTAAGTTTTCTCTTAAGGCCTTTAGCGGCTTTTTATAGCTTTGGCAAACCTTTCACTTACTGAGCAATTTTAAGCTTACCTGCGTCCTTACGTAATTGTATATTCTAGTTTTTATGTGGAGTTGAACGACTTTTTCATTATTTCACAGCCCAAATGTGTTGAGCTAGAAATATGAATATGGAACTGTAAGTATCTCTTCATATTATTAGAATCGCTATATTGGGGTTTTGAGAAATTTTGTTTCGAATGGGGTAAAAATGGGCCAAATGTAAAAATATCCGAAAGCTAATACCTCCTTAACTTTAAGCGATAGAAGCAAAATATAAATTTGCCGTATTTAACTTAAAATGTTAACGGACTTATGTCAGATTTTTTTTTTTTAATTTTGGACTCTTAGAGACGAAAAATATAAGAACTAAACTCCTATAGTGCCTAGGTCCACTTTTAAACGAATAAAGAAAGAAATAGGATTTATATTGAATTTGACAGTTCTCTAAAACTTATGAACATGGCTGTAGTACTTTTTTGATATATTGTACCTAAAAGGTAAGAAAAAAGGCACATGTTGGTACTTTTAAAGTATTTTTTCAAACTTCCAAGCCAATAAAAAGAGAAATATAATCCAAATTGCGTTCGATAGATCTGGATAAACAAAAAATGTGTTTTTTGCTTTTTTAGAAATTTTGGATTTCAAAGACTAGAAAAAACGTACAAAATAAGCATTAGTACTTTTTAGGTACTTTTTGTAATTGTTCTTTCTGTAAAGAAAAAAACATAATTAAAATAGAGTTTGATAGGTCTCGACAAAATATAAATATGTTTTGGGTACTTTTTGAAGTTTTTTTTCTTAATGCAAAGAAAAATAGGGAACAAATTTTCTTTTGGTACTTTCTTGCATTTTTTGAGATATTCAGTATCGAAATATAAAAGTTTGGGATTTGGACAAAGACCAATATTCACTTAAGTGGGAAAAAATTATACTTTTCAAAAACAACTTGCCTAGATAAGGTGACTAGGTAAACAAAAATAGGACCAATTTAAATCTTCTTAGTAGTGGGTTAGTAAGTTGTGCTTTTTTTTGCCGGAATTTTGCGACAGTTGGTCGCGCGGAAGCTATAACTTTCTTCTTATTTTTATTTATTTCTTATTATTTGAAATATTTAAAGAGTGAAGTTGAATTTTAAAAATTCATATAAATCCAATTTTCTATATTGTCATCAAATTTTTAAGTTTATTAGAAAATTTAGTTTCCTAAACAAATCTGCAATTTTGAAGCATTAAAATTATGTATCACTTCTGGATTGAAAAAAAAAATTATTTGACAGGTAAAATCTTTTTATTTTTTTATATAAAAAAAAATTCATTTTCCATTTTCTACATATTTTAACGGCAAATGGAAAACATAGAAAACTGACATTTTGCACATTAAATATTTTTTTAACATTTCAAATTCAATACTCTAACTAACCTACATATAAAGAACGTCTGCGTTGTCACAAGTTGTTGCAAAATAAAAAAAAAAAAACTAAAAAGTTGAACGAACTACACTTGACATCTGGCAACAAATGTAGTAAAACAATAAAGGATGACTATTTTAAATTGCACACTTTAAAGTTGTCTGCAAAATGTTTTTAAATATTTAAAAGCTTATTCTTAGGCAAACAAATAAATAAATAATAAAGTAAAGTAACAACAAAGAAAATAATCCTGACTGCTATAGAAAACATTTTGGATTTATTCAATTATTTATACAAAAACTATTCAAGTACCTTTTATTCTTGTTGTCCGACTGTTGTCTCCTTTGAAGTTTGTTTTGTTTATTTGTAACTGTTTATTTCAATTATAAATTCTTGGAAAAAAATGTTAAAAAAGTTAAACCATTTTATACATTCTTGTATTGTCGCTTCTAGTTGTTCTTATTGCAATTGTTGCTCGTATTGTTACCAACTATTCTAAGAGGCTTTTTTTTATGTAAAAAAGCCATAAAGTGAGCAATTAGTTGCACCATAAAAGAAAACAACAAAAACTGAAAAAAAAACTTGAGTAAAAACATTCAACTTTATACCGTTTTAGCTGCAGGTGTTAAACAAAAGGGTTGGGGTTTGAAACAATTTAGTTTTCATTTTTTTTGATGTTATTGTTGTTGTAATTTGGTTTATATGCACCGGCATGTAAAAATTGAATACAATGTAAACAATGTAATAGTGTGAAACTGGCTAAAACAGAATAGTTTTTGTTCATGTTATAGCTACCGTAGAAGCAGTGACAATGATAACAAATACAATAAAAAATATTTTTACATTGTATATGTATATGTTTGCATAAAATATTTATGAAAGTACCAATACACAAACAAACGGTGTAGAAAAAATATGTAAAGATTTACTCATTTACTTTGTTTATCATTTTTGCAACCAGTTTTGTCATCTGGAGCAACAAAACATAATTTGCATCGTCAGTGACGACAAACATTACAACGACAGCAGGCAGTATCAGCTCTTTTGTCTAAAGTGAAACCCAACGTTTAGCTTGTTTGCCATTAGCACGTTTCAACCATTTTGTTGGAATAAATTAAGTTTTTTTTTCTTTGGTATTTTATCCCTACAATAAGAATAAAAGGTAGGTTTTTCGAAAATAATTATGGATAGTAAAAAAATAGTTTTAATAACATTAATATAAACAATTAAGAAAACTTTTGTTAGTCAAGCCCGACCCTACACAAAAATGCCGATAATGTGTCACAGAAGACTTTTATCAGTGAGGTTGGAATTTTGGACTAGGGTGGAAATTTTGAGAAGGGGTTGTATGAATTACATTGTAAATTTTAAAAATTATCTGAATAAAATTCAATTAAACAGGTGGCAAATTTTTTCTAAAAGTATAATGTTCATGTTGAATATGTGTAACTTTTATGGAATAAGCTTTCACTACATCCTACTACTTGAATGTATGGTGAGCCCTACTGGAATTTTTCGTCAAAAATTTTCCCAAAAAATCTTTTAATCCTTGAGTAGTTTTCTAATAGAACATATATTTATTTTCTGAAAAAAGAATCAAATTGACCCATAAAAAAAGGCTAGGGGGTTAAGACCTTCCCTAAACTAAAACTTTATTCTAGAAACATGATCTTCCCCAACAAGGCCTTTGGGAGTCAAAGTATCGCTATGGTGTTCCCAACAAAAAGCCTTTATATACGTTGGACACCGCACTTAACCACCTATCAAGGATTTCCTATTACTAAAACTTTTTAGAAAATCAGTAAAATTTTATTTTATTTAAAAATTTTCCTGGTACTGAAAAGTGCCCCTCTATGATGTAAAGTACCTTTCAGGGTTGGTTTATATAAAAAAGTTTTGTGCAAAAGAAATGTGTAAGTTTATATGTGTCATTGCTATTACCTTTTGGCAGATTATGGGATAAAATGTGATTTTCAGTTGTAGGACTAATACAAGGCTCACGATATATCAGGTAGGAAGAGTTGTAAAATTTCGATAAAATTTTTGTTCGAGCTACATTATGTTTTTATTCCAGCATGTATTGGGTATATATGGAGGTTAAAAATATATCGGTGGACGCTTTTTAATATTAATTGACCGATATTTTAAAGAATTGAGAGAAATAATTTCTCACCTAAAATAACCTGCGTGTGTTTTGGAATTATGTGGAAACTTAGTAAAAAATTTCCTTTAAAATAACCAAGAAGAATTCACTTGCGGTTTTGCCACCAGTTTTTTTGAACGGTAGTCGTGCTTTTAGCTGTTAACATCAACTACTTAACTAACGTGCTATTTAGAAACGTAAACGGAAAATTTGTATTATTTTTTAAGTTTGGACACTTCTATCGTTCAAAGAGTACTGATAAAGAAATATAAAGCTCGTTTAAAAAATGCATTCTACTTAGTTAGTGCATGTATGCAAAGTTTCCTTTTCGAAAAAAGTTTCTTTCAACATTGTTGGAAAGCACTAATTAAAAGCAGGATTTGGCTTAAGTTATTTAAGTACGCAACCCTCTTACTTACAAAGGGTATTTAAAATAAGAAAAAAAATTAAAAACAGAGTCTTGTATCAATACACCTTAAACAAATGTGTAAATATAAAAAAATGGGGCAAAGCTTACATATTGCTGTGCAAATGTTAATGTGTGCACTTATATCTCAAACAAAGTACTTTCAAATCATAAAACTGTTATTACACTCATTTATTTATTTATTAGCGTTGCTGACTAATAAAGTCATAACATAATATAACACCTAACGATTATAGAACTTTATTGACTTTTAACGATACTACACATACAAGCACGCACCCTTTAATAAATGCATATATGTATGTAAGTCTAATAACAGATTTGTATATGCGTAAATACAAACAACAATTGTAGGTAGTTTATGTTTTGAAAATATTTATTTCTGCAAGCTTACACAGAAAAGAACAATGGCATTAAAGAAATCATTTGGCAACCAAGTTGAGTTTCTTAATTTTTTTTAAAGCCTGTTTAACCGTTAATCGAGCTTTGTATCAAAAATGATACATTTCGTTTTTTTCTTCGACATAACTTCATTTAATGAAATTTTATACGCAAGATGTTTTGAGACTTTGTCAACTTTGTTTTGACCGTTATTTTAAACAATATTGAAAAAATAAAGTCCAAGCAGGGCTTGAGAAATTAAGAAAATTCATAATTCTAGCTATGTATCATTTTTGATACATACTGCATATTAACTTATTTTGTTCTGGTTTTCATATCAGTAGTGAGGTCGTTTTTAGATTTTTTTCTTTTTGTTTTATAGTAAAATATATACATTTATCTACATGAACTACCATCAGTAGTGCGTATCGAAAATAATGCCTTATCCGCTTTTTTGACCTTAGAAGAACTTGTGAATGAAGTAATAAATGAAAGTGAAAAGGATGAATATATTTCTGATCTTTATGTCTCTGCTCCGGATGTTTCTGGTTCTGATTCTTTTAACCCCAAGGTAGAAGAGGATAACAGCTCAGATTCAGATGACAGTATAGACATAGCCCACATCGTAACCTGCGTTTACTGCGAAAGATGGAGCAAGGATCCTTACTCCGTTGGTAGCTTCGGAAGTGCAAATATTTTAAATTTGCAACCATAATGGTACTGACTATGTGCTTATACTTCTTGAAATTAAGATTTTGGTCATGTAGGCGTAACAAAATTTGCATCCAGCAGCGTACATAGCATTCGTGACTCATTTCTGCTACTTTTCCCACCGCAAGAAGCCAAAATTGTAATCGATAACTCCAACAAATATGGAAAGCACCTATTTATTTCCAATCACATTGCAAATGACGAAGATATATTTTCTGCTTATTTGGCAGTGTTTTTATACATACAAGTAAGTAACACGATAGCTACATATGCAAAAAAATTTAAATTTTAACGCTTACCAGTTCCAAAAACGAGACGTTTCATGATTTATCATTAGCAACCCCCTATATGGAAAACCGAAAAAAGGCCCAATAAATGAACTATAACTGGCATTTATTTTTCTAAGTTTTCAACCGAGAATACTAGAGGTTCAACAAATAATGAAGCTGGCCCATCTAGAAAACAGAAACTCGAAAAACCTTCCAAGAAAAAGCGTACTAGACGCCAAAAAAAGTGCTACCATTTAGGATAACACAAAAATATGTGGACATCTTCATTCTGTTTCTTCTGTCAAAAACCATGCTGCAATAAAAAGCATGTTAAAAATATTTGCGTAAATTGCATAAACACGACATAAAATTGAATCAGTATTAATAAATGTATATAAACTTTTGAAAAAAATGGCTTTCACTGAAGTATGTATCAAAAACGATACATAGCTAGAATTATGAACTATTTTTAAAGCTCAATCTACGGTTAATACAAATGTTTTTTTTTTTTAATTTTCCGTGGATTTTCAAAGTTTCATATTTTTCTGTGTACACAATAGAGGTGAGCGATCCCGTAATTTTTAGGGAATATCGTTAATAGTGAATGCGATTTTGAAATCACCGGTTATTTAAACAGTGACAGTGATCACTGTTTAGCATTTTCACTTCTTGTAAAAGAGTTATTTTAATCTCTGTTAAATTATTATACATAATGTTATTTTAAGCAGTGATTATGCGATTTTAGTTCTTTTTAACGAACTCCTGAACAACGCATTGGAAAAATAATATAAATGATAAATAAGAATCAAAAATATTTATGAATAAGAAATATCAATTTTCAATAGGTATGTATGTACATAGTTACAAAAAATATTCCATATTTATATTAATATTTTTAATTTACTTTAAACAAAATTTTTATAAAAAACTTAAATTTATACCTTTTGAGATAAGTTTTTAAGCTCCAATGGAGCATTGAGATAAAGCTTTAATTTAGAAAATCAGCTTAAAATTCTTGTTAAATAGATTCCAAACATAAAAATATATAAAAATATGTAGTTGAAATCCATTGTAACAAAAACAAAAACCTAAAAAAAACAAATAACACAAATTAAGCTGTATATGTACATAACACAACTAAGTATAATATAACATTTGTGCTTTTTCTCGTTTAAACGCGTTCGTCGGTCATTTAGGACTTGTCCAGCTTTTGAAAATATTCTTTCGCATGGACTGGCGATCCTAATGCACAAAAATTTTCTTGAGCTATTTGAGAAAGATTTTGATATTTTTATTCTTTTTTACTTCACCAATCAAAAATATTTTTATTTTTTGATAATTGAAAGTTAAGTCCAAAAACCCTGAACATATTAACTAAAATTTCATTTCAGATAACGATTTATATATATAGCTTATTTACTCAAATGTCGTAATTCTAGAAATGTATTTTTGTCGTTAACGATTCAGAATTGTTTGTTATGCTATGTTTAATGTCGTATATAAGTTTCATATTAAAAATGTTTCTACTTATAACGTGTAAAAAAATGTTATTATTCGTTTCTATATACATACATAATGCGAGCAAACTAAAAACTTTATACGCATTTTTTTCGAAATATTTTTGTTGTACCTTTACAAAGATTTTCGCTTATCATGTAAAGTTCTATTTTTGTTAGCTGTGCTTTTTTTCATTTTAGGTTACGATATGTGTTTAAAATAAATGTGTGTTTAAATCTGTTTTTGAATATTAATTCTTTAGCCGGCTCATATCTGAATTTAATCCGCCGTCGCGGACAAACAATGCTCGGCGCTGGTCTCTGACGGCACCTCTGTTGTAAAGTTTTTAACAGCACTTTGACAAACACACTTACAAACACATAAGCCCTTTACTTCTTTTAAAGAACAAAAGCAGCAACATGATTTGTTAGCTATGACCCAATGTAAACATGAAGCACAAAAATGTTACTTTACATTTTGCAAAGTTTAACATAATAAGAGTAACATCGCAGGTAAAATTACTGCACAATATTTCAAAATGTTACTTTTAGTAACATAATAAATTAAAAGTAACACTTTAGTAGAAACAGTTACTTCACGGTTTATGTCACTGTCGTTACATGTCAAAATGTTATTTAAATAGCACAATAACTTAAAAGTAGCAGTAGCAGTTACTTCACAGTTTATGTCACTGTCGTTACCAGTGATTTGCAAGTAACAGGTATAAAATCACAGGTACGGAAATATCACTCATCTCTAGTACACAAGTGTTTTTCTTTTCGTGTGTGCTTCTTCACAACAAAAAATTTTGTTTTAAATAACCTCCTTTTTGTTTGCCTGTTTGTCAATAGATTTGCAAACTTTAATACATACGTTTTTTACTGGAAGTCAATTTATTGCCTCAAAATAATTTTCTCCATATTTGTCGTTATTGCTAGCAAATTGTAACATTGTATTAATGCCTACCTGATAGGGTCCTGAAAGTAAGTTTTTGTAAAGCAATGACTTTATTTCCCAAAATCAAACATATTATTTCTGGAAAAACTCATATGCAAACGATAAAAAAAACAATAAGTTAAAAGTTTTTCAATATTTTTTTAAAATTATTTTGTTTACCACTCTGTGAAGCATATAGTCGCCCTAAACGATATTATATTTTTATTTTTTCCTTCATATAGTGGATAAGGTATATTCAAGTTTGCCGTTCTTTTTGTAATTTTTACAACACTAACTTGCGACCCCTAAAAGTATATATATCTTTGATCCTTACAGAGAGAAAAATTAATATAGCCATGTCCATCTTTCTATCTCTGTGTCTTTTGAAATCAAGTTTTCGAATGAAAGTAAAGCATTACGCACAAAATAAAGGGGATAAACTATCAGAAATCTCTGACATTATCGCCTAAGCGAGATATAGGCAAAATACTGCGATTGCCTTGTTTTTGTCTGAGAAAATCCATGCATTTTACTTTTTTTATCTGCCACAAAACTTTGCACATATATTTTAAGACAAGAAGCGTAAAAGAGATGGTTTTTTTTAATAGGAGAAAAAGTGCTAGCCTCCCTAATATTGCATATATTTTATAAAATATTTAATACAATAAGTCTGGGAAACTGTTACATTATTCCAGCTTAAGCCTACTGGTAATTCCAATGCAATGTGTAGATACGTTCCATGGAACCAATAGTTCATTAGCAGCAGATGAAGCGGAAGCCCCCACAAAAAGAAACCAGCTTTATTAAATTTTTGATATACAATATGCAAAAACCATAAACGCTATCGGGTTCATATTAACTACTGAGCAATGCAGTATAAAATAAGCATTCTGAAAATAAAACTGGTCCAATAAAAGCAGGAAAAGCGGTGGCCCTTGTACAAATGAACCGTTTTTATAACATTTTCAATAAATTCTAGCTTAAAAACTATAATAGCACAATAGCTATTGGCTTTAGATCAAAGAATGAAACGAAACATGACCGCAACTGCAAGCAAAAATGACTCATAATTGAAACGTCGACTTTACAAACTCTCTCTTAACTTTTAAAATTGTATCCAAAAGTGTTATTTTAAATAAAAGTTTTTTGTACAGTGACGACTGCCAATTTTTCTATTTTATTTTCTATTTATATTTTCTTTTGTGCTTGTTTTTCTTCCTTAAAACATGTGGTTTTGCTTACAAAATGTATTAAATTTAACAAAAGTGTGGCAATATTCTTAAGAGACTTGCCTTTCCGAAATAAGCGCATAAGAAACATCGCTGTCAGAATAAAAGGGTTTCTGTTTTAGCTGCGATATTTATAGTCAAATTGTATAGAAAAAAAACTTCATGACCGATTCCTGTTTCATTATTCATTATTAAAAAGAATAAAAAACCCAACAGAACTAAACCAACTACTAAATTTAAAAGGTGTTTGTTCCTCACCAAGTACTTTTGCGAAAACGAATATAGTCGTATTGAATACATATTTCAATCATCATCTCGAACTTTTTCGGCAGAAAGAAAAAGAGAACAAGAAATATTAAATAAAAACTCTGTCAAGCAACTGCGAATATATAGTTGATGGTTATCGCGTTCATAAAAATTATTTTTTATTATTTAGAGAAACTAAAAATAGGACTTCATCCTTTAAAATAATCAAGAATACAACAAGTTCAAGTATATTCACGCAGCTCTTTAATAACCACATAAGCTTGCAAATGGCAATATCCTTTGTTTATTTACACTAAAATACAAACACACGAAAGTATAGTACTTACTTATCTCTACTAAAATCACAAAATAAGTTCTCTACATTTACAAAACCTCTGCTTACCTATAAGTACTTACATACAGAAAACTTTCATTCATACGCTTTTATGTACACAAGTTTGTGAACATTAGAATTTAGAAAACATTTCTTAAGTATTTGTGTTTATTATGGTTGTACCGGCAATTTTGGTAAGTATTTATTTTTATACCTTGTCCTTAGTGGCAGTAAAGTTATTTGTCACATGAAAGGCTTTTAATTTTTTTGTTTACCCGTTCCTTAATAATTTTTATGGTTTGTAAGCATTTAATTAAATGCTGATCTTAATCATAAATGGTGTGCAAATTATGGTCAAATAAATTGTTGTGTTTTACGTATGTAGATATATCAAATAGACAGTGCCATGCAATTTATTGAAACATACTTAAACAATAATTTTTTTTATTTTGTTTTTTGTAAATATAAATTTTTATATATTTGTTAATTAGTTCGGCTTTTCCCAAATGCATTTACAATGATGTTCCCATGACTGCTTCTTACCAGAAGTTTTTCCCAGAAATAAATTCTTTTATTTTTCTAAAGAGAAAAGCAAATCAGACCACCTCCTCAGGTCTTATAGAACTGAATAAACATTCGTTTTGGGGTAAGACTGAGCTAATTTTAAGACAACAACAAGGCCCTTACCGATGAACAGGGAGTATTTAAACCGCAAAACTGGGCTGCGTGCATGCTTACAAATCTCTAGGTGATGAGATAGAGGACTATGAACAATCTTTAATGCAATGAATGTTTATAGGTAGTAATTTGAAATTTTTGCAGTACTATATAATCTAATAAACTTAGATGCGGAGCTACGAAAATAACTTTGGAGAGCTTAAGAAGAGAGTTAGAGTGCCACAATCACCGGTCCAGGTTTGATAACTCGGTATACAAAAAATTGTTTGCTGCCATATTTCATAATTTACAGAAATTTTAAGTAAAAATATACTGCGACAATTGTTCATACCTTAGGACAACACGGTTTGTGTTAATTACAATCCATTTATCTTATGGACATAATTTTTGAAAAAAATTTAACAGTTGACACCCTGAAACAAATATATTTTTAATCTCCTCAACACTGGTAGCATTTTGCCAACTTAAAAAGATTCCTGTTAAATTAAATTTAATCACTTTTTTAATCAGGAACTATTAAATATTTGATAAACAAAAATTTTTAAGCTAAAAAAATACACGTCCACACATACACACACACATGGTACCATGTATGCTTTTCAATATTAATCTAAATTTTACGAGTTACACCTCGACAAGTATTTTTATGTTTTCCCCTGCATTTTGCTTTCTATTTTCATTTTTGCTTAAAATTTCCAGTCACGTCTCCAATTTGTCCAAATTTGATTCTTGCTCTCAGAATTTCATACAATACGCACACATACATATATATGTATGTACATCCATACATTCAAAACTGTTGCAGGATTATTGTTTGTTTGATCTGGATATTGGATGAATGAATAGATGAGTACATGGATAAATGGCTGGTATGTTAGTTGGCAACCAAATAAGTATTTGTTCATTTCTAGTACGTGATAAAATTTAAAGCAATCAAAAACTAAAATAGAAAAACAAGAACACAAAAGACCTTGAAACTAAAACAACTACCACGACCTACTAAATAAGTAATGAACATAATTAAATTAAATTCAAAATACTAAAAAGAACAATAAACATAAGAACAATAGATTGAAATTTAACAGCGGGATGATAAATATAAACTACTTCGAGGAAACTTAAGAAATTACTATTAAGAGTTTTTTAAAATAAATATTTTTATATTCTTGTTTTATGTTGCTTGAAATACGTTAATAGTGTTGAACGTATTTTTCCCAAAGAAATATTTTATATTAAGATATACATACAATCAAAAAGAACAACGAATATGAACCTGATCATTTTCGAACGTAGTAAGCTGAGTACATAGGTTATTTTTGGCATAAACAGGTTAGGCAAGGGTAGGTTTGGTAGAACAGACGGCTGCGGTAATAAAAAAGGAATGTGCAGCATCCCACTTGGGCCCGTTTTTTCGGTCCCTTTGAGGCACCTTTATTAAATGTGCTCAACAGTCTAATTATCTACTTGCATATTCACAGGCAACTGAAATAAGTATTGGTTAGTCGCCCCAGATTTTCTCCATGAACTGCTGTCCAGTCATTTTACTGCAAAACTGAGCTAGAAAGTGAACACTTGTTTCATTTTTTGACCCAAATTCCCATTGCTTACTTACCAAAGTAAGTTGCCTTCTTAATCCGTTAAACTAATGAAAAAAGCGCTGTCGTCACCAAATTTTCCTCCGTTTAGGTTGGTTGCCACAGAATATGATTCATATTATCTTGATATGGAGGTCAATAATTCGTTTAAAAGTCTTAGCAACAAATGACGAAAGACTGATGCGTTTATAAGCTAAAGATGAAAAGCAGCTAAAGGATAAGATCATCTTTTTCGTGTTGCATATGCTGTGGTTGGATTCCGTTCGGTTCCGATGAATTACATGGTTTAAATGAGCTTATTCCTCCTGTGTCGTAGAATATGTCTGTCAAGTCGAAGAAATTAACTTCCTTGCTTTTAAAAACAAACATGTTGGTAGATTGTAGAAGCAATTACACTAACAGTAATAATCACCCAACCAATCTCCTAGAGAATTATTCAATCGGACTCAGGTCTCATGTAAACGAAAATGAGCCTTCATTGCACTCATTCTTTGTTCCGTTTTATGGGGCTACGATATTATAATAAAAAGGCTGATTGATGTTTTCTGAGATTGGAGTACTAATCTTCTTTCCTGATTTTAAAATACTTTCAGAGTCTTATTAGGTCTCATGAAGGATTAATTTCAAACTAACTCATTCACAGGATAGTTAAGTCTACAATGAAATAAACTGACGTCACAAAATCAGTAAACAAAAGAACTTTTTATGAAGGAGTTTTAAAATGGAATATGACTCTCAACATGATGTTTTAAAATATGAACTTAATGGAATAAGGGAAAATCGGGAATACATTTAGAGTATCAGCGGCTCTATTGGCAATAAGGATCCAATTTGAATTATACGAACGAAACGGGCCAACCATTCTCAAACTGAGCCTGTTCTGTTCACTAACAATTGCAAGCTTTGAGTAAGACTACATGATGTTAACGGATTTTGGTTAAGAAAATAAGGTCACGCGAATGTAATTGGGACTGTGAAAATTGTTCCCATTTTAATTGTAAGAGAGACGGGGCAAATGACCTTGCCATATTTGTACCTATCAACCTGTGGACAGGGGTGCAATTAGATGCATACTTATCGCACAAACAAGAATCCGTATTATGTTAAGGTTCCCCGATTAATGTGGAATGCTACAGGCAGAACTGTCAGAATTTGCTAAAACAACTAACCTGTTATGGTACTACAGGATGTTTGGCGGATATAACGAAATCTTTACCATGTACTTAACAACACGACATATCTGCGAATGACGGACATCCTTAAACTGCGTAATAATGTGTTTTAATTTTACCCTCGTATTGGAGCGGAATGCAAAACAAAGTTTGAAATGGAACAACAGTGCAATTACCCGCTTTTGTAGCAATTTTATTTTTTTGAAAACTACGTGTGTATAGTTACGCCAGAAGAATCGTTAAAACCAGAGGTTTCAACAAAACTGGCTGTTCTCGATTTAGAGAAAAGAGGATTGAAGGATACTGTGCTTGCTATTGGGAATCACCATCATTTCATCACACAAACCAGTACAGTAAATAATATTGCTTCCAACGGCTTTTGTAGAAGTTGCCAAATGGGTGTAAAATAAAATTGTCAACACCTCTTATGCCATTTTTGGTAAAAGCTTCCAGTATTTCAGGATCAACATACTGAGCAGTCTCGTTCAATGTCGCCTATTGAGTCTGTTATCCTACATCAAGGATAACGGCTGATTCGAGACCATTTTAGGGTCATTAGAGGTAACTGTTAATATCTGCCAGTTTTGGTGTCTTTCTATCTCTATCTCTCTTTAACAGGGATTACGAGAGACTAGAATAACGCACCCATTAAGCTGCATTTCGCTTTCTATAGTTCAAACCAAAATATAGCGTGGAATTAAAAATTTTTATAATTTTTAATGCCATCAGCAGTTTTTCGTTTACACTTAGCCAATTTTTTTTTTAAATTGGGGCAATAAATTTAATTATAAAGCTGATGCTTCATAAAAAAGTCAGCTGTGTTTGCTGACTTATACTCTTATTCAACACCTTGGCAGCTTGTAACTTTAAAACGCTTATGTTTTTAAAATATTATTATTTTTTATTAGAATACAAGGCATTCGCACTCATAGAAAACTTTTAACGAAAATTCTTGTCTGCATGTTATTTAAAACAACAACTTAAATTCTTTTAAGTCAACCATTAAATTTTGTTGGGAAATTTTTGTTACAATCCTTAAGTTGTTTCGTCTTTAATTTACTTTTCGTCGGATAAGTTTTTCAATGCATAATACATATTTTGCTTTATATGCCTTTGTTTAACCAGTGCTTATCTTGGCAAATGCTATGTCTTATATTTTGGAAGCTGCCTTTACACCACCATGTTTTTCAGGTAAACCATTTAATTAAAATTTAAGAAGTTCCTTAAATTATATTAATTAAATTTTATATGTTTTTTTATAAAGCTAAACTAAGAGATTAAATAGGCAGATAGTGTAAAGACAGCTTTAGGTAAATTTCTTAAATGTTCGTGAATTTGGTTTTGGTTTCGTCTACAAAGCATTTTTGCTACATAAAACCAGTTGAATAAGGTAAATAGTAAAAGTCTTAAAAATGTTTATTCTTACTCCCCCCGAGCCTAAGGGTAAAGTTTTAATGTAGGTTTTCATGCTAAGAGTATTATGGTTAATTTAAAAGCAAACTTTGCAAAATAATAAGTATTTGCACATGCACATACTAAAAATTGTTTTATATTAGTTAGATAGGCCAAAAAGAGGAGACGTAAAACAACGTTTCAAACTCTGCAGGGCAAACATTTACATATATGACCCGCATCTTTTACGCACCTTTTAATTGAAAAAAACCTGAGGGTCAGGAATCGAAGCTCAAAGAAATTTAATGATGTTAGCAAACATCCTCAACGTTTTCCATAACTGTTATAACGTTAGAGATGAAGCATAGGATTCCAGCCAGGTGATGTTCTCCCTGTATCCTCAGTCAATGAAGGTGTGCTTGTAGCTTTGAGTGAATTATTTTAAATCATTTAACACTTAGACACTAATCCCCTTACTTAACTCTCTTTACCTAGTTTAATGATTTCCTTAAACGTTTCCTTATTTAGGTCGTGCAAAAAAATTACATCATTTAGCCACCTGCTTCGTTGTTCCACAAGTCATTATTCATCTTCTGTTTGAGATCGGATACACATGGATATTACTGCTCTTATAAGCGTTAGGACATCCATACAGATGTCAAGGTCTGTTGAGCTGTTGATATCATTATTGCTCGGAGCTTAGCATTATGTTGTGGTATATGAGGCAGTATTTTAACCCAAACAAAGTAAATATTTGAATAAAAAGTCAATAAATTTTATTTTAACATGTACTCTATACTGCGAATGAAAATTTTTTTTAGTATTATAAAAATAATTATATTATCTTTCTTTAAAATATCTATTAAAAAAAAAGAGTAAGAACATAAATTCTTTTATTTTGTTAAAGAAAAAAATTCACAAAAAATAAATAAACAGCTAAACTAAATAAAATAAAATTATTACAATCGAGTTGCGTTCGCTCTTGCAAAAACTTTCGTGTTATGGACAAAAAACACAAGCAACTTCAGGAATTAAAAAAATAACTGACCTTTATAATAAATATTTTTATTCCACAATTATAAAAAAAGAATTTATGTAAAATAAAAACATAAAAATTTAGAATTTTATTTAAGCTAAAGGCGAACTTAATACCGAATGCACAAACATTATAACATGCAATATTATTAAGATTATTTGTCATGTTGTTTTGTTCACATGTTTTATAGAAATGTATTTAGCAACAAAAGGAAGCAAAAACGTGCACCCAGGATACTTTATTTAAAAAAAAAATGTTTTGCTGAACAACGATAATATTTGCAGTTTATGCTACATAAATCATAAAGGATACTTGTTCAAATAGTATATGCTGTGCTCATGCTGTGCACACATACACGCACAAATATTTGTATTCTAAGAATACAGCCACAACTTGGATATATATTGTAAACAATAATTTGTGTAGTAAAATAACCTTGACCTCTAGTGCGTGCCTAGACTGCATAGATTTTAAATATTATAATCTTGTTTTTTGAACTATTTTTGCAAAAAGTATTGCTTTTTAAGGACATTTAAAACAGCAGCCTTAGTTTTGGAAAATATTTAAATAGTTTAAATTAAAGTCCAAGTTTAAAACTTTAATTGGATGTTATAAATTTGTTTATATTATCTGCACATTTATTTAAGTATGGTTGTAAGTAAATTAATGTTTACTAGTCTTTTGGCAACCACTAATATGGTTTTATTTTTTTACTATGAGTTCAGTTTTTTGAAAAAGTTAAAATAAAACGTAAATAAATTACACGTACGCAGAAAAAGTGGCAATAGATTTCAAGTGATGAAAAAATTATTGTTTGGAAAGTAATTGAGATTTGGTAAACATTTTTTTCTGTATGTATTCCAGTAACTAAGCAGCGGGTCGCTGTTCTAAAGATATTTATATAAAGAAATTAGTTAAAAAAATATTAAATCATTTTTGGAGAGCTTTAAATCTACTCAAAACTAGATTTGAAAAAGTAAAATAATCTTAAATACATATTAATGCAGCTAGAAAAATTAATACTATTTTTAGAAAAATTATTTAATATATAAATTTATTAATAACGTAAATCAGTATAATCAGTAATTTTTTTTTAAAAATCATTTCATTTTTGTACACAAATTTTTAATCAGTACATTTTTAATCAGCACGAGGGGTCACTCTACATATAACGTCTATTGAAAAATAAAAATGATTGTTAAAAAAAATCGTAAATTTGTTTGAAAAAAGTTTTTGTTTTCACAAATTATTTAAAATTGACTTTAAGAAATTTAAAAAAATTTATTTTTTGTTTAACATGATATGATTTTTTGATTAAAGTTTATGTTAGTTTAACCTGCCCCGTTGTCTGTCTGTCTTGAAAGTTGAATTTTATCCACATCGCAGCTTCTGATTTATTTAAAACTTTTCACACACATTGGGTTTCTGTGACATTACAATTTTATTGTTTGAAAAGTGGGAGGGGTCACGCCCTTAGAGGCAGAGTTGGGAAAATTACATGCTGTGCTGTATTTTAAATACAAAATACAAAATACTTGTTCCGCTTGTATTTAAAATACAAAGTACCAGATACTTTCAACTCGAGTATTTGAAATACAAAATACTAAACACATTTATAACCACTAATCTGTAAAACAAGAATTTCCTTTCATGAACACTAGATTTTTAAAAGTATCATCAGATAAGCAGCCTCTAGTTGGAGAATATATAAATCCTGCTAAAGAAAACAATCTTTCAACAGGTCCTGATGAATACAAGCTGGCCTTCAAAGCTGGAAAGCTCCTTATTTTTTTCATTTAGGAAGCTGAGTAACTCCAACTTCAAATATTTAAGAGCAAATGGTTAATTGAAATCAGTAAGATCGGCCAACTAGAAGCCGAGATATAAGGAAAAGCCTGAGATTTTTTAGAAGAAAATCTTTTCATATATTTCTTTATACCTCAGTTGCCATAAAATTTGGTCTGAAAACTTTAAAGGCGGGAAAATCAACTTTGAGATAGCAAGCAACATGATAGCCCCTTAAAATTCCATAGGTTTTATCAAATTTTTTATGCGCTTTATTGCGAAAGCTATTACAGCTAATAACTTCAAACCTTCTACAAAATAAATAAAGAATATTGTTTAGAGTTTGGAAAAAAAAATTATTTGGAGCAAGTGTAATGGAAGCTCAATGGCTAGGCAAGGTGAAACACACGGCTGCGGATAAAATAAATGAGGTACAGCTTAGACCAGTTTCTTTGTGGACTTTTTACAATTATCCCATAGATGGCTGTCAAAAAAACCTTTAATTAACCCATCATAAGTATTATGAAAATAGGCATAAGTAGTTTAAATAAGAAGCCCTATTGAAAATAGCCCAATGGAAAATTATCAAAGTTAAAACTGCCTTATTTTCCCATAAATTGAATGGTGAAATAAACAAAGAGAAATTTAAAAATCTATTTAAAGCTCGCATTAGCCTTGTGACATGATTCATACAATGCGTACACTTTTTCAGATTATTGGGTAATTTACAAGTTAGCCAGAGACTTACAAAAGTGATTAATAAAAACAAGTAATTCATTTTTCTGTCATTTCACCGTTGAAACACAAAAGGGTAATGCAGAGGGCGAACTTTTTGAATTCACCTTGCTGCTATCTTGTTAAGTGTACCCTGGGAAATTGTAACAGTCTTAAATTTTGGTTATGATAAATTTGGTATAACAAAAAACTTTTTTTGTAAAAATGTATTTTGACATCATAAGTATTTGAAATACAAAATACTTCAGTGTTGGGTATTTAAAATACAAAATACACAAGAAGGTGGTAAATTAAATACAAAATATGTATTTGTATTTCAAGAACATATTTAAGATACAAGTATTTCAAATACTGCTCAACCCTGCTTAAAAGTAATTATCCCTTTTTAAATACTTCTACCTAATCGGCTTTTTCTACTTATTCTGCTCAACCGATTTATTTATAAAATTAGAACTGTGACAAGAATGGGAAGAATTAATAAAAAAGATATACAGTTTCAGTGCTAAAAATATATATTCATGTATTAAATCATTTTATCGTAGACGATAGTTATTAAAGGTTACAAAGAGTTAATTTTGATTTTTTATTTTAAGTTAATTTTATTAACAAAAATGAAAGCTTGTTTTTAAAAGATGTTTTTGTGTCTTTTATTTTTATTTTATTATTTTGTATGAATTTATTTTTTTAAAGTCTACAGGGCTAAGATGTTTAAAGCCAAACATATATAAAATTTTTTTTTTGCTTTTTGATTCAATGTAGGAAATTTAAATTTTTTGCAGCCAAAGGGCACATGTAATAAGCAAACGTTAATACATATTCCCATCAAAGGAAATTATGCATATAAAATGTAAAGTACAAGAAAGTGTCCTTTGTCTAAACAAGTAGTTAATTCTTATAAGAAACAAAATTATCTTTAGCAATTTCATATAAATCTAAAGCAGCAGGTTTTGGTTTTTATCTTTTAAAATATCTTTTAAATTATAAAATATTAAATTTTTTTTTGGTAAAAAATAGAAAGACAGGAAAACTCCATTAATTTTTAAGTGGCATAAATTTCCTTGTGCCTTTGTTTATAATTTAGAAGGCTAACTAGATAAAACTTTAAAATTAATCCTAAATAAAGGTAAAAAAGGTAAAATATGTTGGAAAAAATTTTTAAAACTAAAAGTTTTTACTAATTTCTTTAAACAAAGTTTTTGTATGTCAAAGCGAAAAAGATAAAACTTTGTGAAATAAGTTTTAAATTTAATAATATGTCATGTATGAACATACGTTACAAGTAATAATGACTTTTAAAAGAAAGGAGATATAAAACATTATTGTCTGTTATCTAGTATAGCTGCCAAAAGAGTATCGTAAAGGTAACATCTTTTTCTTGACTTTCATATGTTACCCATTAGATTGTTTAAAGGACCAAACTTTGTATAGAGAAATAAGGAAAATATATTAATAATAAATTTTTAAAACTTTATATAAGAGTCCTTGAAGCCTTTGTGTTTAATCTTTACACTGTCCCCTGGGGCTTCTTGACAGTTTTATTCAAAACTTCTTAATAAAAATTTTTAACTAATTTTTATTATTTTTTTAATTTTATTCCCAAAGTTTTTATACTAAGCGGTATGAAGATAAATTTAAAGTTGCAATAAGAACTTATTTTTATTTTCAATTAAAATAAAAACTGCTTTAATCGTTTGTTTAAATATTTGAAATAATTTTTTTTTTCTTCAATTTTCTAAACAGTTTAAATTTGCTCTTTTATTTTGTAGAAGAAACGGAATATTTTCTAAATAAACTAAGTTCATTTATGTTGTTTCATCTTTAAATAAAAATAAAATATCATGTTGCATGGTCTTTGTTCTTTCTGATTTTAGATGTTTCCAGTATTTGGTTTAATAGTCGAAGAAAAAAACTGAATAATAAAAGAAGCGCCTTAATTGAGATAATAGGAAGTAATCAGATAGATTTTGAGTTTAAATGATGGGCAAGTGTAAAGAGATCCTTATTTTTAAGATGTCTTAAAACTTTAGAAATAATAAGAGATTTATTACCAAAACATTAATGAGCTTAGAAAGTGAGCAAGTAGAGCTTAAAACCCTAACCAATTAAAAACTAATTAAAGTATTTAACAAAAATGTAAGGGTTTTAAAACAAAAATTTTGTAAATAGTTAACTTTATAATTCCATTTTTGCATACTATCCTACAAACGTAATTTTTGGGGGCTTTGCCAATAGGCTACTATTCTGTTGTAAGGACCTCATTATTCTGTGACCAGGAGATATTATTATTTCCTACTTCCTTTTATCCAAACTCAAGATTTTACCGAGGCAGTTTCGGGTGACTGAGATGCATGTGACCATTTTCCTTACATATTTAATTATAAATCAAACAATTCAAAATTTATATTAAAAAAATTGTATAATTTTAAGTGATTAATAGTAAGAATACACTAAAAGAACATTATCTCTGGTTATCAGTTGAAAACTGTGACGGTGTGATTTTACAAATTTGGATTTTAGAAAATTTAAATTTAAGATCGTCTCATGTAAAAAATTTTTAATTTTTATAATAGTTTAAAGTGTTTTTAATCGTATTTGGTACTTTTTTTCTAAAAAACTTTCAAACATAAATAAGTTTTATTTAGTCTATGACCATTTAAGACTCTTGCGAAATAAATAAATAAAAAATAATTCCCAAATTACTTTTTGATAAGATGTGGCACATGTCCCAACGGAGGTGGATGCCATGGCTTTCGGAAAATATTTATGCTTAAGGCCGTGACAAAAATACTTTGTTTAAAGAGGAACAGCTATTAAATGTATTATTGATTACATTACTCCAATTAAATATTAAACTGCATTTAAAAGCAAAAATAAAATATAAGCATTTAACTCTCACAAATTTAATGTTATTGTAATCTAGTGGTAGGGTATCAGCCTGGCAATCAGAAAATGCCGTTGGTGAGTAATTTTGAAAATTTTAAATCAGCATCTTTAGATGGGTTTTCTTTTGTTCCCCAGTATTTTAGCAATTACACATAATCATTTATGTTAAATTTAATGGTGTTTTCGTTTCTCGAAAAAATTTAACACTTTCTGACCTTTTTAAAAGAGCACGATTTTGTGTTTTTTAATAAAATTTTGAATTTTTTAAGGGTGAAGTGTTTTTTTTTCTAAAAGTTCGCTCTTATTGATGGCAATATTTAATTCATTTTTTGCATCGTAAAAACATCTTATAGTTGGATTGTTTAAATTTTATTAAAAGTAAGAAAAAGTATGCATTTTAAAAATTTTAACTTTAAAAATAAAAAAGTAACTAAAATACACATTACTTCTGTTTGAAATATTTTCCTTTTTATACAAGATGTGATCTTTTCTTAGTAAAAAAATGCAACCATTGTGACAGGAAGAGTTAAATATTTGAAATATATGCACTTTGAAAAAAAAACATTTTATTTTAGAAATGAAAATTTATTAAGATGGTGCGGATCCGACCTTAGAATCTGAATTTATTCAAATTAATGCACTCTTACTTGCAAATGTTGACGTGTATGGGCTCGTTGGCATATTCTATTTGTATATAATACATGTACACTCAGAAAATCATTACAGTAATTGACTGTAAGTCATTTAAGAAGTTTTTTATTTTTAAGGGAAGAAACAGTTAATTTAAATTTCTTTAAACGGTTAAGAAAATTGTTTACAAAAACGACTAAAAAAAATACTTATTTTTAGTTGAAGTTAATTTTCGAAGTTATTTTTTGAGAAAAAAAGTCAAGCGACTATCATGCCTAGACAATAACATAATAATATATAGGAGTTTTTATTTAAGAGTAAAGTTGAAACCTATACGCTTTGTATTTTTCATCGTTTTGTTGTAAGATCTAAGCAATTTTGGTTTAACATTAAAAAATTCCGTTTGCCCTTATGGATAAGTTGTTTACAATTAAAAACACCACAACTGTTCAAAGAGTGCCAAAAATGGAAACCTATATCTGATGTCGAAAATACATTAGACTTGGGTAAGATTCACAAAAAAAATGGGCATTTTTAATAATTTGCTTTTAACTAATTTTACTTTAAAATATTAATTTTTTCTAAGCAAAAAGAAATTAACTAAAGCCAAAAAGGAGCCAATAAAAAACCAAACTTTTCAAAATTAGTTTTTTTATATTTATTTTTTGAATTGATATTAATTTTTTTTAAGTTTCATTTTAAATTAACTTTTTTGTTAGTTTGAATAAACATCCAAATGTTTTTGAGTTATGTTTCAAGTTATTTATACTTAAATAACTTTTTGAGTGTATAATGGCTATAGTTTGCTGCATTAGGAGATACTTGTGAATATTTTTTTAGGAACTGCTCGTGTTATATTAAGTAGTAGTCCACCATTTGAGACTTTATGAATTTGTTTGGAAATATTTGTAACTTAAATAAACAATGTTTTTTATTTCCAAAATCCAATTTGTTTTTGCAAAAATTCTTTTGACTTGCTTAATAAGTAGTACGATATCTTAGTTGAAAACCAGTTATTAATCTATTTCTGGGTATAGGAACCTGATTTGAATATAAAGTTTTTACTTAATAACCAAACTAAGAAAAGCGCTTAATTTTCTAATAAAAAATTTATCACTTTTTGTTGTACCTTACATTGGTTGTGTACTTATATACGCTCAAATGCTTTATTGCAATTAATTTCAAACATCAAATATTCGTTTAATGTACCGGTTTTATTGTGCAAATTTAAAAAACGCAAGTAAAATGTTGTTAAATTATTTTACAAATCATTAAAAACATTTTTTATTTCTGGCAATCATTATGGCAGTGCTTTTAAAATAAAAAATATTTAAAGAAACTAGGGTTAAAAAATACAACAACAAGAACCATATTATGAAAAAAGTGAAAAAGAAAAAGGACAAATGGGGTAAGGAAAGCTGCAGTTTTTACAAAGCAAGAAATATTCTTTTAATAAATTATTTATGATGTAGTTATAAATGGTAAGTTTGTTTTTCTGAGACATTTGGTAAGCATTTTTAACATAAACTAAAAGAGTATAAAATAATTAAAATTATGTTTAAAAAAAGAAGAAAGAAGGGGTTTTGAATACCTTCCACTTTAATTAGTCTTCAAGTATTAGTGTAAAAATACTTTGAAGAATTTTTAAAAAATGCAATTTTATGTAGCTTTTTATTGTTTAACCCAAAATTATTGTAAAGAATATTAAATTCGTTTAAAACCCTACTTTGTTAGATTCTTTGAAATTACTTTGAACAATTTATTTTCTTATTTTCTTCATTTATAATTCTTTTTATTTTCTTAAGTTTAAATTCGTTTGCTTTTTTGTTAATTTGTTTTCTTAAAAAGAAGAAAAAACGCGATACGTAAAGCAAATATCCGTTTGAAATTCTCATGCAATTTAGTTGTAGCTTAGTCTAGAATAGAAAATGAAGAAATGTTGAAAAAAAACAAACTAATAAAAAAGAAAGAAACTGGTTGTAAAAACATTTCTTAAAGCCAGGAAAAGAAAAATTATTTAAAAGGAAATCACCAGCGAAAACATTTAAATTTCGAATTTCCTCTTCAGTTAACCAATCAAGTAATTCACTTAACTTTTTGTTGATATTTAATATTCACTGAGCATTTTTTTGGTTTGTTTATTGGTATGACCATATGCATGTACATATATACTTATGAATGTATGTGTGTGTATATATGTTAAGTTTTTGGAGTACTTGAAATTAAAATAAATTCTTTTGAATATTATTTTCTGTCTTGGAGTTTGCAAATTCAACTTTTTGCTGTTTAAATAGTGGACACTGTTTACCTGACGCTTTTGGATTAAACATTTTGGAAAATATACATGAGTATAAACAGTGAAAGTTAACATTCAAAAATTCCACAAACGCATCTTAGAAGTCTTATTTAAAATTTCTCTTATTTTTGTAAATTTTTTATTTTAAAAGCAAACTTGACATTTTAAAGTTAAAGTTGCGTTTTTGTATCTACGGTATTGTGACGGTACATTGTTTTCAAAAAAGTCAAAATTTTGAGTTAACATGGCTGTGGTGGTACAACATTTTTAGAACATCGTTTTAGAACCGTATATTTCTGCCTGTGTAGGTAGTTATAACTGAAATTTTGTCTGGGGCTTTTTTAAATTTTTTTTTTTATTTTATTTGTGTCAACAAAAATTATTAGCATCGCTGTATGACGACAGTGACATGGTAAAACGCATAAAATTTTAAAGATTACGTTGGATCGGTGATATTAAGTGAATGGAAGAGGTTGCTTCAGCTGGAAAGGTTTTTGAATATGATTCCGAAGGTATTCGGAAAAGGAGACAGCTGAAGGTCTGTTGAAAAGTTCAGGGCCAACAACATCTTGCTGATCTGAATATCTTGAATTGGCAAATGAACACAGAAGATCGAGGCGATTCCATATTAGTCTTATATCTCATTAAGACTTTGCCAGTTTTGCGGAAAGCTAGCCAGGAAGAAGAAGTTTTAATTTTAAATCAAATTTTGCTAGTTCATTTGAGCTACATTAAGTATTTTACTATACTCTTTAGATAAATGATGAGGGTATATATATAAGTTTGTCATTCCGTCAGTAATTTCTTTAATATTTTATTCGAAGATCAGGAAGTCGATATAGCAATGTCCATGTGTACACCTGTCCGTCTGCCCGTGTTATGGTTGAAACCAACTTTTTGAAGCCACACGATGTCGCATTGATACTTAAGTGATGCCAAACTATAGAAAATATTAACGAGCAAACTAAGCAAAATCGCTTTATAACTGACCGAGATATAAGCCAAAAACCAAGACTACATAAAAACCTCTACAGCTTCCCTAGAGTTGCCACTTTGAAATGTGAGACCAACTTTCATTCAGTTTTCCTCACAAACGTTTTCGTGGAACATATTTACATCCTATCTCCGCCCCTACCAGGATTTGCATGCAAAGTTTTTTTTTAATTTTCTTTTAAATCGCTCCCACAGCTTCTAGACTGCTCCTACAAAGGTCAAATTAAAGACCAACCCCAATAAATTTTTGATTCCAAATATTTGTGTCGGACATAGTTACCCCCTATCTCCAGCCCCCATTAGAGATGCCACACAAAGTTTTAAAAAATTAGGGTAAGAACCTCTACAATTTCCCCGGAGCCACCCTTAGAGAAATAGCATGTATCACTGACACTCATTAGTTTTTCCCCCACCCATATTCCTAAAACTTACTTACCCGCTATCTGCATCACCTAAGGGGTTTGCCATACAAAGTTTACAAAAATTATGTAAAAACGCCCACAGTTTCCCAACTAGTTTTCTTTACCAAATATATTCCTAAAACAAACTTATCCCTTATCTCCATTGCCTAAGAGAACTCAATAAAGAGTTGGGGAAATTGTAACAAACCCTAGTCTTAGCTCATTTTTTTTGCAAACATTTTTCTATGGGATTGCCATACAAAATTTGAAAAAATTTGAATAAAACGCTTAAAATATCTCCATGGTCACCCTAAGAGGGTTAAAATATGACACCGACCCCTATTTAAAAATTAAAAATATTTCATAAGCAAAAAAAGGATAAAAATAAAAAAAGTTTTGGGTTTCGAAAGGCCAATGTGAAGGGTATAGAAGATTTGGCTCTGCCAAATATAGCACTCTTACTGGTTTTTGATAAGGAAATTAAATTCATTATATCGTAAAGCGCAACACATAAAAATAAAAACAATTGTTTCGAAAAAGCAAAGGATTTATAAATTTTGTAATACATTTTATTTTTGTTTTAGACGTTGAATTTTAAAAGGGTCAATCCTTACAATATTCGGTAAAACTATTTTCTTTTAAACATGACTTTTTTTGCATTGAAGAATTTTAATATGAATTTTTTTTTTCAATTTATGATGAAAAATATGACTTTGAATACTTTTAACCGACACGAAAAAAACCTTTTAAAGAAGCACTTCCAACAAAAAATATACCTTCAAACGTATGTTCAGTTTGAAAAAGTTTGTGAAGACTGGAAATTAAATCTAATCAAATCTAAATTATTGGTTTGTTTGTTCTTTAAATTGCTTTTGTTTGTAATATATTGCAGAGTTCTATAATCTTAGGAAAACAACTAGTGAAAAGGGTAGCAAGTATTGTTTACCCAGCCGCAGCAGGACATATTATTATCAGCTGTAACCAATTCACATTAAAAAACATTTATTTTAAATATTTATAAAAAAGTCCTTGAATTTTTCTGACTTAAATTAAAATAATTCAGTTCTAAATTTGTCAAATGTATTTTGGTTGGTACGCTTTAATATTAACCTTAAAAACACACATAAAAATTTTTGATTAAAAAGTTCCTGTCGTAAAATAAAATTAAGAACTCAATTTAAAATATAAAAACTTTATCATTTTTTTAACACAAAAAAATTATATACACAGCATTATTGTATTAACTACCAATCTTTTCATTTTGTCCATAAAATCAGTGAAGGTATAAAAATTGTTTGTATGATGGTCAGCAGAATACACTTTATGGCCATCAGCAAAAAAAACAATAATAACAACAACAGCAGTAACAAAAGAAAAACGAGACAAAAGTTTGTCTTTTTTTCAGTAAAAATATAAAATCGTACAGAAAAAAGCAACATACATATATGTTAAGCAGAATACAAGAAAAAAGATAAACATTTTACTACTGACTTTAATTAAAGCCTTAATGATAAATTTGCTATAATTGCGAGTAATCCAAACAGTTTTATTATAATAAAATATAAAACAATGAACATTTATAACGGTTAAATAAATATTTACTAAATCATAATTATGAAACCAGCATTTGTTTTTTTCTTACTTTTACAATTTAGTTAAGTTTGCTTACAAAAAACTGGATCCTGTTGAGATATTTTGTGGTCTTTTTCAAGACAGTACTATTTAATGGCTCCTTAAAAATGGCCCCAAAGTAAAAATAAAAATACCCTTAAACTTAAGGCAAATTTTTGTTGTTAAAACTAAAGTATGTATGTATATTTTCTTTTTAAAGTTTTGATGTTTTAAAAATTTAAAAATATTTGTTTCAAAAAAATTTGTTAAATAAAAGTGGACCTGATATAGAAATATTAAAGAAAAAAAATTTTAATTCAATTTTAAATTAATTTGCGGCTTAAAGAAAAATATTTTCAACCAATACTTTAATACCGATCAAAGAGTACTGAAGATTAACTTTAGAAAATTCCACTCGGCCAGTTTCGGGGATGTATCTTCTTAACATTATTCCTCAATAATCATGGTCTAGTAAAAAATGAAGCGTTACGCTTAAGAATGAAAAATAAAAGTTTGGCAGCGGTATCTTAAATTTTTTTAATCGGTCGGAGTTGTGTTTTAAGTTTGTCAACTATAAGGAAATTCAAAAAATCTCTATAAAAAACTCTATTTAATTTAAGTCTTGCGATAATTTTTGGACACTCCACGAAACTTTAAAAGCCCATTTTATTGGCTAAAATGGAAACTTTTAATTTTATTTTTTCACATATATTTTATAAAGGGGTTAAAAGAACACCTTAAGCTCCTCATTATTTACGAGGCTTGTCACTTCTGGTCATATATTCCAACACAGTGGATGGAATCTAATGTTGTCTTTACCCATAAGGGAGGCAAAACATCACACATAAAAGCAAAGGACTACAGGCTAATAGGTCTTACGTCGTTCCTGCTTAAGAGAGGCTGGTCGACGTCTATTTAAGAGTGATGAATTACGCCTAAACTAAGGGAAGATCGAAGGACACGGAGTACCGCTCGTTACTTGGTTATATCAAACCACTTTTGAGTCTTGGATCTATTCACTTGCATCGTTTCGGGACCTAGAAGGTTCATTTAATAACGTCAACCTATCATCCGTCATCCAGGCGCTACGCGTATGAGTTAAAAGTTTTCTGTCTGCATTTATTTCCAACCTACTGGAATGCAGAATAGTAAAATCGTCGATGAGACAAGCTGAAACTACAAGATCAGGCAATAAAGGAACTCCTTAGAGATTCAACTTGTTGCTAATGAATATGGACTCAATAGGACCAAAAATTTTCGCCTATGCGGATGACATATCAGTTGCAATATCTGTCGTTCATATGAACACCGTTTCTGACAAGATGGAATTGGCTTGGAAAAAAACTTGTACTGATCACTATATATCAATATATCAATATAGGATTCATAATTTTGACCCCCCGACCCTCAACGGAGCCGTACTGACTTAATCGGATACCGCAAAATATCTAGGAGTCAATCTGGACAGACATTGCCCGTGACTTGGCACCCCAGATGGTTTGCCAGACCACCCAGATAGCAGTACTCCACCATGACTCTGTGCAAGCCATAACAAATCCCTTGCTGAGGAGTTGGGCTACCTAAACCCGAATTGCGTCTCCAGTTTTGATCGCGTCATTTCCTAATCAAAACATATCCGCACCGACAAGACACATCTCCACACGCTTGTTAAATAGCACCCAACCTTAAGCAAGAAGGATTATGATTATTATGTCGCACCCAACAAATGCGACACCCAGCTCTGTTCGAAGGATCTTTTCTTTAAAACAAATAAATTTCTCCACTTTCATTATGGTCTTACCTCCAGTCAGGACCGAATCAAGTACATGTTTCAACATGCCAATGCCGGCCATCTCATTATTTGCTAATACTTCTCCTTTTCCATTACATAACTTTTCAACCAGTCATTCTGAACAGTAAGCTGCCCTTGATTACAAACGAGGAGACAAGATACGCAAAGGCCCAGACTGGAATTTATGTGTGCAAACGTGACATTAGGCGCAGTCCCTGGAATATTAGTTGACCCTATAGGAAGGTGGTAGAACCTATTTTTTCTATAGAGCTATTGTCTGGTGGAAGGCTATGGCAACTACCACACATTGTCTGCGTATTGAGAAGGCGATGTGCAACATGGAAAATCTTATTACAAGCGCAATAGAAACAACTCCCACGGGGTTACATTTGACTCTACTCATCTACTGTCAAGCAAGCTGGCGCTTAACACCGCAATAATACTGCATGCTGTGTGAGGATGGAGACTGAGGGAATGTTTCCGCGCAGTATTATCGGGACTGTCGATTTGGTTCACAATCTGATTGACTACTGCACAGCAAAATCCTTTATTCGCAGGAAATTCTCCATCGTTATTTCAGTGGGAAGAGGAGATGAAATCATCTCGTAGAGACCTTTTGATTTGGAGATATACACAGATGGGTTCAAAGGGAAAAGTGGTGTCGGTAAAGGCATATTAATTCCACAAGCAGGAGCTTTGATTTCATTCAGAATTTCGAATTAAGGCAGTGAACTGCAGGTTGCAGTGTTGGCGATAGGCATAGGAACTAACTAGCTTTACAGCATGTAGGGTAGGATATAATATAGCCTGGCTAGTCCGTCCAGCCCGACGTTTTTATTTGTTTTATGGTAAACAATTTTAACTATTTACTTCAAAAAATTAATTTTCTGTTTAGAGATAAATGCGAAATTTTAAACTTGAAATTCAAGCATAACTGTGTACCGGCCTTTATGATTCCCGAGTGTTTACCTGATTTTTTGTTCAATTAAAATTTTTGAATGTTGCCACTAGTAAGTATGCAATTTAGAGGCTTAAGAAATGTTGGAAAAAATCATGTTCAATTTAGCATAATAACGTGTATTCCCATACACACATTCTTTTTTATTTGCGATCCTTTTGTTAATTTTATTTAATACTTAAAACAAATATTTTACAAATTTAAAATTTTTTTTATTCCATTAGTTGTATATTATTTTTAAGCAACTTTTTGTTTTGTATAAAACAGCACAAGTGTTTGAAATCTGATACCGCTTAACAACAGATAACATTTGTGCACCAGTGTGTGGGGAAAAAGAACAACTTTTTATGTAGTTTGCGAATTTAAAAACAAACTTTTATAAAACTTTATCTAGTTACTCGTACGAAGTATTAGCTGTTGTGCTTTACCAAACACCTTGTGCAAAGTTGTCGACATTCTATGCAACAACTCCTTAGTTTTTCTATTTTTTTTTATTTTTGTAACATCTCTTTGTTTTACATTTAAAATTTGTATATACAATTTTTTTTGGTAATCTTTCTTACATAAAAATTTTCATTTTTTATTTTATTTAGAAGCATTTACATTTTTGATGAAATTGTTTAAAAAAAAATATTATTATATTAGTTCGTTAAGTGCTCATGGATACGGAAAAGTGAAATATGTTTAAAAAACTCTTATTTTAAATTTATAAAATATAAATAGTTTGCTTTCAAAAACAATCTTTAAATATATTTTCATTTTAAAATATAATATTTTTTAATATTTATTTTTTAGCGTATTTTGAACAATTTTTATTTCTAAAATTTCCTTTTATATTTTATCTGGCTAATTGGTTCAAGTTTTTATTGTGATAAGATTTCTGTTGAAGAAATATTTTGAAAAAGTTTAGTTTCCCGACACTAGCCGAGTGGAATGCATTTTCAGAGCCCGCTACAACTCCTCATCAGCACTCTTTGTTCGGTACTGAGCATTGGTAGTAAATATCTTCTATTTAACCCAAGTAGTAATTGAAATTTGAATACGGAAATACTAATTTGTATTTTACACATACTCTCATTAACAATTTTTTCCAAAAAGTTTTTTACAAATAGATGTATAATTTGCTTTTATACAGAAACTGATTGAATGACCAAAAGTAACTGAAGTGGAAAATAGTTAACTTTTTTAATATTTTAAGTACTTTTTTGTACACATCGAGATTATGTGTCTAGAAACATAAGTTATAGAATATTATGCTCAGACATAAGTCAGAAGCCACCTGGATATAGAAACTTAGGACTTTTGACCATGAAGTCGGAAGTAATCAAAGTGGACAAAAACAGACAATACAATTTTTTGAATTTTTTGAGATTATAAGTCTACAAGTATGATTTTAAGAACTATTAGCTCTGATTGAAGTCAAAAGTACTTTCTCGAAATTTTTGTAATTTTTATGGTATTATTAGTATGCAAATATGATATTAAGGACTATTGACCAATATTGAAGTCGGAAGAAATCTAAATGAAAAAAGATTTTTTTTTAAGTTTTGTATATTTTAAAGAGGGCAGAAGTCTTCTTAGTAGACAATGCGCACATTTGTGAGAATATGATTGTAGAAATATTAGTTAAGGATCATTGCTCCATATTAATGTCGAAAATTAACTTAGTCGGAAAAATGCACATTGTTTCGATTTTTGCTTCATAAAATTACGAGTCTGGAAATAAAAAAATTAAGAGCTCTAGATCCTCAGTAAGATTAAAAGGGCAGACAAAAAACGATATATTTGTTCATTTGCACCTGTTTGCATTTTTTGAGGTGCTAGTCCACAAAAAAGTATTTTTTCCATATATGTTTTTATTAAATTCATTCTGCTTTATATTAAATATAAGCATATAGATCTTAAAACTAAACAAATAATATCAATTAGTCAGTGCAAGACTAAAATTTTAGTTTTTAATTAAAAAATGTAACACTGCTATTATATTCATTTAAAGGGCAGTAGTATCTCACCTATTCAAACGAGTGTTGCAAAATGTTTCTAGCAAGAAGATTAAGATATGTTTCTAGATTTTTAATATCTGATTTTACATTTAGCTTGTGAAACTTATATATCCTTTTAGATATTATATATCCTTTGGATATTGTTCATCATTTCTAGCAATTTTTTTTGACTGCGATGAATTTTCCCTATGTTAGAGGCGGAAACAAAAATCGACTTGTAGAGCAGAACTATACAATGAAGGCATTGCTTAGAGTTTCTACCAATTAACTATTGAGTTAAGGAAGTTAAAGGCTTTATTTTTGTCAACTTGATCTAAGTGAGTGCCAAGATATTTTGCCTTAAATCGTTCAGGTACCATATGGTTGTTAATAAGGGCTAGAGGGTATGTTTTCTTGCGGAAAGTAAAAGCCTTTTGGGTAAACTTTCGCTAACTTATTTATATTTGAACATTTCTTTACTTAAGTAATGTGATGCTGCAGTTGTTTCGCGGCCTCTTAAGGGTCTTTAATAATACTAAGAAATTAGCAAAAATCAAGGTGTGTATAAGACTGTTTGTGGGAAAGTCTGTTGTGTTGTTAAATAAGGAAATAAAAAACAAGGACATTATTTATGAACCCCTTTTTTTATTTATGATATAAGAGGTAATAATCAGTTAAAGGAAATTGAAAACAAATCATGAAAATCTAACTTTCAAATTCTAATAATATAATTTTTTTCGCGTTCTGGTTAAAAAGATAATTAAAACTCTGGTTATAAAGTAGTTAACTTACTAGCTTGTGTACAAAATTAAAAAGAAACCTTAAAACCTTTAACGGCAGTTACTTAAAAATCGATCATCATCCCTTATTTCATAAAAATTTTAATAGTTTTTCTTTATATAAATTTTTTTTAAAATTTTTGATTCTTTTTTTGATTTGGCTTGAGTTCATATGTATATGAATCAAAAATTTGTATTAAAAACAATTAATTCAACAATAAATAAAAATTAGCATGTAACTCACACATGGCACGGTGCAAAATGATCTTTAATAATTTCTGTCCATTTGTCATTGACAAAAAAAGAAATTAAAAATGATTTACCCGCCTCGTATTTAATAAACAAGAATAAATCTGAGAGATGGATAATGCTCGACCGTTAGTCAAGTGTTGCCGAAGAGACTTTTAATAGAAATAAGCATAGTGTATATGAAAAGTAAACTATGTCCTAACTTACAAAGTAAAAACGAAAGAAAAACAGTCATGCCGTATCCCTTTTACGTGTAAGTTAAATAGGTGATGTTTACAACCAAATACACTACTACCGTTCAAAGAGTACTGATGATGAAATTGCGGATCTGCTTTCGAAAATGCATTCAACATTAACGGAAAATAATAATTTCTTCTAATAAAAAGAAATTATATGAACTTAAGCCAAACTAAAAAGCAAAAATTTGTATTAGGAACAATTAGTTCAACATTAAATAAAAATTAGCATATACATTTTTTTTCTTAATTCAGTTCATATAAAATACTTTGCAAACGATAGCTTTAAAACCTTTATTATAATTGTTATTGAACATTTATATTAGAATTATTTGCCAAAAAGAATTTAGACACAACTTACTTTCACAAAAGTGTACTTAGAAAACGTCAGCAATTGACCAATATTGTGTTGTTGGTATGATTGGATCAAGTGGCTACTTGAACTTCAATTTAACATTGACGCCACGGGTGGTGTTGGGCGAAGCAACCCCAGCTCCTGATGCCAGTAGATTATTAACACCAATATATTTTTATAAATGTTTATTAACAATAAAATATTACACATATAAAAATGGCGTTGAAATTCCTACAAGTAACATACTTTATTAACAATAAAAAATATTAACATTAAATTTACTTTTTTTTAGTCTGGATACAGGGCAAGCTTCCTTACTCAAAATAAAGTGAAATCTCTTTCCCTTTTCTTCCAAATTTTTACATATGTATACTTTTGCCGCTTGGAAAAATAAAACCTTAACAAATATTTTTTTTATGCAAGCAAACGAAAAAGAGCTGCCACCTTAACCAAATAAAATATAAACGATTTAAGCAGTGGCGGTAACACTCCCCCACAGTAAGACAAGCCATATATATTCGAAGGCTTACTCCATGTTTTGAGCCACGTCTAAAATCGCCAACTTTGCAACCGGTCTCTCTAAAACTCCGCACTTGGTCATCACCTTAGCTTTTCTCACTTGTCCGTCCGCGGCTTTACATACTTCCACAACTTTCCCTCTGGGCCATACATTCCTTGGACTTACCGGATCAACCACAACTACCAAATCACCGACCTCCAACGGTTTTACTTTTTCGTGCCACTTTGACCGACACGTAAGTGTAGGCAAGTACTCTGTCAACCACCTTTTCCAAAACTTATCGGCAAACAATTGAGACGTTAAATAGCTCTGCCGTAACACCACTCCCGAGTCTTCATACAAAGCCAACGGTTTTAGGCCACTTGAGCAGCCAACTAAAAAATGATTCGGAGTGAGGGCTTCCATATTTTCAGCCTCAATTGGAATATAAGTCAGAGGGCGAGTGTTAATTACGTTTTCGACCTCTGCCATCATATTTTTCAGAATTTCATCATTAGGGCACCTCCCATCCGCAATCTTGTACAAGACACTCTTCACAGATCTTACCATCCGCTCCCATGCTCCTCCCATATGAGGCGCAGCAGGTGGGTTAAAGTTCCACTTCGTACCAGATGTCGTAAAATTTCGAACCAATTCGTTTGTATCAACCTCCTTTACAGCTTGTCGTAATTCGCGGTCAGCACCAACAAAGTTAGTACCATTATCGCTAAAGAACTCCTTGGGCGTGCCTCTTCTGGCGATAAAGTTCCTTATAGCCATTATACATGAACTCGTAGTTAGTGAGTGTACAATTTCAATATGAACTGCCCTTATAGTTAAGCACGTAAAAAGGGCTCCATATCGTTTCTCTTTGTGCCTATTAACCACCACAAACAGCGGACCGAAATAGTCGAGCCCTGTAAATGTAAACGGAGCAACATAGGCAGAAAGTCGAGCTCGTGGCAGTTGAGCCATCTGAGGAATCTTCGGAGTCGCAGTCTTTACTTTACACATTTGACAACGCCTTAGAACCGATTTCACTACTGTTCTCAGTTGAGGTATATAATACTTCTGACGAATTTCGTTTGTTACAGTTTCATTGTTGGCATGGTAGAATTTCGAATGGTAGTGCAAAATTAACAGTTGGGTTACATAGCTATACTTTGGTAAGACTGCTGGGTTTTTCATTTCCAGTGGTACATTTGCATTATTAATCCGACCGGAGATACGTAGTATTCTATTCTCATCTAAAACCGGCGAAAGCTTGTAGAGCGAGCTTGACTTTGATATCGTTTTGCCCAGCTTTAAAATTCTGATTTCCTCGGCGAAGTATGCTTGCTGGGCCTCCATAAGAATAACATTTTCCGCTTTCTTGATTTCTTCTTGTGAGAGCTCTTTCAAGACTCCTCTGGGATTCGGTTTTATTTTTAAATTCCCACAAAATTTCACAACATAGGCAACAGTACGCAACAATCTGCGCCACCGCGAAAAACGTTTGAAGTCTATAAATGTCTGCACCACATCTATCGAAAGGCTGGAATGTTTAATCTCAATTTCGGTGCTGACATAATCTTTTCCCTCAACAGGCCAAGCATCCTCAGATAACCTTAAAAACTCTGGCCCATTAAACCACCTACTGAATCCAGTTAAGTCGGGATTTGTGGACCATTTAGTTGCATCATCTGCTACATTGAGTTTTCCTGGTATCCACCGCCATTCTTTCAACTCTGTTAGATCCAAAATTTCGCTAACTCGGACAGCTACAAATTGATGATATTTTCTGTGATCAGAACGAATCCAACTTAAAACAGTTTTTGAGTCCGACCAAAATATTTTCCGATTTATTTTAATTGAATGATTTTTTACTATATAATTTGCAAAACGCGACCCAATAAGTGCAGCCATTAGCTCGAGCCTAGGAATTGAAGCTAGTTTTAAAGGTGCTACCCGAGTTTTCGAGCCGATTAATGAAGTGGTTGTCTCTCCGGCTGGCTTTATAACTAAGTATGCGACGGCTGAGTAACCATTTTCACTCGCGTCTACAAAGGTATGCAGTTCTACTAGAGAATTAAAATAGCTGGGTACATTTTGTAAATAACATCTAGGAATTTTGACGTCGCCTAATTTTGGTAGTAATGCGAGCCATTTTTCCCATTTTTCAGCTTGAGGAGCCAAAATAGGTTCATCCCAACCAACTCCACTTCGCCATATCTCTTGCAACGTGATTTTAAGGTACATTAAAAAATGTCCCACTAAGCCCAACGGGTCAAAAACGCTCATAAGTATTTTCAGAATTTGTCGTTTTGTGGGTTGCCTTTTACCGATAAAAAGATCGCTGTTTAATATCGACGCTGAGATTTTAAATATAATGACATCATCACTGGGTTCCCAAAATACGCCCAGAACCTTTTCTGATCCTTGCTCATTTCCGATATTTAGGCTTTTACCCTGCGTTTTTTTTCCATTCATTTTTTCTAAGATGACACTACTGTTTGACACCCAGTTTCTAAGATTAAATCCCGCTTGGCTATGGATGTAATGTACTTCGGTTGCCAATTTTAGAGCCTCCTCCACAGTATCAGTAGAAAAGAGGAAATCGTCCACATAGTGATTTTTTTCTATCGCTGCCGCTGCATCTGGATATTTCTCTTTATACTTTTCAGCATTTTTATTCTTAACGTACTGGGATATACAGGGAGAACACGTGGCACCAAAAGTCATAACATTCACGACATAGATATCGGGCTCTTTTGTAGTATCGCAGCCTCGCCATAGGAATCGCTGAGCGTGTCGGTCCTCTTCTCTTATAAATACTCTGTGAAACATTTGTTCTATATCAGCTGCAAAGGCAACTTGTTTCTGACGAAATTGAAAAAGTATGTTTGGCAGTGCTGCAAGCAGGTCTGGTCCTTTTAAAAGTGTTGAGTTTAAAGACACACCATGAGACTTTGCAGCCGCATCCCAAACTATCCTAGTTTTATTTGGCTTGTTTTTATTAAAAACTGAAAAAATCGGAAGATACCAGACGCGCTTTTCAGTTTGGTTACTGTTATTTAGTTTTGTAACGTAGTTTTTTTCTAAATATTCTACAATAATCTTTTCAAACACCTTAAGCATTTCAGAATTACCTTTCAGAGTTTTTTCTAAGCATATAAGCCGCTTTTTTGCCATTGAGTAACTTTCAGGAAGATTTATTTTATCACTGCGCCACAACAACGCACTCTCATACTGTCCACTAGGCATTTGCTTTGTGTGTTGATGTAATAAGTCTAGGGCCCTTTGATCGTCTTTACTGATTATATATGGCGCTCCGTTAATGCCAGAAGTTTCGATTGCATAAAATTGTTTAACTAGATTATTTAGATTTGAATCGTTACATTCACAAATATGTACACAAGTAAAGTTGTCTTCCGACTTTCTACCGCTCATATTTCCACATAGAACCCATCCTAAACGAGTGCAAACAGCAATAGGTTCGCCCTTTCTCCCTTCTTTAACACGACTTGAGGTGCACAAATTAATATTATTTAGGCCTATTAATATTCTCGGTACCGCGTTACCGTAATTGTCTATGGGCAAATCTTTTAAATGAGAAAATTGTTTACTAAGGTATTCGTAATCAATAGTTTGGGATGGTAATGATAGACGTTTAACCGAACAAACATCTACAAAATATTTCTTATTATTAGGACCTGATAACTTAATTGATAATTTCTTTGAGGTCTCTTCATTTCTTTGCACATCATTAGTCCATCTTAAACAAAGGGGTTCTACGTCACCATCTAAATTTAACTCATCTATTATTGTTTCATCGATAAGACTTATAGATGATCCCTCATCAATAAAGGCGAATGTTTTAATACATTTATTGTTCTGGCCGTATATTGTTATGGGTAATATTTTAAATAAGACTTGCTTAAACATACCACATTGCGCATTAACATTATGTGTTTGAATAACATTTTCATCACTCTGATTAGACAGTTCTGCTCCGCTTTCAGTTCTATGTAAAAGAGCATTATGTTTAATACGACAATTTTCGACGCCACATACATTATTACTTTTGCAGATACCATAGTGTTGGCGCAAGCAGAGTTTGCAGAGTTTACACTCTCTTACGATGTTCCATCTTTCATTCCGATTAGACGACAAAAATCTCTCACAGGCAGAAACATTCGTACAACTTTTGTTACACACTACACAAACTCTTTGACTTCGTTCATAGTGTGTGTGAATGTACGCGTTTTTTTGTTTATTTCGTGAGAACTGTTCTGCTGGTGTAGTTTCAGTGCTGCTTTCTGCAATGTTAATGCTGCTGGCAGACAATCCAACGTCAAAAATCCAATTGGCAAACTCTGACAAGTTTATTTTCTTGTTTTCTTTTAACAACTTTATCTTGTGTGTACCCCAGCTTAGTTGTAAATCTGCTGGCATTTTAGTGATCAGTTCCTGCAAAAGTGATGAGTTATTTAATTCTTCATAAAGCCCACAAGCTTCAATTATTGTTTTTAAACCTTTTACCTCAACGGCAAAACAGGTAATTGACTCTAGCTTATTAGTGCTTACATTAGGAAGTAATTTTATTTTGTTTCTTATAGAGTTCAGTATTTTTTCTGGCTGCCCAAACAAAAGTTTAAGCGTTGACACCGCAGCTGGTACACAACTTGGGTGTATAAGAATGTGCTGAACTGACATTAAAGCGTCTCCGCGTAGAGCTCTTTGGAGTCTTACCAGGTTCTCGGCGTCTGTCAACCCACACACAAATGTTGACCAGTCATAGGTCGAACTAAATAATGGCCATTCTTCTGGGTTGCCTGAAAATATTGGAAGATCTTTTGGCACGGTTTGTCGTGCGTTAATTTGTTGCGATGTAAGGTTTGTTTGACTATTGTTCGTACACAGATTAATGACATGACTGTCTGTATACAGTGCAGAAAAAGGTTGTGGCTTTTGTGGATTATGTTCATCTGCTGAGGTACTAAATTGTTGGGTGCTGCTTGGAATATCGGCTGATTGCTTGTGTTGATTATTAAATGTGATATTTTGTGTTGCTAAACCATTATTGTTTTGCTGATTAAAAACGTTGTTGTTATTAAAATATGAAGAAGTCGTTGCAACACTTGGCTGAGAGGCTTTGAGGTGGTAAATAAATTTTGATGTTATGTTCTCATTGTGTGCCGTAATTGGCCTGTATGGTTTGGGTCGTTTGGATAAGGTAAACGTTTCTTCTAGTGAGTTCTGGGTACTTACATGTGCAGCGTTGTTATCTATTAATGTAGCTGGTACTGCGACTGGTTTATCCGTATGAGATTGATCATTCAGCCACTGATGAATAGAGTCTTCCACATTTATTATCGCGTCGTCATCTTCCTGTGTCTGTTCTAGTATTTGATACTTTTTACGTAAAAACTCTCGTTCCAGCAGTCTTTCTTCTTCCAAGCGCTGCAAATATAACTGCCTTTTGGTGTATGCAATTCTAGACGAATGTGAGGCATGACTGATATGACTGCTTCGGCTGCAAACAGACATGGGTGAAATTGGGGGCGCATTTCCTGAACACTCTATGCAAGACCAGATATTTTTTTCACCTGTTATACTAGCGCACTCGACATGAAAAGGCAATTGACAGATTTTACATTTAACAAGTTCACCAGCTACACGTTTGTGGCAGACTTGACAGTGTTCTATAGGTAGATAGCTGACGTTGTTTTGTGGACTTTTATGTCGGTTTGGTGGTTGACCCTGTGGAGTAATAGGATCCATGTTGTTATAGGTAGGTACTTACGAGTGTATTTTATCTTTTGGGTGGGCTTCTGCTTATAAAACACGAACAGATAACAGCAACCGTATTAAGTTTATTTATAAAACTAAAAAAAGAATTTCAATTTGTTGGGCGAAGCAACCCCAGCTCCTGATGCCAGTAGATTATTAACACCAATATATTTTTATAAATGTTTATTAACAATAAAATATTACACATATAAAAATGGCGTTGAAATTCCTACAAGTAACAAGTAACATACTTTATTAACAATAAAAAATATTAACATTAAATTTACTTTTTTTAGTCTGGATACAGGGCAAGCTTCCTTACTCAAAATAAAGTAAAATCTCTTTCCCTTTTCTTCCAAATTTTTACATATGTATACTTTTGCCGCTTGGAAAAATAAAACCTTAACAAATATTTTTTTTATGCAAGCAAACGAAAAAGAGCTGCCACCTTAACCAAATAAAATATAAACGATTTAAGCAGTGGCGGTAACAGGTGGTATTAATATGAATTCATGGACGTAAGTATATATGTATGTGTTTCTGGTAAAACATTTGTACTTATCTTTTTTTTACATGACTTTAGACAAAAATAGTAAGTGAACTTGAACCCTGACTTGAAACAGATTGACATTTTATGTGAACAAGGAGTTTTATCTAAGTTCGGTGTAATTAAAGTCTTGCAAGATTATCATTCAGAAAACACAAATCTTATGTAATATTTGATTTATGTTTTCAAATAGAACCCCTTAGCACAATGAAAATCAAAAAACCAACAATGATTTAAACTTAAGCTGGTTCGAATAGTTTTGCTTTACTTAGTTCTTTTGTAAATATTTTTGTTTCTTTCAACAATTCTACGATGCTCTATTTAGAGTTTTATGCAAATAGCAAAAAATACAATAAATCTTACTCCAAATAAAAGAGAATTTTTTGCATTTTTTTTATAGTCATGGTTGTACGTTGCTAAACATTGTTGCACAATGTAAATCCAAGTGGAAAAAAATAAATATAATCAGTTCTATCTCAAGTGACCCACATTCAATGTCATTTAAAACATTTACATATTTGTTTGAAGCATATTTGCTTAAAACAACATACTTTTCGGAAATTATTTATTCTTTCTCTTTTGTTCATAGGGGGGCTAAACTGAAAATGCAAAAATAGCTAAAGTTCAAGTACGAAAAATAGATAAATAATATCTGCTGATTTTAGGAAAAAAATTGTTTTTAAAATTTTTACGAATGATTCACAAAAAAATGTTATAAATACGTAGAGATAACACTAATAAGATATTACTTACGTTTACATACATATACTGTTTAAAATATGGCCATTTTCGACTACTCATTTTCTTAAAAATTTTTCATGCGTAGTAAGTGTTTTCAAAATTAAAGCCATGAAAACACAGCAATTAAAATGACTAAACTGATTTTGACAAAAAAATTAAAAATAAAAATTCTAGGAAATAAAAATTTAATCTTGTGGCTATCTGCAGAAAAATTATAATGAAAAAATTTTTAGTTTTTATTTAAACAGGCTCTCGTGGGATTAAATCTTTAGTATGGAATTGGACTAAATATTATTAAAACATGTTTATAAAAACATACTCTTTTTCCAAAGGCCAAAATTAGTATTCATTTTAAAATTTTTAATAAGCAAAAAGAGCAGACATAAGGAAAAATTGGTGAGTTGGATAATCCACACTAATTACTGTTAAATCATCACATAGTAGCGACCAACAATTTTTATTTATTTTTATATGGAACTTTCATTTATAATAAATTGATAATTTTTGCCTTCTGTTTTCATTTTATTTAGTACTTAGTTTAGTAAATTCCTTTGATAACAATAAACTAGTAGTTCAAATTATTGGTTTTTCACTTAGATTCTTTAACCATAATGCACTTTTTTCGTTGTCCCAAATACACAGACAAATGTTATGTATTTTGTCTTGAACTCTAACTAATTAGTTGCAAATTCATGGCGTGTTTTGAAAATAAGAAAAAAAGGGTATGACCCTTATAAACATACATGGATATTGTTATAGATTTAAGTAAGCGAGTTTTCGAACGGAAATTAAACAACAATTAAAAGTTAGCGGATTGCCTAGTGTCTCCTGCGGTGAACAAAAACTCTGGTTGTTTTTATTTTTTAATAAAGTTCTTTTAAAATTTTGATTTTAGTATGTTTTTAATATCGAAATAATTTTCTTAGTTTAAATTTTTTTGTTCGAAATGTTTGTTATTTTTTAAATTTTTATAACAACTGATAATAGAAAATTATTAAAAAAAATAAATAAAATCCGAAAATAACAATTATGTTTTTATTTTAATAAGTTTTGTATAACTGCTTAAGGTTCATTTATACGTGACTTAACCATACCATAGTAAACAGCTGTTCGAACCAAACTTATGGGCAACACTGTATTTGATTATATGTGACTTATCATTACGCCATAACCATAACCTTAGAAACCAATTTAGATTTTATGTCTATGGCAACGGTTATGGTTATGGCGTTAAGGCGAGTCAAATATGATTAAACCTTCCTAACAAAGTGTTTGGTTTTTTGATTTGGTAGCGTATACTTAATAATTTTAAATAATTATTGTAATACTTATACGAACCGAAACCCTTAACACATTCATTGTGCATGAACGTGTTTATAAAAGTGCGTATATTATAACAAGACATTTTTAAATTACATAGTTTAAAAAATTATGAATATTGATATATGTGTATATATGTACTGGGAATGAAAATTTTCAGTCACGGCACTCTGGATTTGATAATCTCAAAAATCACGGAATTTTGAGATTCGCAATTTTCGTGATGTTTGGAGATCAATGTTCCGAAGATGTATTTATGCATATCCTCAACATTTTTTAAAATTAAATTGTTAATTGTTGCTTTGAAAATGTGACATTGTATTTTTGTTTAAATTCTTAACCAAACTAAAGTTAAAATGGTTCTATTAAAAAATATTTAGTTTTATATTCCAAAAATTTTATATGCATTTATTGGCAAATTTGTATATAATAATGCGTGCACCTTTTGTTTAGGAAATTTATTGTAAATTTATGGGATACTCATGCACTAAAATAATTTATGAAAAACAATTACATTTTTTGCACCTGATTAAAAAGATTAAATATTAATATGATATTGGAGATTCCATTTTTACATTGAATACTTTCTTTTTTCAGTGGCTTTAGCTTTGATTGTGTGTAATACCCTTATAACGACCAACTGTTCGCTTTTGGTACCACTTAATAAAAGAAGTCGAATTTCTTAGAGTTTTATTTTAAAACGGCTTTAGATAATACAAAAACGATTTATATATCTACAAAGTTTATTTAAAAACGTGGCTTAAATGTCATGACTGATAAAGACGCTACATTTTTTTATTAATATAGAACAGGTTAAAAGGCAACAAAACTCGTTACAAATTTTAATTGACAATATTTTATATACCTTAACTTGTAATATTTACGACATACAAATTTGAGAACATATCAAGATGCTTTCTGCAATGCAGTTTATTAACTTTATATACAGCATTGCGTAAATTAAATCAATTAAATGGCACATTTGTTGCACATGTAATGATAGCAGCAACTAAAACACGCTCTAAAATCTAAAAACTATCGATGGTTTTTGTGTTAAATAAATTAAAATGATTGTGAGTTTACTTTAATACAAATATTTATGTATGTGTATTCAACGCCATGTATATGTGTATGTATATTAATGAATGTGTGAACGTAAACGTTATATTTTATTGGAATTTTATGTTAATTCGTATTGGAGTTTTAAAACAAACAACTAAAACTAAAATATTTAGCAATTTCTATGCTGGAAAATTTAGAAAGACCAATGCAGGTAAATTAAATTGTTCTTTGGGCTTAAGTATATTATTTTTAGAATTAAGTTTTCATAATTATATTTCAAACTGATAACATGTGAATGAGTATTGCTATTAATGCAGACATAATCACGTTTAATAGAATAGCAAAGAAAAATGCATCAACATTAAAATTAAACTTAAATTGCCATAATTAGATTTTTAATAAAATATTTAACCGAGGGCACAACCAATGATATTGGATGCAAAAATTGTATAGAACACCAAATCAAAGCTTTTTAAAATTTAAATTTATAAAAATTATGTTTGTTTATAAGCCAGATTTTAATTGATGCAACTATAAAGGGACTAGTCTCCTACCCATTGCGTACTGCAGCGTATTGTATGTTAAGTTTAAAGCCGATGAAGTAAATATGCTCTGTATAAATAGATTTAGATTTGGTAAATCTACCACTGGCCAGATATTCGCAGTCAAATTTGTCAACAAATAACCAACTACATGCTGCTCTCATATGCTTATTAGATTGACATTATGGGGTGTATATTTCGAGATATTACAGCTACCTTTTGTAATGTTGAAAACAATCTCGGTACCACCAAAAATAAAACGTCTAGATAAAAGCTATCTTATGCTAAGCAAACAGTATAAGAAATGGGCCCTCTTTAAGCAGACAAAACACTTGTTCTGTCTATTTTGCTATACGGAACAGAGGCGTAGACACTAGACGTCTGCATGACTACACTCAAATGCCGTTTAAATACATTCGTTTGTTTTTCAACAACATAGTGATTTTCATTCAATGTTAAACAAACTAAATAAATGAACTAAATGATTTATAAAACGCTAGATAATACTTACGTTTTTTTCTCTTAAAACTTTAGTTGCTAGCAGGTTTGTTAAGAATGATGCCTTGATACAAACATCCATTTCTTTTTAAATAATTTATATAATAAAAAACTCTTAACAGGTAATTTATTGATTATTTTAAGTTCTCAATATAAAGTTGTTACTTAATAAGTTGAAATATCTCTTCACTTACTTCAACTTAAGTATTTCTGATATCTTTAGCTGACCTCTTGAACTTTGACATATTTTTCATACAATAAACCTTAAAAAGACATATAAAATTGACCGCAAAGTAAAGCATGGAAAATGAAAAAATAATTAAGGAAAATAATTTAAAAAACCAAATACCAAAAAAAAAAAAATTTTAGTTATTATGCAACATTTCCATATGTTTTTAGTTATTTAAGCTCAATTTAAAAACTAAGCCTAAGGTTGGTTATTTCATGCCATATCTAGCATAAAAATAATATCATTTGCTTTTATTTAATTTTTATTCATGCAAACAAATACAGTGAAAGCTTTGCTGAGGGGATTTTTACTTAGAGTTGCTGTTTAACTAAACACTATTTTTTATTAATCAAAAAAAAAAGCAAATGCAGTGCAACGACTAAAGTTTTCTCATCGTATTTCTACAAATATATTTTTTTGGAAAATATAATTTGAATTTTCAACAAACTACAGAAGAGAAGTATTGTGAAAAGTAATTAAAATGCTGTCTATTAAGTCAATTATTTTAAGTTTTATTTTTTTTGTAATTTTTTAACTTAAGCTTTAAATCCCTGAAAAAGAATACAAATTAAAAAATATAATAAAAATAATGGGGGAAAGTTATAGTGGCTAAAATTTTACCATGATAACAATATAAGACATAAAAGTGTTTGGTTGTTGTTTCAAAGGCAAAATCAACTTGATTTTTTTATTAATGCTAACTGCGGGAGGAACGGTGAATAGGACTAACCTAAATAATAAAATGAAATAAAATATAATAAAATAAAATAAAATAAAATAAAATTAAATAAAATTAAATAAAATAAAATACAATTAAATAAAATAAAATAAAATAAAATAAAATAAAATAAAATAAAATAAAATAAAACAAAATAAAATAAAATAAAATAAAATAAAATAAAATAAAATAAAATAAAATAAAATAAAATAAAATAAAATAAAATAAAATAAAATAAAATAAAATAAAATAAAATAAAATACAATTAAATAAAAAAAATAAAATAAAATAAAATAAAATAAAATAAAATAAAATAAAATAAAATAAAACAAAATAAAATAAAATAAAATAAAATAAAATAAAATAAAATAAAATAAAATAAAATAAAATAAAATAAAATAAAATAAAATAAAATAAAATAAAATAAAATAAAATAAAATAAAACAAAATAAAATAAAATAAAATAAAATAAAATAAAATAAAATAAAATAAAATAAAATAAAATAAAATAAAATAAAATAAAATAAAACAAAATAAAATAAAATAAAATAAAATAAAATAAAATAAAACAAAATAAAATAAAATAAAATAAAATAAAATAAAATAAAATAAAATAAAATAAAATAAAATAAAATAAAATAAAATAAAATAAAATAAAATAAAATAAAATAAAATACAATTAAATAAAAAAAATAAAATAAAATAAAATAAAATAAAATACAATTAAATAAAAAAAATAAAATAAAATAAAATAAAATAAAATAAAATAAAATAAAATAAAATAAAATAAAATAAAATAAAATAAAATAAAATACAATTAAATAAAAAAAAAAATAAAATAAAATAAAATAAAATAAAATAAAATAAAATAAAATAAAATAAATAAAATAAAATACAATTAAATCAAAAAAATAAGATAAAAAATAAAACGAAAAGCAAAACAACCAAAGTATTAATTTTCGTCCATTGTAGCTTTCACTGTATCACTTGTTGTTAGATTGTACTTAGAATATTAATATAAAACTATGAGCAAAATATCTACATAAAAAAATCATGCTGACGGTAAAAAAAACTATTCATTTCTATTTCTTTTTGCTTTTTTCTAGCTTTGTGTCCACTTATGTTAGTTGGTATTTTTATTTGTGTGAACTGTATGTAAAAACATGTTGTCATATGTATGAGCAAATGAAACATTGATTGCTAAATCGTTTATTTTTCATGCTATTTGGTTTTTGGTTTTTGTAGACAAAAACTATTCGATTATCATAAAATTTTATGATGGCACAAACATATTGAACATCCATTTCAACGAACATGGATTACTTTCGTTGTCTGAACGCAATGAGGGTGAAATAATAAAATGGGGCACATTTATTGTGATAAACATATATATAAGACGAAGAAGTAATTGTGTGTGGAAAAAAGCATTTTTTCGAAATAAAAGGATGTGTGAATTTAGCAAGTTTAAGTGTCTTTATGTTGGTACAAATAATGAACATCTGTAATATTAAAGCTTTTTTATTCCAAATTCCAAAATTTTTAAACACCAAGTAAGAAAGTTAGAAACTATTAAGGCCGACCAAGCTATACCCTACACCTTAATTTGCTTAATATTAGAAAAGCACTAGAACAAAGAAAAAATACTCAAGAAAAGATGATTTGCGGGACTGGGATTGATTGCAATAAATTACATACCAATTTTAGTGAAATCCAGTGCGACATAAAATGGCATAAAACCAAAAACAATTGTAAAATTTATGTGCAAAAAATATTTTTTGGAAACTATGGCCAAAACTGCTTACTCAAAAGGGAAATATGTGTGGCAGTTCTGTAAAAAAATGTGACTTTGGTAAAACAGGTTTGCTGTAAAGCAAATCTCAGACTTATTATCAAATAGTACTTAGAATATATAAACATGAATTTTTTTAAATTAAAGAACATAGGAATTTTAAAATCAATTTTTAGGAAAGTACCAAAAATTAGTACAAATTATATTCTTTAATCCTAGGAATTAAAAAAAAAAGACCAGAGAAATTTTAGTACTTTTTTTGAGGTGACAAACGTGTTTATGTTTTGTTTGATTTAAAAGTTACAAACTGTACCAACATATATTTTTAACCGTTTTTTACACCTAAGGCTTTCAATTTTTAGAAAGAGTACCAAAAACTAATTTTTTTACAATATTTTGACAAACGCTGTTTTGGTATCGCAACTAAAACCTGTATAAATTTCTCCTATTGAAAATCTATAGCAAGTTTAAATGTTTAAACTACCCTGTTCTTTTTTCTAGTTGGCTTATATCATTGTACTACCACTGACTACTAAGCAAAACGGGTACCAAGAAGATTTGTTGTAAATTTACTCATGTGCTAATTAATACCTTTCTACCTTCCTTTAACTCTAATTATTTATGCCTTAAAATATTATCGCTAGACTGGAACAAATTTTTAAGTAGTTTTATGCTTTTGTGATTTATTAAACAAAAAATAAACAATTATTTTAAAAAACTTTAGATACAAGTAAGTAAGAACGGAAAGCAAATGAAAAGTAAAAGTACAGCAAATATTAAAAAAACAGAAAAAAATGTAAATTTATAACACTGTGTAGCAGAGAAAAAATACATGGATGATAAAGTATAGATTCTTATATACTATCAGAGGGTAGTAACACTATGTACTGAGTTTTGCGAGATTGGTCATTATTTTGAGCAAAAGTGATAGGTACCACTTTCTAAAGAGTCATTTAATTTTCTGAAAATTTTGAGGCCCATAGACATGGTCAGTGATCACGCCAAGTAGAAAATAGATTAAACTACACTTTGATAATAAAATCAAACCTTAACTAATCGTTTTTGTATATTTAAAAAGTCTCCATTTGTTGCACAGTGTAATGAGATCCATTAACTTTAAGAATTCACATTATGCACTTTCAAAGTGTTGAGAAATATATTTATAAGGAAAAAAAACAAACATTAAAAATTTATGTTGGGTGTAACCCTACAACAGAAAACCTCTCATAATTTCAAACTAAATTTAAAAAAGGGTCAGTGGTTTTGTTACAAAAAAAGTGTCTAAGAAGTTTACATTTTATAAGGTGGTGGCTATTTTATTTAATAATCCAGAAAGTTTTTCAATTGCCTTAAGGTTTTTTTTAAAGTTTTACCTTTAGAAAAGCATTAAGCGTTTAAGATATATTAAAGGTGTATAAAAAAAACTTTTTAAATTCAATTTCTTTTTATCTAAATGAATTTTAAATTGATTTTTAATGTTGTCGTTAAAACTTTAAAAAAATTTTTCAAAAGGATTTTCAAAGGGATTTTTAATAATTTTTAATTCTTTACTTTAAGCAGCGACAAACCTTAAATGGTTTAAGGGCCAAGTAAGTATCTTTTTTTAATGTAACATTGTGTAAATATGACAATTTAAACTTTTTTGAGGAAATATTTAATTAGAAAAATTTTAAATTCATAACTTTTAAAAATTTTTTACACTTCTATTCACTGTTTGTTTCCGCTGTAAAAACTAAACCGCATTTTAGCAACAAACAACATTATATAATTTTTTTTCTATTTTACTGCATAAATTTTCTTGTACTTTAAACATATTTTTAAGGGCATTAAAGCAATAAAATAAGCACTTTAAGAAAGGGCTGTAGCTGTTTAATATAATTTTTTAAGGCCTGCTAATTGCTTTTGCGAAACTTTGTAAATAATTTTATTAGTGTTTACTATTTAAACAAGAAGGGTGGCTTTTAAAACAAGAATATCCATAGCTTAACAAAAGTCTCGCCGGCAAAAAACAATGAGCAAAAGGGAAATGTCATTGACATGATTAAATGCGAGAAATTTAAATAGAATTAATATATAAAAAAATAGGATTTTTTTTATTTACAAGAGTTTTAATTTTTGCATATTTTATAAATTTATTTTTTGGATGTAGATTTTAACAGGAAGTAATTTTGCCAATTATACTGTTATGTTATTACTTAAAGAGACAATTATTTCTAATCTGAGTGAATTATATTTATTGGATATATATGTTATATTTAATATAAATATTTTTTTCTTGGAGAAAAGCAAATCTGAAGGTTGCTTGGATTAAGCTTAAATTGTTATTCGATTGTATAGGTTAAGTTACTAAAGGTGATAAAAGGGGTAAGGCCTCTTATATTCTTTACTCGTAGGACTTCTATGAACACTGTGAAGCTCTTTAAGAAAGAAAAAGAAAAATAAGATATCAAAGAGGAAAACAGTAGAAAACCAACAGTAAGGAAACAACTTAAAAGACATTGCCTACTTACGAGCCACCTGGTTTTTTGATGAACCCAATGATATTTATTATATTTTTTATATTTATTTACACTGCAAAATATCGCCCAGTTTCTCGTGGAACTTTTTGCCAAACCACTTGCAGTGATAGACAGCATGCTCTACCGTCTATGATTTCTTTTCATTCTCTTTTATCCTACGATTATCTGAAAAGCTGCGATCCCATTTGCTTATCATAGCCCTTCCAACATTGCCCAGCCATGACCAAAAATGTGGTGTTTAGTTCCATTCACCCCACATCTATGAGCAACCTAGTGACTGCGGAGCTCAGCCCCGATAACGTAGCCCTAGCTACCTTGCATTCACTTTTAGTTTATCACTAAAGATTCGTCATATTAAGCATCCAAATGCTAGTCCGCTTACTCTCTATATGTGACATCCAAAACCAAACCACTATGATTAATTATTAATTAGTAATAGCTTTTACTTCTTATAAAACGAATGATTTCTTTTTATGATATTTTATTCATCGTGCTAATCTATAAAAAATTATTATTATTGTGTGAAAGCAATAAATAGATAAGCTTCCCGAGATGCACCCCAGATAACAGTAAAAACCGAACTACCAAGGGTATCGGGATTATTTCAATTAGAACTTTTAGCTCACTTAAAACAAACTCTCCAACCATCCACTTTATTCTTCCTTAAGATGGCATCAATTTGGCTAAGAGGGGTTTAATCCGTTGCTTTTCTTTGCGGTGCTCTATATCATCACACTTATGGCATAGTAACATATAGAAAATTTTCTTTACAAAATGTTAGCCCAATATAAGCCAAGGAGGCAAACTACTAAAGACCTCAACAGACAGGTAAGTGAAAAATTTCTTTTAAGGATATGTTACGACTCAGACTTTTTTACTTGTTTGTCTGTGCGCAGATGATATTGGCCTTAAGATATAGCTTTAACATTTAAACTCGCAAATAACACTCACAAACAATCTTAATCTACTTAGTGGGAATTCAAAAATATGGAGACTTAAACCTAGCATCACCACGCGTTTTAACTTGAACAAGAACTAAAAAACACTTTGTCCAAGCTCAAATTGCAAAATAATACTTTTTCTGCTGCAATAGGCTTAGTCCACACTGTGGCGGAATATGGCGCTCCCATCTGAAAAAAGTTAACATTGAGTTAAACAGATCTATGTGATTAACATCCTTCATGATAAGGGTGACCAGCAAAATGGAAAAGTCTCCAAGATTTCCGGCTTGTGTGTTTGCTTTCGGATAAAGTCCCCAAGCACCGTGTTAAAAATTGATTCCTCTTTGCATGATGTAAATTTTGACTTTCCTTATTTTTACTGATGGCTAAGCCAATGCATCTGTTATCATCGTCTTTCTCTTCCCGCATGAGCATAGATAAGGCTGACTGTGTCCATTCATCCATCTACTGGTGCAAAATTGGCAACCAGGTGAGGTAATCATTGTTCACAAATACTCCAAGTCCAAATTAGTACATACCTTCATGCCAGCTGTAAAAAGCGTTGCAATTATCGTTTTTGTAAGCGCACTATCCTTTGCTGCGAACTTCCTGGATGGTGGGAATTTCAGCCCTATATTCTTCGAGAACATTTGCCAGATGAATAGTAGCACCTAAGCTGAATAGTATTTGTACATTTCGGAAGCATATTCATAAATCATTATTTTTTAAACGTTTGCGGTTATCTTCAACATAATGGGGAATCTGTTGTTTCTTTTTAATTTTATCTTTGCTTGTAGGATTTTTTCCTGATAAGCTGATACTTTAGCGATAGCCAAGATACAATTACCCATAAGTTTTACCAAATATATTTTGCAATGAACTTATAAAATAAAATATGCTGTAAATTTTAAAATAATGCAATGGTTTGTACTGGAAAGTAGTTGATATTTTGAGCTAGTCAGACAGTTCAAGAAAATAGCCCTCTCTGAAACAACTAAGTTAACTGCAACACGATAATTCTACCTGTGATTTCTAGAGGCACCAAAACATGGCTACCTGCAAAAGCTGACAAAGCTTTGCTGGATGGAAAATTCTTTGCAAAATCTTTGGTCTAACTTGTGTTAACTAAAAGTAAAATCGTCAAATGAACCTGAAGCTGTAGAAGCTATACTCTGACATGAATTTAGTTAAGTGCTTTAAAATAGACACAAATGCTCCTGCTGTTAAAAATACACAAATGCCGCTGCACCATAAATGGCGCAGACAGGATAGATCGAGACTCGGAAAGAAAGCCCAATTTATAGGTCAGACAAAGTAGACAAATTATGCGCCAGATTTAGGACTTGTAAAACGTTCATTAAGCAGGCTAGAGCAACAGCAGGTTTTTGAGTCAACATAAGTAAGACAATAAGTAAACTTTGACATTAGTTTAAACAGTCTTCACATTGATGTTTTAACTACATGTGCTCCTGGCGTAAACTTGGCCAGCTCCACTTAGGTCCCTTTAATAGAAATAAAATCCTGCATGTCAAATGCATAACCACGTTATTTCGAGGGGGGCATTTCCATTGAGTGTGCGACTTCGACAAAGAATGTCAAACTATATGCCACAATATTTTTAGTTGTCCTAATGTCATGTTAAAGGTTTTTATCTTAAATAGCTCTTTAATAGAATAGCTGATAACCAATGGTTATTAAAATCAAAATTAAAAACTATTTGTTGGGTGTTTGAAAAAACTCATATCCAATGAAATGCCTATAGACCAACTTAACCAACAACAAATAAATCATAGTCCAGTGTATACCAGTCCTTTGATTTTCAATCATGTTAATTAAACCTTAACATACGCAGACATAATAATATGGTTCTCTTGTAATAAAACAAAAAAAAAATGCCATTAAGTCAAGTACATACATAGATACTTATATGTGAAAGTATGAACGTTCGTACAAACATTTATCCATATTCTTCGTTAATTAAATAACTTTATTAAAGCTTGGTCATATGTAGAAAATTTCATTTATTTATGTATGTATCAAATGTGTTAAATTAATTCATAAATAGATATGTATGTGTGTATGTATATACCCTGAAGGAAACTTGAGGACAAGTGTCCCCATGTCAACACTTTTGTCGACTATTATGGTGCCTTTTTGGCGACATTGTCAACATCTCGCTTACACCTTAATATTTAGCTTTGATCAGAAGAAAAGAAAATTGTCAGCAGCAAATTAAAGGGCTAACTATATTGTGCTTAAACAAACTCATGCTAATGTCAAATATCAACGAAAAGCCTGTCAAATGCTTAAGCAATTTATTGGAGACTTTTGAGTGGCTATATTGTACTTTTTGAACTTAAATATTTACAGAACTCAGTTGCAAATATTTGTACTTTTGCAAAAACTGTTTTACTTTCATATTCCAAATATATGGATTTTTTTTCGCAAAATGTTATTTAAGTAACATCTACAATTTAAAAATATTAAACCATTAGCAAATAAATAATAAAATTATATTATAAAAGTTAATAAATAAAAAATGTTTTTTTCATAAATAAAAGTGTACTTAAAAGTGCAACTGTGCGCACAACTCATGTATACACAGCTGATCCATTAATCAAACTACGACCAGGTTCGCTTTTTGCTTAAACAAATGTAACTTGACGAAACTTAACGAAAAGTTGCTTAATAACATTATAGTTATACACATTTAAACATATGTATTCGCACTTTTGCTTAAGTAAGCAAAAGCACATTATAGTTAGCCCGTAAGGCTTCAGTTTGCCGTGAAATGCTAAAGTGTATCAGCAACATAATGGTCTTTTTTAATAGTTTATTATGTCAGTTGTGCTAAGAAAGTGATTTATATGCACAACTCTTATCTATTTTCAATGACAGATGAATGTTAAATGTCTATTGCAATATAACATTGCCAGTGGTATGGCTCATCAGTAGACTAAAATCTCTAAAAGGTACTAGAAAATCATCTACATACGACCCCGAAAAAAATACCTTGTCAATAGTACCAATGCCAGTAGTGGATTTTCAATGACATTTAAATGCTAAATGCCTATAGCAGAAGGCATTACCTGGGGTATAGCTTGTCAGTAGTACTAGTGACAATGTCAAAAGTGAATTTCTAATAATTCACTATTGACATTTAATGCAGGGTACTTATATATTGTGTATAATTTTTGTATTAAATATTCAATGAATCTCCTCCTGTTCCAAGGCCTTCTTTATAATTTACTTTTAATTCTTACAAAGTTCTGTTAAGTTTTAACACAAAGCATGACAAGTCGTTGTTTAAATACTGTTAATATGGTTCATTGGCTCGTTATGGGTTTTGTTAAATATTAAATTACTTTTTCATTATATACATTAATCCTAATAGCACACATATTATGAGTCATTAAGTTTTTCTTTAAGCAATTCCAAAGTAATGGGAGTTACTATATTAATTTTTATTCTTTACTATAATATAAAGTATTCTCATTCTTCTTTTATTACAATAGAGACGCAAAACTTGAATTTTTATTACCTTTACCTTTAAAATGGAAACGGAAACTCGTTATTTTTTTAACCAAAACCAAATATTTGTAATTTTTTTTAGATTTAAATTCCTTTTAAATTCCAATTTTTTTTTAATTAATTAATTTATAATTTTTTATTTCCCTTCTCTGCTAGGGGTAGTTTTCAAAAGAAATTTTCATTAAAAAGTCAGGCTTTCTACCAAAAAAGCCGACTAGAATTATTTTTAAAAACCAGCTGTGATTTTTATTATAAATACTATTTGACCAGCAGTTAGTTTTTGACTGTAAATACCATTCATTTTGTTGGGCTATACACCGCCGTGAGCCAAAGATTTTTCCTTTCTTCTTGTTGTTATAATTTTGTTCAAATATGGACATTATTTAATATCTATTTTCTCCCACGCATCAGAAAACTACAATAAGATCGACGCTGCCTCGACGTTAGTAGAGAAATCTGAATATTAAAATAATACAAATTTTTCAATGTCGTGTTAAAATGATAAGGGTAAATGAGCGTCTATCTTGGTTTTCCTTTCTTAGTTGCCATCAACTTGTTTCTATTAGAAAAGTCGACACTGTTTTCATGATGATTTTGGATTACAAATTTATGCAAATATACATGTGTATAAAAATTTTAAGTTAACATGCAAAAATCTTACAAGTGCACCTTAAAAGTCTACTCTTTCTTTTTAAAAATTTTATTTAATTTAAAATTTCACGGGAACGTCCTACAATGGAGAAAACTGTTTTATTCCTTCCTAAAAAAATCGATGAGCTTTTGTCAAAAAGAGAAAAAAATGCTTAAAACATAAATAATCTGGTTCACATTTAAATTTTATTTTTTTCACAAGAGCTTAAAATGTTCATATGCTGAATTATCGGTTTTTTTTGCCTTTTAATCAAAATGTCACTTCCGTCACATTTTTTAAAGGTTGTTTCTTAAGCAAAAAATTTTTTTTTGTAGAAATAATATGTAAAGTACGAGTAAAAACTTTTTTAAAATATGCGAAAGTTAAAAAAATTTGGGCCGTCCCCAATCTTATTTTACAAAACCCGATCTTAAAGTCAAAGTTCTCTTTAAGTGGTCACTGTGAGTAGAAACTACAATGTTTTATTGTCTACTTACAATAAAGCGGTTAAAAAGGATACCATCTTTGATATTCATAACCTTTTCTGAAATAAAAAAAATTTAATTGTTCAAGCTATGAGGAAAAATGTTTACAAAATAGTCACACCTTCCGCAATGAAATTGTCCAAATGCAAAATGTTTTGTTTTAGAATCATACTATACATTAATAAGTTGAGGTTGAGTTGTTATATCTGCAAAATTGTGACTGTAAAATATTTTCTAAAGAGTCACAATTTTGTGCTTAAATGGATGTGGTGGTAAAGCATTTATAGATCATCGTTTTACAATCGTATGTTTCTGCCTGGGATTGCAAAAGTTTTATAAAATTGGTTTGTAAGAAGTGCGTGACTTTCTGATCACATTAGGTTTTTTTTGTAAATTGTGCACACTACAACTAAATTGATTTATTCTTTTATTTTTCGCGAAATATAAACTTCTAAAATTTTCATTTAAATTGGGGGCAACCATTTTCCATGCATCTTTACATGCGTTTTCCAAAAAATGTATCATTATAAATACTTTTTAACAATTTTAAATAATAATTTCTTCTAATAAAAAAGAAATTATATGAACTAAAGCCAAACTAAAAATCAAAAATTTGTATTAAAAACAATTAGTTCAACAATAAATAAAAATTAACATATAATTTTAAGTTTATTGAAAATCATTCGAATGTTTTAATAATATAACAATAATGTTTCAATAATATAATAATAAATACCTAGCCTAAAATGTCGGTAAAAAAATAAGGAGGATTAATTTGGATAATTGTTGCTTGGTGGACTATTTTTGGAACTTGCTCATATGAAAAGAAATGTTATGAAAAAGAAAAGAAAAAATAATAACCCTCTTCGTTTGTGTTCTGTTAGTTTCCATTAGCATATCAAACGCGGTTTTTATAATTTTGTACCTATAGATAAAACCAATTCTCAAACGTCTGTACGTATGCGTAATACGTAGAGTAATCATCGATTAACAATATAACGTATACGTACAGTAATACGTATTCAACTAAACAAAATCAGGTTAATTCAAAGTTTTTAATTGTGTGGAAACTAAGTTTAGTGTAAACCAATCGCTTTATGTTTTTGTTTATATTTATTCAGTTTTTGTATGTTTTTTTGTTTTGTTTGATACGATTCGGTTTGGTTTTGTTTTTATTCGCCTTTTGTTTGATTGAACTGCAAAGGCTTTTAACCTTGGCCTGCTGTTGCACAATGCTGTGCATATGTTAGTGCTTAGGCTTTTGTATTGAAAGTATCACACACATTTAATTGTAGTGTGCGGGTTAATGTTGTGTTTTACTTATTTACTTTTTTTGTCGACTAACATGGTTTCAAAATTTTTTTTATTGTAGAATAAATAAAATCAATAAACTAATTTATGATAAATTTTTCTCAATAAATTTAATTATATTTTATAAAAATTTAGGACTTGGCTACATGTTAGATAAAACTGAAAGCTATAATGCAAAATTCTTTATGAATACTGATTAATTTGATTCCTTTAAAGAAACTAATTTTAATGTAACTATATAAATAAAAATATATGGTAAATTTTATGGTGTACAAAAGTTGCTAAAGGTTTTAAAGTGTGTCTTAAGGTTCTGCTTAAGATATTTTAATTTGTTGCGAAAACCGTATTTTTCACTAACTAGCATGTCTGCATGTAATTATGTTTATTGGAATGTAATTTTGTAAACAAACATTATTACATTCATACACATTCACATAAATATATGCGTGATAACCCATCAAACCAAAATTTCCGATTTTATTAAAAATTCATTACGACAAGAAGAAGACTTTCAAAATTCCAAACCGAAATTTTACCAAAATTGTTTTGATTTTTATGGGAAAAGTTGACACGAATCTGTAACAATATGTCGGTGCGAAATTGTTAGAAAATCGTAAAGATTTTTCGGATTTTATAACAAAAACTAGCATTTGTTTAATTAGTTTTGGTTTTTTATAATCTCGTATTTGGATTCATTATATTTGTTTAAAATTTTTTTACTAATTTAATAATTGAATCTTTACTTCTGTGGATTTAATTTTTAAAAATAAGTATTTAATATCTGTCCAGCCAGTATTAGACTAAAATTAATGTTACCAAATAAAAGTTATTTAATTTGGATGGCTTCACCTAAGGGCAACAGTGTCTCCGAAGGAGTAGGTCCGTCATGTTGTAAGATATTTCGATCGAGCGAATTTGGGTAGTTATACTTACTTGTACTTGATACTTGTTCACATTGTTTGTAATATCACACTTAACTTGTAGAACGTGTAGATCTATGTGAATGTTTTAGTGTAAAAAGGAGCAGCAGTTATCATTTTTAGAATTTTGTTTTGACGACGTTGAGTTTTATCTATATAGGAGGCAGAAGCTGTGTCCTGTAGTTGTATCCAAAAGCACCAAATTTGTTTCAAAATGGAGTTGTAGAGCTGAAGCTTACAACTGAATTTCTACCAATTAGCCAAGGGATTTGAATTGTATTCAATTTTATTTATGGTAACGTAGTACCTATGGGTAACTTAAATGTGAATCGACTATCTAGGTAAACGCCAAGGTATTTAGCTTTGAGGTGTCAACGCACCATTTGGTTATAAATAAAGCTTTGTTTAAATTGTCAAACACATTTTTTTAAATTTTTAAAAATTAAAAAAAAATATTTTGCAACAATTTTTGAATACAATTATATATTTGATTTTATTTTTTTTTGTTTATTTATGGGGGTTTGTTGAAGGTTTTGTTTACACAAACTACTGAAATATCTAAGGAAATTTATTATAACCGCTCTGATGTTAGACAAACCACTGAATAGGTCTTAACAAAATTGGTAGCTTTGACTTCTGAAAAACTCGAAGCGTTTTGTTTTCTGGAAACACTCTAACATCCATATGCAGTCATTTATACTAGTACTCTTAAACGACACAATTATATATAATGGCTTTGAGTTTCACATACATAAAAAATAGGACACAGAAAACAAAAACAACAAAGCAAAATAGAATTACAAAAAAATATTATTTATAAAACATTTATATAAAGGCAAGCACATACTAGAAAAACAACATAAAAAGATTCCATTTAGCATCGCTTTTTCTGTAAAAAATTTTAAAATCTCTAAACTTCAACATTTATGGTGACATTTCCTACGACTTGAGTTACTTATTCATACTCTATAAAAGTAAAGGTGTAAAATGTTACATAGTTTTAGTCTTTGAAGAACGAAATAATGAATAAACAAAAGAAAATTTGCTTTCTAAAGCAATTCAAGAGCACTTTTGTAATGAGAAAAATATGATGGTAAATGAACAACTTCCTTATGTTTTTGATGGTACTTTTACAGCATTATGTTAAATTTAAAATAAAAACTCATTTTGTTTTTGTTGTTATTTATTCAAAAAAGTTCTAGCCTGACTGTAATGATAAACATTTATGCAAATTTTGACAAAACAACTTAGAAACTATTTTGGGACAAAAGTTTCATACATATTAGGGTAGGGATCAGCAAACTGTTCCCTAACACGGTTGTACCCACTCATATACGTGCTTTGCTAAAATTTTTTAAGGCAATGACTAAAATTTTTGGTTTTATGTTTGCACTTATTTTGTGTAGATATATACGGACCAGTTAACGTTTTGTTTTCAGGGATCAATTAAACTGTGGTTGATACAAAAACTTATTGTAAACCTAATTGCAGGAACAAATCCACATCTACAAAAATTTTAAAAATTTATTTCTTAGGAAAAATTTTTGCTTTTGTTATTATGGCTTTGGCTTACATTTTAATTTCTATTTACTTAAAAGAACATATTATTTAATATTAAAATTTAATAAAATATTAATATTGAAAGACACTTTATTTTAAAAAGCAAGTTCTGTAAGAATGCGCCGAGTAGAATGCCGATACAAGCCGAGTAGAATACAAAATCCAAACCAGCTACTGATTTGTATCATTAGTACTCCTTTGTTTTTAGAAAGGAAAATGAAAATATTTATTTGGTAAGTTCGTTAAAAATTTTCACACACACCATATTTAACTGTATTAAAGTTTCTTTGGCCGGTCTGAGTAAGAAAAATACCAAAGTACAGTTTTGTTGGATAAGATCAATTCCTTGAAAAGTTTTTTTTACAGAAACACAAAAAACTTCAAAAAAACCAGTTCTCTTTATACCCACAAAAAACTTTTGGTCTGAGAGCCGCCTTCAAGTATGACGATTGACCTCGGATCACTTCCTAAGTTGGTTACATTACATCTGTCTATGCGTCCATCAATCTAGCTGGATATCAATGTGTTCTGTAGTACAGTTTGCATTTTTAAAGGTATTTTAATGTAATTTGGGACTAAATTTTTGTTTTGGTGAGGATCGACGTAATTTTTAGAGCAGTCTACCTAAAAATAGCTTTAAAATAGAGCAAGATCTATTTTCACCTGAGATAAGAAAAAAATTTTCAAAAATTAAAATAGACATGTTGCTACACTATACAAATGAGACTTAGTTGTGAAACTCTGATGATAACTCAGGTAGTATAAATATAGCTTAAGCATAATGAGCAACTCATAATGGTAAGTTATATTAATCCGACTTACGAATGTTATATTTAACTTACTGAAAAACAAATAAATGATACTATTTACTTCAATATCTTAATGCATAAACAAATTAAAATAAATTTTGGTGTAGGGTACAAAATGGTCAGACTTGACTGACTTAAATTTTATTACTTGTTTTATTTTGCCATATAACTATTTATATTAACACAAAATATGTGGTATTTAGCGTTTGTGTAATTATACCGCTCGACTTAGAATTTTTGAGTCAATTTAATTACTACAAACAAACAAAAATATTTCTAAAATTATGCTTTTTTAAAATCAGCAAGATCTGCTGACTTGAAACCTAGAATAGACAAGACACTGCGGTTGCTCAGATTTTTCTAAGGACAAAATTCATACAAAGGGAGTTCCAGAACAAAACACACTTTTTTACATTTAAAAAAAAAATGTTTTTTTTAAATATTTGCATTAATTTGGCAAAATTCTATTTGAAAAAAATCTTATTTTCATAATATTTATTTCTTTACAATAAAAAACTTTGGTTAAAAAATTTAGTGCAGAGCAAAACGTGCTATTTATATAAGAGAATGTTCTCTTATCCTAAAGCTCAATGTATACAAAAACGCCAATAAAAATGTTATAAAGATTCGGTACAGCTAAATATCTTTTTTTTTTTTTTAAAGATATCAAACGAAAACAAATTACTTAATTTAAGCTGCGTGTGACTTAAAATTTATATTAAAGCTACGTGTTATATTTGTAAAGTTTAATGCTTTAGAAAATAAAACATAAAATAATCTGCAGAGACATAAATTCTGTTTTAAATAATAAGGGACAAGCTTAGAGGAAAAAAGTTAAATAAAAAATATAAAAACAAATCTTTAAAGCAAAGTGAGTACATTAAATAGAATTTGCCTTATTTTAGGCAACAATTTAGTTGCCAGATGATGTCCAGAGCTTAATTTTAATAAATGAATAGCCACAAAGTATTTTTTATTCAATTGACCTATTTCTACGGCTTAATTTACGAATCCTTATAAAACTATTCTAGTGATCTGTTTAAGGTCACACGTTTCCAGCATTTATTAAAATTTTGACGTTTTTATTGTTAAGGAAATTATTTGTTAAATCTATGTCAAGGTATTGTTAAACCGAGTAACTTGTTTCTATTTTTTTATAATTTTAATTCGTTTTGTTGCCACTTCCAGGAAAGGTTTTTTTTTAAGGAAAAATAAAAAGATTCCGGTATTAAACTAAAAGGAAAAAAAGTATTGATGCCATTTGGGGTCTTTGAGCTTTAACGCAAAAAAGATCCTACAGGGGCAAGACATTTGATAAGAGAGTAAGGAACAATGCTGGTTCTTCAATCCCTGCTCTGTTAAAAACTGACATATTAGTCACCGACACGGTTGAAAAGGCTAACCTTTTGGCTGAAATATTTGCAGCAAATTCATATTTTCCGGAAAGCAACCAACCACTGCCCGAGCTTGAGAGATTGTCTGGGACTATGCCAGACATATTATTTCGAGCTCATGCAGTTAAAAGGGCTCTTTTGGATCTCAACACAAGTAAAACCCCTGGGCTGGATGGTATACCAGCACAGGTTTTTAAAGAATGTTCTTCGACGCTGTCGCGTCCATTAGCTAACCTTTTCAGCCGTATTTATTATGCCGGAGTATTTCCGATGTGCTAGAAAGTGGCTAATGTTACGCCGATCCCCAAAAAGGAGAAAGCTGAAAACCCTGAATATTACCGACCAATAGCAATTTGTTCAGCGATCTCCAAGGTTATGGAGAGTATGGTAAACTACCGCCTGGTTAACTATCTGGAGATAAACGGTTAATTAAGCGACCACCAGTATGGCTTTCGTAGAGGACGGTCTACTGGGGACATACTGGCGTTTATGACAGAAAAATAGTGTACCTCAATTCATAATTTTGGCGAAAGTAAAGTGGTGGCTCTGGACATATCTAAGGCGTTTAATAGGGTCTGGCACTGTACGCTTCTATCTAAACTTATTGCTTTTGGTGTCGGTGAAAAATTTTCTCGATTTGTATCGAGTTTTTTCAGAGATCGCACTATTCGTGTTGCTATAGATGGGATCTCTTTCAACGAGTTCAGAATCAATTCAGGGGTACCGCAAGGCTCCGTCCTCTCTCCTACTTTATATCTAATCTTTCTGAATGACCTTCTATGTCAAACTTCGAATCCTATTTATTCTTTTGCAGACAACAGCAGCGTATGCCATTCATACTCGTTTGACCATAGACCTAGCTCTTTGGAGGTTGGAGCTAGGAGACAGAGTATGGATGTTTCGATTAACCGCGATCTGATGGTAATCTTCAAATGGGACTGTGCGAATAGGGTCAATTTTAATGCCCGTAAGACCCAATGTTGTCTTTTGACACATAGACGCACAATGGACGATGCTGCCTTGTCTGTATCAATAGATGATGTAAGTATTGAGAAGACAGAGACTCTTGATGTTTTGGGCATGAGAATCCAGTGCAATGTCCGCAGGACGGAACACATTTTTCTTGTGTCGAAAGAAGCATCGAAATGCCTTGATTTTCTTAAACGGTGTAGGAATTACTTTACACCATCTGATTTTCTCAATATTTATACCACCTATATCCGACCAAAAATGGAATACAACTCTCATGTATGGGCTGGTGCCCCAAAGTCTATGTTGGGGCTACTTGACCGCGTACAGGAACAAGCGAAGATACTCATCGGCGACGTTGTGGTATCTAACCGTCTTGATTCACTTAAACACCGAGCACACCCATACGTAGTCGACTGGCCAGTGAATTGCACCACTCATTACAGGGAGAATTCCTTCTTCGGTCGCACAGTTTGTATGTGGAATAAACTTCCTACTGATGTCTTTCCTTCCACAGTAAATATCGAGAAATTTAAATCAAATGTCCACAAACACTACTCCCTTTATCCTCCTTCCCATAACCTATTTTTCTGATACCAACACAATGCAATGCATGTGTAGGTTCCATCCCCTGAGTGCTGGTTATTATTTAAAAAAGAAGACATGTATTTTTGAGGACAAAACATAAACATTATCAAATATGTTGATCACTTGATAACACTGATTAGTTTTACAGTACTTTTTTTAATTTTATACTATATTTGTTAAAAATTCAGACAAATTCAAGTGTCTTTCACAGAGCCTGGGGCTGGGGACAACAAGGTAAGTATATGATATTTATAGAATTGGAGAAGCAAGTTTTTTAGAAACAAAACAATTTTTACAAATGATATTTCAGTGAAGCTTTAGTCAGAAAATTATTAGAAAGTGAAATATATTTTAATTTTCACTATTTAAAGAAACAAAGACATAAAATTGTCGGGTAATCTTAGAGTCACCTAAATAGTTTATTACCAAATGTAAAAAGGTGATTTTAATAAAAAAACTTTTTTTTATTTTTCACTTAAATAGTGTTAGTTTTGGAAAAAAATTTTAATTAGAAAAAGCCAGTTTTTACCAATACTAGTCAAGTAGAATACATTTTTAAAATCAGCTATGATTTAAATCATCTGTACTCTATGTTTATTTGTAAGTATCAGGCCTATGTTCAATCAGTTAAAGTAAAAAATTTTTGGGTTTATTAATTTAGAAATGAAAGATTTTTATTCTTTACTTATCTATGCTTAAACAACTCAAATAACAACTTTAAGAAAAAGCATATTGTACGACAGTAATCAAAAATTCTCTTTGTTCGTTAAAATTTTTCACGTTAATTATTTTTTAAAAGCTCGTACAAAAATGCAATTTATTTATAATCTTAAAAGTGTAAGCACTTTCCTACAATACATTGCATGATTTTCTTTCCTAAAAAAGCAACAAACGATTTCATTTAAAATTTTTATTATTTTGTTGCAAACAACTTTTAATGTTGATTTTTGTTTAACAAAGTAATTTGTTTTTACTAACTCACCTTTATTGTCTGCCCCTTACAAACATTAACATTTTATTACATTTTTGTTAAGTACTAAACATAATATGACCCAACGAAAGGCACACTTTTGCTTATTTCGCTTGAGTCGAAGAAGTTATCAATTTTTATCAATTTAGCCAAGTGTCTGCTAAGGAAAATACAAAATTGCCAATTAAGTTTTATTTGAAAGAAAAATTAACAGAGAGAGACATGCATAAAAGAAAAAAGATATAATTTTGAACCACATCTTATGGCATATGATTTTTATGCTTTCACTATTAAGAGCAGTTTGATTTGATTGTCGTATTAGGTTCGTAATAAGTAGGCTAATTATACATAAACAAAGGTATATAAAAAAAAAAAAAAATAAAAATGTATGAGAAGGCACAAAACAATAAATATATATATGGACACGGATATTGTTGCCTCCTTCAAGGAGTTGGTAATTATTTGCCATTGCGCTGCAGCATTATCAATCAAGCTTCCGCGCTGTTACAGATCGTACGTTTTTCGCCACATTCAGACGGGTGCAAACTTTTGCTTCAACAATTTAGTGATCCGAATCGATGTTCGCTCCTCGGAACGATCATACACTTAAAAATTTATAAAAGTTACTGGCTGTAAGTTATTAAGGAACTATCCCGTAAGTTTGTTTTTTTTTATTTTAAAGCAGTTACATTTTAATACATATTTTTTGACTAGTTCAAAATGTTATTCAAAGTTTTCAACTGCATGAAAGTACTGATATTTGGTTGAAGTTAACCTTCATAAGGTCCTCAAAATTACTTACGTTAACGTTCTTTGGGTCAAATTTGACCCAAAGAGAAAATTCCATATAAAGGTAAAAATTTTCTTGTTTTATGTACGTTATTAAAGTCTTCATATTATTTCTAGCAATTTTTAGTATATGTTTGGATAAATTTTAATAAAAACTTTTTGCACTCAAATACATTGTACTCAAATACATTCATATATAAAAGTATGTACTTCAAGCAAAATATGTATGTTAATGAAACATACAAGCTTAGTTCTATTTGTATATATCAATATTATTGTTAATTATTACATTGGTTACATAAAGTAATTGCATTAGAATGCTGAGTGCATTTTACAAGATGTAAATATAATTGGTCTTTTAATGTCTGTTTTGGAACATAATTGGCAACGACCTCTTTTTGTAGCAGACCGGTTAAAAAAATTCTTCTTGATTGATTTACTTGAATTTGACAGCTGCTGATCTTGAGTAGATGCACTACTTAAATTTTGTGTAATTTCTGGTCAAAATGGTGCTCTTGGTTACCTTTTTCGACGCTTTATATAAGGCATTGTAAGCTGGATTGCTAGATTTACTAGGAAGTGTAGGCGTTTGGCAAAAGAGCTTTTGTTGCAGCCATGGTGGGCCGATGTAAATAATATAAAAGCATTGTAAGCTGATACATCTTTTATAGTACTAAATACCACTTGAGTCCATCGATTAGTCTTCCTTTGTAAGTAAAATATGATAAGACTTTATCCAGTGTGTCTACCCCTCCTTTTATATTTATTGTAATCAAGTATTATCTGTGGTTTTTTTGTCTTTACGATTATTTTCTTCTGGGCTGCGAAGTAGAGTGCTGAGAAGGTTCACAGGCTAATTTTTTTAAAAATATATGAAAGGAGGGTAATATACTTTGTAAAACAAAATAGTAATGAAAAAAATAGATCTGTCTTTAGTTTCGAATATTTCTTGTGGTATTTCTGTCATATTTTTATGTATTTTTTACGTTCCTACTAAAGTTATCTGTTTTTTCTAGTAATTTTTGTCCCAATTGATATGATATAAAAAAAATGTCCGCAGTCACATTACGACCTTTCAGACCAACTTTCAAATCGAGAACTACACGCATACCATGGTTTTTTTTCAGTTATAGTTCCTATTTATATGCCTGTATACGGTTGAATATTCCAGGCATAATTTGTAGCAGGATCGCAAAGTACTAAAAATGTTATACCATATTTAGCTGGTTTTGATGGGAGGTATTGACGGAGGGGACATCTTCCTCTAAATGCGACAAGCTTGCTCCTCAATAGTAACATTCTTGAATAAAAATATCGGGTGAAGCCCAGTAACATGCTGACAATTTTTTTTTGTTTGAACTCTTCCATATCTTTTTATAAAAAAGTTTCTTGAAATATTCAATTTTTACCATTTTTAATATCAATGCCTGAGAAGGCACAATCTCACTTTTATCCTCACTAGAACTGTCAGATGGCTCGGGATATTTCAGATGATATTCACTTTCTAAACAAATTTCGTCCTTGTCTGACGAAGCATTTTTATCCATTCATTTGTATACAAGAAAAAAACAGAGACCACAATTTCAAATTTTGAAATGTTTTATCTGTCCCGTGTTTATTCGTTGAACGATAACTATAACAGCAAAATCAAACAATAACAGCACGATAGTTTCGTATAGCAAAAGAAAAAAATATCCCGGTGACCCCCCGTTTTCAATACTACTAAGCACAAGAGGCAGACACATTATAATTTAGTGGTGCCAAAGCTCAGTATATATGTAAATTAAAATTAATTGGTACTACAATTTATTTATGTCACACAATGTGCTGTTCAGCAATGCAGAAAGTCAAGCTTTTTATTCTAGGTCAAATTTGACCCGAAGACCTTAAGTGTAAAAAATTAAATAAATATTTTTTTTTTGCAAAAATATTCCTTTAAAACTATCTAATAGCTGTTTAGATTTGTAAATAAATAAAAGTCATAAAATATCAAAAAATAAATGCAGTAATCTTCAGAAAAAAAATTAAATTTTTTTCTAAAATGGGTCAAAATTGACCCAAAGACCTTATAAAGGTTAAACTTGTCAGTTATTTTGTAGTAATATTTAACTTTGATATTTTTATTGAAACTTTTTGTTATGCTGTTAATAAAAAAAAAATCTAATGAAGTTTAAGTCTCCGTCTAACCACTAGTCCACAGCCAAACTTATTTTGTGTTTCATGGCAGCTAAAACGTAGCGCGTCGCCTCTTGGTGTAGCTATGACGCCTTTTTTCATTCCATCGCACTTTTTCTAAGGCAGTAATATCGGCCTTCTACTTTTTAACTACATCCGCCAGTACATACACTGAAACTTTCGCAAACCGCGGTCCTCAAACGTTTGCAGGGTTCGTCAACATAAGGGGGTTCATTAATCATCTTATTTGTTTTTTTCATAGTTTTTTCAAAGAGTGGGTTACTAATCCGACTCCTTAACCAAATTTTCTAATTTTGTTTGGGTAAGGATGTGAAACTTTTTACTTTAATGCCTTTTAACTGGTATTAAAAAGCAGCTACTCCAGGTGATACGACGGAGAGGTAAGTGTCCACATTTGAGCTGTGCTTTGTCAGGTTTTTAACCAATCAGAGCCGTTATTTGTATCTAACTTGTATCTAACTTCTCCTTCATCACCCAACCATATATACATATATAAATTAGATATATTTATCCTAAGCTATTTCTTTTATTTACAAATACACTTGGAAGCCATCGTGACCTATTCAATGTCAGCCTAGAGTGGGTTCAGGGGCACTGTGTAATAGCTGGAAGAATAATTTTTAAAAAAACTTGCTCGTAATGACTTGACCTTTAGTTGATATATAAGGAAGCAACTGTAAAAATACCAATAAATCAATACTTAGGAATTTTAAAATACGTATGGGCACACATTAAGTCATTAGTTGCGCAGGAGTGTTTGCAATGCCTCTAGTGCTTATAATCGAAGAGAACACCATGTTTAGTGAAATTACGAGACAGGAACCCCATTGGGAAAAGCAAATGTGGACACGGAATTTCAGATTATAATATGATGGATGAAGATAAAAGAATCATTAGAATTTTTAATTTATTAGCCTATCGCTAGAAGCTCAGTGTTTCAAATGCTACTAAAATATTGAAACTTTTAAATTAAATTTCAAATGCTTCGAAAAAAGTTAAACGAAGTAAGTGATTTGCAACTTGTTTAATAAAAAGATTAACAACTTAATAACGAAGTGTTTATTTAGATACAAATTTAGCATCGCTTGCCAAAATTTGATACAGATTCAACAAATGCAACTCTCCAGTAAATTTGCTATCAAATTTTTTGTAAACTATATAATTTATATCTTTTTGATTTTCCTTAAATCTGTATAAAGTATTAAATGTTTAAAAAATATTTTTGGCAATTTAGTGTTTATAAATGTAGTTATATATTTGGCAAATAGTACAAATAATTTCATAGCTTCCTGCCAATAAAGTAATGCTAAACAAAAAATATTAAACAGTAACAAAAAAATTATTTAAGGTAAAGTTTTATAATTTTAAAAACATTTAAAATTAAGGAAATTATGTTAATTTTTATTTATTGTTGAACTAATTGTTTTTAATACAAATTTTTGATTTTTAGTTTGGCTTTAGTTCATATAATTTCTTTTTATTAGAAGAAATTATTATTTTCCGTTAATGTTGAAAGAAACTTTCAATTTGAAAAAAGCATATTTTTCTACCGCTACTAGCCGAGTAGAATGCATTTTCGAAAGCAGCTACGCAATTTCATCATCAGTACTCTTTGAACGGTAGTAGTGTATATGGTTGTAAACATCACCTATATGAACTAAAGCCAAACTAAAAATCAAAAATTTGTATTAAAAACAATTAGTTCAACAATAAATAAAAATTAACATATAACTCACACATGGCACGGTGCAAAATGATCTTTAATAATTTCTGTCAGTTTGTCGTTGACAAAAAAGAAATTAAAAAAGTGAATACCCATATTGTATGATATACAATAATAAAAAGCGTTTCGTTCCATCTGAGAGATGGACAAATACGTGTCCGTTAGTCAAGTGTTGCCAAAGACACTTTTAATGGAAAAAAGCATAGTGTATATGAAAAATAAACTTCGTCCTAACTTACAAAATAAAAACAGAAGGAAAACACTGATACCGTATACTTTTCTCTGTTACATGTAAGTTAAATAGGTGATGTTTACAACCATATACACTACTACCGTTCAAAGAGTACTGATGATGAAATTGCGTAGCTGCTTTCGAAAATGCATTCTACTCGGCTAGTAGCGGTAGAAAAATATGCTTTTTTCAAATTGAAAGTTTCTTTCAACATTAACGGAAAATAATAATTTCTTCTAATAAAAAGAAATTATATGAACTAAAGCCAAACTAAAAATCAAAAATTTGTATTAAAAACAATTAGTTCAACAATAAATAAAAATTAACATAATTTCCTTAATTTTAAATGTTTTTAAAATTATAAAACTTTACCTTAAATAATTTTTTTGTTACTGTTTAATATTTTTTGTTTAGCATTACTTTATTGGCAGGAAGCTATGAAATTATTTGTACTATTTGCCAAATATATAACTACATTTATAAACACTAAATTGCCAAAAATATTTTTTAAACATTTAATACTTTATACAGATTTAAGGAAAATCAAAAAGATATAAATTATATAGTTTACAAAAAAATTTGATAGCAAATTTACTGGAGAGTTGCATTTGTTGAATCTGTATCAAATTTTGGCAAGCGATGCTAAATTTGTATCTAAATAAACACTTCGTTATTAAGTTGTAAATCTTTTTATTAAACAAGTTGCAAATCACTTACTTCGTTTAACTTTTTTCGAAGCATTTGAAATTTAATTTAAAAGTTTCAATATTTTAGTAGCATTTGAAACACTGAGCTTCTAGCGATAGGCTAATAAATTAAAAATTCTAATGATTCTTTTATCTTCATCCATCATATTATAATCTGAAATTCCGTGTCCACATTTGCTTTTCCCAATGGGGTTCCTGTCTCGTAATTTCACTAAACATGGTGTTCTCTTCGATTATAAGCACTAGAGGCATTGCAAACACTCCTGCGCAACTAATGACTTAATGTGTGCCCATACGTATTTTAAAATTCCTAAGTATTGATTTATTGGTATTTTTACAGTTGCTTCCTTATATATCAACTAAAGGTCAAGTCATTACGAGCAAGTTTTTTTAAAAATTATTCTTCCAGCTATTACACAGTGCCCCTGAACCCACTCTAGGCTGACATTGAATAGGTCACGATGGCTTCCAAGTGTATTTGTAAATAAAAGAAATAGCTTAGGATAAATATATCTAATTTATATATGTATATATGGTTGGGTGATGAAGGAGAAGTTAGATACAAATAACGGCTCTGATTGGTTAAAACCTGACAAAGCACAGCTCAAATGTGGACACTTACCTCTCCGTCGTATCACCTGGAGTAGCTGCTTTTAATACCAGTTAAAGGCATTAAAGTAAAAAGTTTCACATCCTTACCCAAACAAAATTAGAAAATTTGGTTAAGGAGTCGGATTAGTAACCCACTCTTTGAAAAACTATGAAAAAACAAATAAGATGATTAATGAACCCCCTTATGTTGACGAACCCTGCAAACGTTTGAGGACCGCGGTTTGCGAAAGTTCAGTGTATGTACTGGCGGATGTAGTTAAAAAGTAGAAGGCCGATATTAGTGCCTTAGAAAAAGTGCGATGGAATGAAAAAGGCGTCATAGCTACACCAAGAGGCGACGCGCTACGTTTTAGCTGCCATGAAACACAAAATAAGTTTGGCTGTGGACTAGTGGTTAGACGGAGACTTAAACTTCATTAGATTTTTTGCTATTAACAGCATAACAAAAAGTTTCAATAAAAATATCAAAGTTAAATATTACTACAAAATAACTGACAAGTTTAACCTTTATAAGGTCTTTGGGTCAATTTTGACCCATTTTAGAAAAAAATTTAATTTTTTTCTGAAGATTACTGCATTTATTTTTTGATATTTTATGACTTTTATTTATTTACAAATCTAAACAGCTATTAGATAGTTTTAAAGGAATATTTTTGCAAAAAAAAATATTTATTTAATTTTTTACACTTAAGGTCTTCGGGTCAAATTTGACCTAGAATAAAAAGCTTGACTTTCTGCATTGCTGAACAGCACATTGTGTGACATAAATAAATTGTAGTACCAATTAATTTTAATTTACATATATACTGAGCTTTGGCACCACTAAATTATAATGTGTCTGTCTCTTGTGCTTAGTAGTATTGAAAACGGGGGGTCACCGGGATATTTTTTCTTTTGCTATACGAAACTATCGTGCTGTTATTGTTTGATTTTGCTGTTATAGTTATCGTTTAACGAATAAACACGGGACAGATAAAACATTTCAAAATTTGAAATTGTGGTCTCTGTTTTTTCTTGTATACAAATGAATGGATAAAAATGCTTCGTCAGACAAGGACGAAATTTGTTTAGAAAGTGAATATCATCTGAAATATCCCGAGCCATCTGACAGTTCTAGTGAGGATAAAAGTGAGATTGTGCCTTCTCAGGCATTGATATTAAAAATGGTAAAATTGAATATTTCAAGAAACTTTTTATAAAAAGATATGGAAGAGTTCAAACAAAAAAAATTGTCAGCATGTTACTGGGCTTCACCCGATATTTTTATTCAAGAATGTTACTATTGAGGAGCAGCTTGTCGCATTTAGAGGAAGATGTCCCCTCCGTCAATACCTCCCATCAAAACCAGCTAAATATGGTATAACATTTTTAGTACTTTGCGATCCTGCTACAAATTATGCCTGGAATATTCAACCGTATACAGGCATATAAATAGGAACTATAACAATAAATAAAAATTAACATATAACTCACACATGGCACGGTGCAAAATGATCTTTAATAATTTCTGTCAGTTTGTCGTTGACAAAAAAGAAATTAAAAAAGTGAATACCCATATTGTATGATATACAATAATAAAAAGCGTTTCGTTCCATCTGAGAGATGGACAAATACGTGTCCGTTAGTCAAGTGTTGCCAAAGAGACTTTTAATGGAAAAAAGCATAGTGTATATGAAAAATAAACTTCGTCCTAACTTACAAAATAAAAACAGAAGGAAAACACTGATACCGTATACTTTTCTCTGTTACATGTAAGTTAAATAGGTGATGTTTACAACCATATACACTACTACCGTTCAAAGAGTACTGATGATGAAATTGCGTAGCTGCTTTCGAAAATGCATTCTACTCGGCTAGTAGCGGTAGAAAAATATGCTTTTTTCAAATTGAAAGTTTCTTTCAACATTAACGGAAAATAATAATTTCTTCTAATAAAAAGAAATTATATGAACTAAAGCCAAACTAAAAATCAAAAATTTGTATTAATTAAGGAAATTTTTAATTTTTTGCTTCTTATAAAATATAAAACGATCTTATCTTACTCTATAAAATTAAGAACAACATTTAAACGATAGGCTAAGAAGTTATTTCTTATATATATTGATACCTTGATATAGAAAGAACTTAACTGAAAGGTCATATACAAGGAAACATCAAGAGGCAAAGTGAAGAACACCATCTTCATGGTATAAACTAGATTTTTTTTAACGAAAGCTTCTTAAATTTTTGATTTATAATTTTTTCTCAAATAATAGTATTAATGTTTTTATTTGTATTTTTTTTTTACAAAAATAATTTTCACTTTTTAATTTTTTAAAAATTATTTTGTTTTCTTCTTAGTGAAATCTATAACTTGAAGTTTATTGATATTTTCAAACTTTTTTTTTTATTTTATTTTTAATTTAACATAGTGCATCGGCTCTTAAGAAAAACATTTTTTTTTTAATATTAATCTTAAATTTCTATTTAAAATCAGAGTAAAGCAGTAAAGGTTACCATGATAAGGCTTTTGTGTTTTGTGGTTTTCCAACAATCAAAGCATTTTTCGTTCTAAATGAAGAATAAAAACGTATTTTTAATGCATTCTGCTTACTGCTACTGCTTGTCTGTAGAAACGTGCAGTAATTTCATAATTGTTAGAGTGGAAAAAAAATTAAAAAAAAAACCAAAACAAAAGTACATAAATAACACAAACACCACAAGTGTCAGCTGCATTATCCAGGTACAATACTTTTGGTTCAAGTGGTTTTAAATGTCAAATGCATCCTACACACGCAACGTATCTATGGGCATTTCCATGCCACCGTAAGTGGCATTCGTACGCCTACAAAGTGGCAACTGAAAAATAATTTCGCCAATATGTTACATTCAGAGGGTAAAAAATTATCCTTTAAGAAACCTTGTTAGTCAAAATATCTTGTGAAATAAGTGCATATAATGAAAGTGACATTAAGCAAAATAGATAGCTAGATTTTTAGTAATATGAGTCCGATCCCTAAAAAAACGCGAAAACGAATAGCCCTTAAAGTTACCGCTCAATAAATATTTGTTCAGCACTCTTTACGGCTATGAAGGGTATGGTTACGGTACGGTACGGCTTTTGTAGAGCATGCTCTATTTGGGACCTACTGGCCTTTTGAACACAAAAATTGTGAACCTCGATTCATCATTTTGGCGAAAGTAAAGTGGTGGATCTAGATATTTCTAAAGCGTTTGGTATAGTCTGGTATTTTGCAATTCTATCTTAACTGCTGCTGTTGGCAACGGTGATAAACTTTTTCTACGTGCTGTTATAGGTGGGGTATCTTTCAATGAGTTTTAAACGAATTTAGGGCTACAACAAGGCTCCTTTCTATTCCCTACTCTATTTCTTATACTTTTTAATGAAAATTCAATTTTAGATTTTAGTTCTATTTATTCCTTTGAGGACAGCCGCAGCATATGTCCTTTGGTTGGAGCTATGAAGCAAATTATTAATGAATAACTTAATCGTGATTGAAAGCTAACCTCCCATTGGAGCCATGCAAATAGGGTTGATTTTAATGCCTTAAAGACCGAGCCAATGTTGTATTCTTGCATATAAGCTTACATTGGACAATGCTGTTATAACGATGGTATAAATGAGACAGAAACTGTCGATGTTCTTGACATAAAATCCAGTGCGATGTCCGTTGGACGGAAAATGTTTCTTTTATATAGGAAGAAGATAGAAGTGGCTTGGTTTTTTTGAAAAAGTGTATGTAGCTGGTGTATGGGTTGGTGCTCCGAAGTCTATTTGGGAGCTAGTTGACGGCGTACAGGAATGGGCAAAGGTACTCATGAGTAACGTTGGGCTATCAAACTGCCTCGATTTACTTGAACATCATTGCAATGTGCGTTTCACTATTCTATCGATAATACAATGGAATGCGCCCTGAAAAATCAGAGGACTTGTTACTGAAGCACGGCATTTTTGCAGAGTACTCGTCTTTCAAGAAGAGCACACCCAATTGTGGTCGACTGGCCAGTGAATCGCACTAAGCATTAAAGGAAACATTTGTTTTCTAGTCGCACGGTTTTATGTTTTCACTTTGCTAACGGATACTGTCCACTGTTCTTGTAGCATTAGTTTTAAAGTATAATTGCAATGTTAGTTGAGGAAAAATTGTTTATTGCAATTTCTTATAATTAACCAAAGAGGTTTATGAGTTAAAGAATATTTATTCCTTTTAAAAATTTTAAAAACCTCTTCATAGTAAAACTTTAATGTTTTTTTCTCTTTGGCATATTTTACAAAAAGTTTCGGGGGTTTTAGTTTTTTTTAGCCTTTGTTGACATATTAATGGAAATGCCCATATGAACGTGCTCGACCATGCTGCAGATGCATGTAGAGCGTAATGAATTCTAAAAACCTAACAAAATAAAATTATTGTTTCTTTTAAATATTGCATAAGTAAAAATAATTGTGGTAACAAAAATTTGATATATCACACTCTTCTCATACGTACAACAACTAGAAGAAACCAAATAAAAAAATGGAATTATAGAATTTATTAAAGGAAAAATATAAAATAAAAAAAAAATAATTTATTAGAGCAATTTTTTCTCGTTATCAGCTTTTAACTGTAAACAGTAAAACAAGAAAAAAACTGCCCAGGTCCCCTCTGTAAATCCTTAAACAGTAAAAATGTAATAGAATCCCTAAAGAAAATATATAAAAATATTTTTAAAATTATGACCGCAAGGAGTAGGAAAAAGAAATAAATATTATAATATGTACTTTGTCGGTTTTTGTAACTTTAAAACTAATAAATATAGAAATAAGATTCAAATCGCTTTCAACAGATCTTGAAAAGGTACGGGTACTTTTTTTTAACGTTTTTGAAGTTTTGGACCTCAAGGAAATGAAAAAGGGTTAAAATAATATTTTGTTATTTTTTTAGGTACCTTAACTTCTTATCTAACAAATGTGGAAACAGAATGAAAATTAACTTACCCAATGGGTAATGAAAGAGATAATGTCATATATTTTGGTACTCTTTAGATAGTTTTTTAACATGACAATCAATAAAGATTTAAACATAGTGCATGTCGCGTTCAACAGGTCTCAGAAAAAGGAATATTTTTATTTTAATCCTTAAACTCAAGGGTAAGAAAAAAGAGTCGTGATTTTTTTGGTATGTTTTAACTTCCAAGCTAATAAAAATAAAAAATATAATTGAGGTTTTGATTAAAAGCTCTCGACAAAAAACTTAATATTAATTTAATCCTCTCTTCAGTTAAAAACCTAAAGGACTAAAAAAGCAACAAATTTTTTTCGTTACTGGTAAGATAATTTTTATAACTTTTGAAGAAATTAAAAAAGAAACATAAACCAAATTTTGTTCGACTGACCCTAAAGATATACAGGATGTTTGCCGGCAAGGTATACTATTTTGTTGTGCCGCGATTTTGGTGAACATTAGTCTTAACAGTTCATATTTAGCAGTCGTGAAGAAGAGACGTGACAAATTTATTGTGCAAAAAAAAAAAGGGTAAACCAACGAGTTTTAATCGGTAAAACATGACAACCCCGATTTTCATGAAAAAAACATAATAAGGAACAGGGCACATTTTCATTTGAATAAACAGAATAGTCGGTTCTGGGAAATTAAAAATACTCATATTATTCATCTGTCATCTTTGTGTTCATTAAAAGTTAAAGTCTGGTGGTATTTAGTCAGAAGGAACCATTGGACCTTGCTTTTTTGAAACTGAAAATGGCGTAATGGTAACTCAATGAAAAGCCATATCGTGATATGATTGAAAACTTTTTAATGCCACGACTGCATGCTTTTGGCTTGGTTAACATGTGGTACCAACATAACGGTGCTACATCGCATACAGCCAGGACTACAATGGATTTTCCACAACAAGTTATTTCAAGAAAAGGTGATGATGATTGGCCTCCACGTTAGCCTGATTTGACTGCTCCGGACTTCTTTTTGTGGGGATATCTGAAAAACAAGGTTTACGCAAACAAACCGGAAACGCTGGAGCAACTCAAAAAAAAATATTCGAGATAAAATTAATAAAATACCGTGGGAAATGTGTGAGAATGTAATGAAAAATATGCTCAAAGTGTTCGCGTTTGTGAGGCAAACAGAGGTGGACATTTATCTGACATTTTATTTTATTTATAATTACCGACATTAAATAAAACATTTGTTGATATGAAATCAATTCTTTTTCATTTAATCAAAAATTATAAACAAACAAAGTAGCATGCGTCGCCGGAGGACACCCTGTATAAATTTCTTTTTGGCAATTTTTAAAATTTTGTTTTAAAAAGATAGAAAAATAGTAAACAAGTATTATAATTTGATACCTTTAAGTTACTTTTTGAAGTTTTGAGACAATAAGTATGAAAATATAAGAGAAATGTAATGGACCATGTTAAAAGGTCCAGAAAAATATAAAAACTAGGACTTTCAGATTGAAGTCGAAAGTCAATTTTACATTGTATGTACCCTTTTTGAATTTTCTTGAGATTTTGGAATTTTTGGATTTTTGTTTTTGGGAATTAAGTTAAATTTTTTTTCTAATTTATATTTTGGTACATTTAATGAATATGACTATGGTCTTAGCCGCACCAATTTTATTTTAGCAACCTGCTCATAGGCTCATTAAGTTCACAATATTTTGCAGAAAAGAGGAAGGAAAAAACTGGGACCGTCTTATATAAAAATAATCACGTTAAGTGTGGAAGAGTCACTAATGACCAGATAGTTTGAGAATTTGAACTATAATCTTAGATAATAATAATCAAAAAAAATTTAGATTTTTATAGAAAATAAAATATACTTTGTTATAAAACACATCTCTTTATTATTTAAATTTAATATTTTTTTTGCGAAAATATAAATCAAAAAATGGCATAAAATTGTCCATGTCCCTGTTTAAAAAGGAAATGCAAAGTGGAAAATGAGCCCTTTTGATTAAAAAAATGGTTGTTACCTAGTTAACGTCATTTTGTTTATGCATTTTTCTTTTTGCTTCTTTTGCCACTTGCTGCGAAATTAATGACACAAAATGCTCAAACATTAACATGACACCGAATAAGGTTTATGTCACATTTTTCATTAAGGCAAATGATGCACTTTAAACACTTAAATTTAAGTGATAAATTTTCTTGCTACTATGACACAAGAATATGCACTTTTGTTTAAAATAATTAAACGGAACTTGACTTCGCATATTTAAGTTTTGTATTTTCAAAATAAAGGTTTGCAACAGAATAAACTTTATAAATTTTGTAGTTAAACCAACATTTTAGCCATTAAGTGACATTCGAAACATGACAGCAAGAGTTTTTGTTAAAGAGAAAACAAACTTTATTTACAAAAACTCTGCAAAATTTCAAGAATAGAACTTGATGTATGTATTTATGCATGATTTCTTTGTTTTCTAAAGAATTATTTGTTTTGTTTTTGTTTTTGAAGTTTTGGTTTGTTGCACTTTTGAAATAAAATCATTCATGTCAAGATTATAGGACTTAACTTTAAAGTTTGTTTATAAGACGATTTTAAGTTAAGTGTTTTTATATTTTTTTCTTTATTTATTTTTTTGATGTAGTTTTTTTTTTTGATGTAGTTTTTTAAATAAAATGTAAAGTTTTTGACTTTTGAAGAAGTCAATGAAGTTTGGTACAGGGTGTTATATTCAAAGCACATAATAGATTAAATGATATTTGGTCAGTGTCTTTCGTCTTATATGGTCATATATATGACATCTGGATAACCATTCGTTACTTTTGAATGTATTATAGAGGCTACTGAAAACAAAACCTTTTGCGCTTTACAAGAATATTTAAATATTATTTAAGATTTGAACCCAATTTTTCTAGTTTATTTACAAGGTTTGTTTAGGTAAAAGGAAAAAGAGAATCAAAACAGTTGAATAAGGAAAAATGGTTTGTTGAGTTTTTTAAAAGGGTTTGGTTTATTTATAATAATTTTCAAATAGTTGAGATTATCATGTAAAGCCAAAAACCATTCATTAATTTTTTAAAAACCTGGTTGAAGTTTATTGATTATTTGGTGCTAGAACCAATGAAATGCATATAGAGACACTTTACCTAAAACAAACCTTGAAAAAAACAAATTTTCTTAAATCAAATAAGTGATATTGTAAAAAACTAGTTAAAATAAAATAGGTGGATAAAAGTAATTTAAGCTTTGTGAAAGAAAGATAATTTAGGTTAAAGCAGTGTTCAAATAGTAATAATAGTTTTTTTCTTTGCAATGGAAGAATTACACAAAAATTATTCTTTGAAGTTTGCGGCTTATAATTAAGATTTTGTGTGCAGTACTAATTTTGGTTTTCCTCTCCTTTACTTTTTGGCTAAAAACTATTATAGCTTTGATGGTAAAGACTTTTAGAAGAAAAATTGAAGTAAAATAAAATTATTAAAATATTATGAATGAAATATCACCAGAAATGGTAGAAAGCCTTTTAAATACAAGGGAAGGAGCCTTTAAGCTGCTTTTCAGCACTTAATTCATATAATTTTAAATAAAAAAAGTCTATAAAAAGATTTAAACATTTAAGTAATTTAATAAAAATTGTTAAAAAAAAAAGTTTTTTGTTTAGCAAAATTATTGTTTGGTTTAAAATTTTTTTTATTATTTTCCACTTTTACTGCACATGTTTGTGAAAATATAAGGATGATCTTTTATTGCACTCTTTTAAGTTTTTAAAATAAAAAAAGGTCGTTGGTATGAAATATGAAAAACTAATATTAATTTTCAGGAAGGGTCGGTATAATTTGAAATATATCTGCTTAAGCTGTTGGTAGAATAGATGCCTCGGACCAGCATATGCATACATAAGAGGTGAAAACATCATTATTTTATCGTGTTTTTGAACAATTTTTAATTTCTAAATTATCTATTTAGCTTGTCAAGCTAACTGGTTCTTTACTATTCTGATAAATTTTTCATTGAAGAATAGTTTTGAAAAAGTTTTTTTTTCTCGACAATAGCCGAGTGAAGTGAATTTTCGGAACCCATTAAAGCTTCTCGTCAGCACTTTTTGTTTCATACTAAGCAATTAAATTACAGAAAAGTTTTTTGGCATAGATAGCACTCGACATGACATTATACAATTGCCGTTCTGTAATGAGTATTTTACTCCAAAATTGTACGCACATATATCACCTTATGCCAATTGGAAAATTCATTCAACTCCATATATTACAATTAGATATTACTGTCGCGTTATATTAATACACGTAAAAGTATTTTTTAATAGAATTAAGACAACCATATGCATACAGTATTGCATTGTAGGATAGTTGACGTACGTCCCGTAGTAGGTATTTACTCGAAAATCGAGCTGAAACTTTTTACCAAGCCGCCTTAGCCTTCGTACACAGATCACAGTAGCAAACAATTAAAAGAAAGTTTTAAATATTTTTTTTTCAATTAATAATTTCTTTTTTATCCCTTTTAATATTTTTTCCCATGATTTGTAAAATTTTTTTTAAAAATAAGAAAATTTTTTTGTTTGTCGAAGCTAAACAACAAAGAACAGTCATATACATAATATATATTTTTTCGTATCCTTAAGTGATGCAAGAAAATTTGCTACAATTCGCAAACAAAGTTCAGGTTATTTTGTCAATTTAATATTAATTTGCTTAAAGCGATATGAATGACAGTGGCGACTTATTAGAAAGGACAAATACTTATAAGGCTTTTATAATGCATATTTGTATCTACATATGTATAACAACCTTTAAGTTTTTGGCAAAGCAAAGCTCTATGTAAAGTTTTTACTGTAAAAATATTCAAAACTGCATAAATTTCAAATGCACATGAATAAACATGCAGACATACGTATGCATATGTATGTGCATATAAGCATAGAACAACATAAAACCAATAACATTCTGAATAAGAAAATAGTCTTATCAGTAACAAATGATGTGTTGTCTTAAAAACATACATATGAATATGTTTACACATATTATGTATCTATGTCTTGTGTAAAAGAAAACAGATATAATATTTTGAAATTTTAATTAATTTAATTGATTGCCATCTGTTTTTATATCTTCTTTAATTTTTTAATTTTTTTATGTAGTTGTTTGATTGTAAAACTACTTAACTTTTAGGTTTACACTTTAAAATAGTAAGACTGAAATATTAAGCAAAATTTTTGCAAGTAAAAACATAAGCTATGAATAAATCACTAAGGAAAATTTATTGTCGCATAGTAACAGGTTCAAAAACATTATTTTTAAACAGCTTTATTTTTTAAGCTATAAGGATCATCATATCTGAAAAAGAATATTAAACAAATGATGTATTACACTGTATAACAAATAAACACTTTTTTAAAAAAGTATACAAAAGGTAGTAAAGGTTCGCTTCTACTTTTCAGTTCAGCGAAGGTGGTAAAAATTTTATATGGGCCACAAAAGTTAAAAAAAATAATATTTTAAATAGAAAGGTCCAAAAAAAATAGGTTTTTTATAAAATATAATAATATTTATTAAATGGAGTCTTGCCCCGTATTTGAGGGCGTAAAGAGCAATATGTCTGTAACTTTCCGGATTATTTTTTCTGTTATCTGTATACCTACATAAATGAGTATCATTAGGGATTAAATGACTGACATATTCGTCATCGTACAGCCCAAGCACGTTATGGTAGTGTATTCGAATTCGGACTCCTCTTTTCGGGCACCTCTTTTCATGTATAGATCCGTTGAAATGGAATTTAGGGAAGTTCGAAATAAAGAGGGGCAAAAAAGGTTACCCGGGAATATTAATATCTCCTTAACTATACACAATAGAAACAAAATTTAAAAAGCATAAGAGCTTGAAAAACAAACTGACCCATGCTTAGCCCTTTTTCAAAATGTCGGACTCTAAAGAGTAAAACAGGTAAAAAACTAAAACTTGATAGTGCTTAAGTCAACTTTAAAATTTAAAAACGATAGAGATATAAATATAATTCCATTTTTATTTGACAGAATCTGACAAAGTCTGAATCAATAAAGATAGAAACAAAATTAAAAATGCGTGCTAGTGGCTTGGAAAAAAATCTGTATATATTTTTGGTGATATTTTTTTAAATATTGGACTCTTATTGGCTGGACAGAAAAAAAATATTTTTTGATACTGCTTAGGTTCATTTTGTAACCTCTGAACTAATAGAGGTAGAAACAAAGTCGAAATTGGCTTTGACGGATATACTAGGATATGTTTTTCGTACTTTTTCAAACATTAAACTATGAAGAGCAAGCATGGGTACTTTTGATATTGTTTTGTATATTCTTAACCAATAAGAAAAGAACCGAAATTAAAAATGAGGTCTCGAAAAACATATAAAAAGGGGTTTTTTACCTTTTCAGAACATTGGGTCCTAGAAAAAAAGACAAAGTTACAATTAAACTCTGAACCAATAAATATAGAAATGTAATTCGAATGACATTCGAGTGGCCTTAAAAAATATGAAAATATTTTTGCTATTTTTTATACCTTAAAAGGGTCTTAAAAGAGTAAATTTTATTTATATTTATATATATAAGTTTTAGGGTACCTTAAACTTTTTTTGAGCTTTTATGTACTGAAATGTAAAGAAAAGGGCTTTGCATTATCAGAAAGACCAAAAGTGAACTAAGTGGACAACAATAACTTTTTGACATTTTTTGTAATTTTTCACTATATTTCGGGATAAAAAGTTTATAAATAAGAAATAAGCGACTTTGACATCGAAGGTACTTTTAAGAATTTTTTGAGACGATTTTAGAAACATAAAATTGAAGGCTGTTAACCCAGATTGTTTTTTTTTTAATTTTTGGTAGTTTTAAAATACAAAATTAAAGCTATTGACTCAGATTAAAGTCAAAGATAAGCAAATGGGTCAAAAGGTACTTTTTCCACATTACTGGTACCTTTTAGCCTTTTTTTAGATTAGAAACATACGTTTAAAACCATTTACCATAGAATGAGGTCGTAAGTAAGCAAAGTGGACAAAAATATTTTTTTTTAAATTTGTAATACCGTTTTGCATTTTTTTTGCGTTTTGCATTACAAATATCAAAATAAAGGCTTTGACTCAGGTTAAGGTCAAAAGTAAACAAAATGGAGAAAAAGTACTTCTTTCAAATTTTGGGTACTTTTTTGCATTTTTAGAGTTTACGACTTTAGAAATACAAAATGAAAAGCTATTGACCCAGATAAGGGTCGGAAGTCAGCAAAGTGGATAAAAGGTTTTTTTTCACTTTTTTTGCACTTATGACTCTTGAAATATAAAATCAAAAGCTTTGACTCATATTAAGTTCAGGTTTTGGTAAAATGGACAGAAGCTACCTCCTTTTACCTCTTTGGTACCTTAAGCATATTTACAATTTTTATGACCCTTAAAAAGGTTAAAGTAAAGGCTATTTGTTCAGATTGAGGTCGATATTCAGCAAAGTAGAAAAAAGTAATTTTTTCAAATTTTTGGTGTTTTTTTATTTAATAGGATCATTGTTATACAAATATGGTAGTGATGACAATTGGCCTAGATTAAGGAAAGAAGTCAACTATGTGGTCAAAAACTACTTTTAAAAATTTTTGGATATCAAGCATTTTTTGATAAGCTGAATCTTTTAGAAATGTTAAATAAATGTCTGTGTTCCCGATTAAGGCCAAAGGTAAACTAAGTGGTCAAAAACCACTAGCCTTTTCAATGAAACTAAGTGTTATTGAAGCTATATTTAATGAGAATAAAAAAAATTTAAATGCCGGATTAAGATTTTATAAAAAAATACACAATTTTTCCTTTTTTATCGCATTTACTATTATGTTTGGGTAAATATTTTTAATTTCGTTTAAAAAGAAGCGGGTTGCTTAGATAAAAATTGAAAAAAAACTTCATCTTTTATGAAATAGTTAATTCTGTTTGTCATTTATTTTAAAATCTTTAATATGTGGAATAAAAATTAATGATAATTTAGTTAATGGGAAATTCTTTTAACTAATTGTTATTTTAAATTAACCTAATTTGAAATTGTTTTACCTTTGTATACAGGAGTTAATGTTCATGAATGCTTCTCAACATAGATCCCTGTATATAGATATTTATGTGACTAGAACTTAAGCAAATTCTAGTCACGTAATAATTCTGTGGTAAAGCTATGTCTCTACAAATGTCTTTATAAATTTCTTTTATCATATTACCAGTGACCATCACGTTAGAGGAAGCGTAACAACAATTTTCTCTCAAGCGTATTGCTGCTTGTCCCTTTGCGGAAATGTCACTGTATTTGTGGTTCTCAGTCTACAGTAAATATACATTTTAATTAAATAAACTTAAATTACTTAAGTACTCAATTAAAGAAAATTACATGAGCTTTGAATTATAAACTTTTTGTTTCAGTTTTGTTGTCCTTGTTGCCTTAATAAGTAATTTTGTCTTTAGTTCGTTTGTAAATTTATTTGTGGTCTGTTGCTTAACATGTTTATTGTTCTGGTTGTGTTTTAAAGTTTTATTTGTGTCACTTAAAAATTAAAAACAAGAAAAATTATACTTAAGTTAAACGAGCAGGACAAAAATTCTATTTAAATTCTTAACATTTTTACAGAGCGGCAGAGGTTTTTAAAATAATTTTAGTGTTTGCCTTTAGCAAAAAAAAAAAAAAAAAAACAAGATAAAAAATTTGAATAGAAAAATAAATTGTAGAAATTACTCTTATTTTCCTAAAAATAGTGTGGAGGTTCTTCTTCTTTAGTTTATACCCATTTATTATAAATTATTAAAAAAAATTTGTTTGCGCTTGCCTTAGCTCGGATTTAAGCTTGGAGCACTTCAAACTGCAGCCCCAGCGCACCACTTTCTACACCTAAATAGTCTAGATGGCCTATATAGCCTTAAAAGCAATTGTTGGTTTTTGAAGTCCAAAACCTTGTATACTTGTGCTATTGGTGATACTAAATGATAAATACTGGAAGGCCGTTGGGGAGAAAAAGTAATATTTGGCGCAATTGTGTCCCGCAACCTATATTCCGGGAGGACGGGAATATATTTATAAAGAGCCCTGTTAAAAAGAGACCGATTATCAATACTTTTAACTAAAAATGATAAGGTTTTCTTATAAAAGTGTTTATATTTTTAAAATTAAAACTAAGCACCGGACACCATTACTAAATATTTTTATTTCGAAACTGTAAAATATGGCTTAAAATCAACTGTATATATTAAAGATCTTTGACGTCTTTAACAGGCTCCAAGGTAAATTAACACAGATGGTCCTAAAAACCCAGCTTATTATAAATTTGTGACGATATTTAAAAAAGTTCATATAATTTCTTTTTATTAGAAGAAATTATTATTTTCCGTTAATGTTGAAAGAAACTTTAATTTGAAAAAAGCAGATTTTTTTACCGCTACTAGCCGAGTAGAATGCATTTTCGAAAGCAGATCCGCAATTTCATCATCAGTACTCTTTGAACGGTAGTAGTGTATTTGTTTGTAAACATCACCTATTTAACTTACACGTAGCAGAGAAAGGGATACGGCTTGACTGTTTTTCTTTCATTTTTACTTTGTAAGTTAGGACGAAGTTTACTTTTCATATACACTATGATTTTTCCATTAACAGTCTCTTTGGCAAAACTTGACTAACGTTTGAGCATCATCCATCTCTCAGATGGAATGAAACGCTTTTTATTTTTGTATGTTATATACAAGGGCGGGTAAATCATTTTTAATTTCTTTTTTTGTCAACGAAAAGTGGACAGAAATTATTAAAGATCATTTTGCACCGTGCCATGTGTGACTTATATGCTAATTTTTATTTATTGTTGAACTAAAAAATTAAAAAATTTTCAATAAATTTAGTTAAGATGATCAAGATAATACATTTTGCCCTCCGATATTTTAATATACCTGATTTTTCCCCTTTAACTTTCAAAGGGATTACATATTTTCAGTCAATATGCTTAATTTTTTTATTTCTTAAACAATATCTAATATTTACAAATAAACTTTAAAAAAAAATTAAAGAGAAAATAGACCAAATTGGTATAAAATAAAATTAGGACACAAGACGGACTAGCCCTAAAAACTTTGCATTTGAACTAAAATACAGACCTAGTTTAACAAAACTAATTGAAATAAAAATACCGGCCAGCCAATTGAACTTTTAAGCACAACCCTAGGTTAGACGTACGAGCTTTTCTGTGGAAAAAAATATTTTTGTGGTTTTTGGAAAAGTCCCTGGCTTTTTCGCTGCCCCTCCTCTTTTTTAAAATTTGGTGATAACAACCCTACCCATAAGCAACAAATACACTCATTGCATATGTTTTCAAAATCATATCACGGCGTATGATTAATATTAATTAAATGGTTAAATTAATAATACGCAAACGTTACTAAACATTTATTGATGTTTTACCTTAAAAAATTTAATAAAAAAAAAAATAATAAATAAAAATGTAAACAAGTTTAACAAAATTTTACTCTGGGGTTAGTTTTCTGGCTTTTCTTAGCAACTGGGTCAGTGCAAAGTAGCAGAAAATTTCCACTCAATTTAATTGTAAAAATAAACATAAAACAAGCTATTTGCAGATATTAAACCAACCAAAGATAAAATGGAAAATTGAGCTTAAGATCTAAAGACCACAATAAAATGAACAAGTTTTGATATAAATGTTTTTTACGAAAATAGCTTTTGCAATAGTGGCTAAAAAATTCTATAACCTCAAAGCAAAAAAAAAACAACTCTTAAATACTTACAAGCAAAAAAATTGACGTTAATATCTGGCTACTAAGCCTTTCAGTTGGATTTCACTAAAAAAGTTTTCAAAGGTATTTGATTTTTTTTTTACTTTTTTTCTTTTTATTTGCACGTCTTATAAACATACTTATTAACGTCAGGAAATAAAACTGTTGTTGTTTTTAATTTTTTATTTTTTTTAAATAATTTCAAAAGCAGTTTAACTATCGCATATTAAATTTATTTTTGTTGTTGTTTTGTCTTGTACGTAGTAAATAAGGCTGCAGTGCAGTGATATTGTTTTAAAGGCATGCTAAATCTCCAATTTCATGGTGCAGTGATTTTCTTGTCTAAAGACAATTAGATATGTAAATATGTATAAAAATAAAGCTGAAACATTTAACTAAATAAGCTGAAGCAGGCTGATTTTTTGAGATCACCATTTTTCATTTATGACTAACATTCCTAAGCTGGATGACAATGCATATAGCACAAGTCTCATTTAGGTGCGAGGAAATGGGGCCAAAGCAAAGAACAACTTAGCTGAAACACAAGCATAGGATGGAACAAAACTAGACTAAGGAGAGGTTGACGATTTCTGTGATAATTTGCTCTACTCCAGCAGACTTTGCTTGGATGCACGCACATTATTTTTAAAGCTAGGTGACTTGTCGACCTCAATAATTCCGGCTAAAAAACACTGCAGCACTATTATATGTAAGTCACTTTAAATTTGTTACTCAAGCCAGAAGAGAGAAACTGCCAAGCGTGAAGGACAGTACCAACACCTCTTCTACTCTTATCTGATACCGATATCTGGGTCAGCTAATTTTGCGTCAGCAGACTGAACATGTGAAAAAACATATTAATACTAAGTCTACCAGCCTTATAAGGGATAGGAGCTTGTTCGTGAATAGGAACAAGCACAGATTGACTAATGCAAAACATTTAAATTATATCAACTTTAGACCCTTGGGGGCAAATAACCGAGTCTGATTCCAATCGAACTTAAAAAAAGTTTAAAAGAATTCCTATACTTCGATTTAAATGAGTAAAAATTTCCCTTCAATTCAAATGTCGCAGTTTTGCCCCAATAATTAAAAGTTATTGTCGATCAAGCCCCACCATATTACGCCCTACAACACATTAGTATGAGATCTTTTTTTTCATATTTTTTATTATTGAATCTTCGCTTAAGCGAATTAATAATAAGTATTCAAATCTTAAAACTAAGTATGTAACTAGTGTAAGACCAAAATTTAAGTTCAAATGTCAAAACTTTATTTGTGCTAAATTTTATCAAAATATCTTAAAAATTGCGATTTGTACTTTGATCGGAAGAATACATAGGCACCCAGCCAAATAGTAAGTTATTCAGAGTCAAGATGTTTAGTTAAAGGTTAGTGCCAGTTTATTATTTTTTCGCCTAACAAGTACCAGCAAAGACGTATAGTACCCCTACCACGTGGTACCTTTTCGAACTTTTTTTAAACTTTAGTTCTGAGGTCCTTGAATAAAACTAAAGTCTAACACGGCAACAAATTTGTGCATCTCACTACAATTTTTAAATTAAAAAACAAAAAAATTTATTTTTAGAACCCGTTTTATTAAAAACGAACCGTGAAATTTTTTAGTGAAAAGGGCTATGAACAAGTTGTTATCTAGCATCAAATTAGGAACACAGCCGTAGACGGAAAATGAAGAAAATAATAGAAGTCGATCGAGCAAGATTAAGCTAAGCTGATGAGCGTGAAGTATGAAAATTTTAAAGTTTTTAACATATCTTTTATTAAATGTATTTAAATTAATTTTCTTAGGTTTACAAAAATAATTTCAATTTAATTATTTCCTTTACATGTGTCCAGATAAAAAGTAAATGTCCAGATAAGTTTTGCTTTAATCATAAGGGTGCTGATGGAAAACAAATTAAAAATCTTTTGACTTTCGAGAAATCCCAAAAGAATTCTTTACTTAAGATTATTTTATATTAAGTAACAAGCAATTTTTAAGACTTTAATTTTTAAATAAATTAACATAAAATAAATAATTTTTTTCTTAATTTGCTTTTGCATTAATATTTAATAACTTAATTAGTCCTTAAAAACTGTTTCATACTAAAAACAAATATTTTCACCTTTTCAGTTAATAGCAACCCTTACACACCTTAGGGTTCGATTCAATACACTTTGTTTAGTGTGAACAAAAGGTTGAGAGGTTAAATTTTTTTAAGTATCCATTATGCTTTTTTAACCTTTTTGTTTATTTTTTTACGCTCTTAAAGAAACAGGAAAATCTTTTTTTATTACTTAAACGCCAGTTAAGATATGAATCTAAGAAATGCAGGACTACTTTTTATACCAAAATAGGTTGAATTGTATAGGTTGTCGACATACAGTTATTAGATTCTTAACAGCAATAAAATTAAATAATTTTGGCTAAATTAAACAAAATTAAATGATTTTATTATGTTCCCACAACAATGTTTGCAGCCCTAAAGGCTTTTAAAAGGATTGCTAATTAAAAACCCGCTTGGTTTGCTGTTTTAACAAAGTGAAATAGCAAAATTATTTCACGCCTACTTAAAAATACTTTGACATGCAATTTTTATATTTACAAAGGAATTCAACACTTACAAAGAAATTCAAACTTCAAAGAAAGGTCAATCTGTTTTTTTGGTTTATTGTTACTATTATCTGCCCCCGGTTGTTAAATAATATAATTTTTTTTTTAATTGAATTAGTTATTAAAAATGTAACAGTTAAAAAAATATGTATAACTATAGAATAAAACTAAAATAAGTGTTGCCTGATTAGCTCTTTGAGCATGTTTTCTATTTTTTTGCATAACAGTTCGTCTGTAGTGTTCTGGTGCTGATTCACCGGTCATCCGGCACCGACTGCACAAACACTGCGCCGTTTGGCCATAAACCTTGAAAAGTATGGGGCCATACGAGACGCTGCCAAGAGTGGCCGGCCCCAGAGCGCCCGTTCTGCGGCGAATATCGCCACTATTGGGGAGGATGTCTAGCTGTCGCCAGAAACTTCGACCAGATGCCGTGGCTTACAAGTAGCCATCATCCGGTCATCCCTTAGGCAAATTTTCGGAAAAAGACCTGTGCATGTTTCCGTACAAAATCCAGTCCATGCACCAGCTGCTGCCTGTTGATCGCCAAGCCGGTTACATGCATTCTCCATCTCGAAGCCGAAGTAGACGATTTTTTGACCAAAATCAAAAGGCTCAATTCCACCTCAGCGGGTACGTGAACAAGCAAACCCATCGCTTTTGGGCCACCTAAAATTCACGAGTGATAAATAATAAGCCATTCAACCCGCTCAAACTGATTGCATGGTGCCGTGGTCACTTTGGAGAAGTCATCCGGCAATTTGTTTTTGAGGACGCTACTGATCTAACGATCACAGTAGACGCTATACGGCAGTGTAAGCTGAGTTTTTTCTGCTTCAATTAAACGAACTAGGACTGGAGGATATGCAGTTTCAACAGAATGAAGCAATGGCATACACTGCGTGAACCACAACCGATATTCTGATGGCGGCGTTTCCGGGCATTCTCGTTTTTCATTTTGGAGATTTACATTGGCCCGCAAGATCGCCCGATTTAACCGTTCCAGATTTTTTTTGGAGTTTTTTGAAGTTCCATTTGGCAGATATCTTCTTTTCGACCTGACTAGAAAAATTTTAAGGTTCAAGTAAATATAATCAAAAAACAAAATAGAAGTTTTTCATTTAGAAAAAAAATTAGAAGGACTTTTTTTGGCCCACCTTGTATTATTTTTTTAAATTCTTAATTTCTAATAAGGTTAAGTCAGAAAATTGTCATTTTTTGTCAAATAAAAAATAATTGAAAATAACAAGGAACTTGATTTAAAAAAAATATATGTAGTTTAATACCATTAAGTTGGTGTAGTTTTGGTACTAATTTTTTCTTAAAAAATCTGAAAATAATTTTTTTTTGCGGTCCCTGATTATTTTTTAATTGGAACAAAAAACTCATTACGAGGGTTGCATTTTATGTTTCGGGATTTAAGAAGAAAAACGAATATTAATCATCAAAGTCACTTTAATGTTTTTCCAAATACTCCCCATGAAGATCTTTACACTTTTGCATGCATTTGATCCAATTGCTGATTCACTCTTGCCACTCTGATTGAGGGGTCTCCAAAACATGCATTCTGAATACAGCAACCGCTTCTTCAGGTGTCGAAAAACGTTGACCTTTAAGTTTGTTTTTTACGAACGGGAATAAAAAGAAGTCATTCGATGCTAAGTCAGGACTTTACTCATAAAGTTGATGTTTTTGGTGCTTTAAAATGCAGTCGTTTGAGCAAATGTGTGAGAGCTCGCATTGTTGGGATGGAGAGTGGATCCATCTTTGGCGGTTGGGTTTCCTGATTTCTTGGAAGACAACTGACAAACAAATGGTTGTGTGCCACTCAGAATTGACTGTGCTGCGTAATTATAGTGATACGGTTGCGAAATGTCCAGTTTTTCTGGAAAAACTGGCGATCATTTGCTTAGAAGTTCTTCGTACGCGAACAACTTTTGTTGGATTTGACTCATTTTGAAACACCCATACAGTCAATTGCTGTTTACTTTTGAGCTCATATGCGTAAATCCAAGTCACAATATCATAGACGTGTTTCGAAGCACCGCGATCGTATTTTCTGATCATTTCTTTCGACCAATCGACATGAGCCTTTTTTTGAGCGATTGACAAATTGTGTGGGATTCAACGTGAAAAACTTGTTTTGACAGTCAAATGTTCATGCAATATTAAATGCATGCTGGTTTCACTAATACCTAAGGTTGTTTCAACCTCACGATAGGTCACATGACGATCTTGCAATATCAGTTCATGCACAGCATCAATGGTTTTCGGAACAACAACTGATTTTGGACGACCTTCACGAAAATTGTCATGAAGTGAACTAAAACCACGATTGAATTCACCATACTATCGATTAACACTGGTTTTTGGTAGAGCCTTATCGCCAAAAACAGAATTTAGTTCATCCATGCACTGCTGCTGAGTTAATCCACGTCAAAAGATGTAAAAAATAATCACACGAAAACGTTCACGGTTAAATTTCATTTTTGGGTCGAGTTGAATCTTTTAAGTTACTGTAAATAACAAATAGCGCTCGTATGTCAAAGTGTTCTAAGTACGTTTAACCTAGAAAATGTCAAGCTTTACGATAGAGCTGTCAGTTGTCAGATTGAAACACTAGTTTTGCCAAATCCCGAAACATAAAAGGCAACCCTCGTATTATACTTAAATTTCAGTTTTTATTTTCAAAAATAATAAAGTTTCACTTTTTAGTACTTCTGTTTGGGTTTGAGAATACATCGCACACTTAATCAAAAAAAGTCAGTGTAGTTCATAGAATTTGCCTATATTCATACAAATGTATAAGTTAACTACTAATTCGTTCTACGTAAAAAGTATATAAAAATGTATTAAAATATAAAAGTATGTATGAACATATAATAACAAAGAGGATTGTCGTTTCTTTTTGTTTTCTGTTATGTGCAAAAATCTAAAATTATTTTTCCTAAAGTTTGCATGTTAATTACAAGTTAGTTTTAAATTTATGATTTAATAATTAATTGCCTTCGTTAATGGCAACAACAAAAGTGTTATTCGTGTAACAAACTAAACATTACAATAACGTATTAGAAATAAAATTTAATTTAATACACCATTTTATAACAAGAAAAAAATGTTTTGTCCTCTATTAAATATAATGTCTTAATTTCCCTAAAAGTGGTATAAATTTAAAGAAGTTTGTTGGTATTACTGACGATAAGAACAGGAAGTGGCACGTTTGCTTGCATTTTTACCATGAAAATTTTAACACTTTTCTTAAAGAGAAACACTTTAATTGAAAAAACCACGATGCAAATGAAGAATGTACTACAAATTAGTAGTCAACTTGGAAAATCCGCTTTTTTGAAAGCTTTTAAAAAATTAGTTTAAGCTTCTAGTTCTCAAAAACAGTTATCAAAATTTATATATTAAGCTAATTGAAATACTTATCTTTAAAACGTTGGCATAAATCGGAAGTTGATATTAAAAACTCTCTTAAAATCAAAAGCAAAATAAAAACAAGAATTAACGTTATACAGGGTGTCCGCCGGCAAGGTATTCTATTTTGTTTTGCCGCCATCTCGGCAAACATTAGTCTTGATATTTTATATTTGGAAGTCGTGAAGTAGGGACGTGGCAAATTTTTTTTAAAGAAATCTTAAGGGTAATTTAACGAGTTTTAATCGTTAAAATATGAAAACCAATGACAACCCCGATTTTCATGAAAAATCATATTGAGAGACGAGACACGTTTTTAATTGAATGGATACGTGAATTAATAGAACAGTCGGTTCTGGCAATGGAAAGCCTTTAAGTTGTTCATTAGTCATCTTTTTTAAGTTAATTTTAGTAAAAGTCGGTGTGAAATTTGGTCAAGAGTAATTATAGGACCTTACTTTATTGAAACTGAAAACGACGTAACAGTAATTCAATGGGGAGCGATATCACTCAAAACGTTTTAATGCCAGAACTGCATGCTTTGAGCTTGTTTGACATGTGGTATCAAAAAGACGGTGCCACGTCCCGTACAGCCAGGAAACAATGGTGATGTTAATAGGCCTCACGGTCGCCTGATTTGACTGCTCCGGACTTCTTTTTGTGGGAATATCTGAAAAGCAAGGCTTACACAAACAAAACATTTGTGATGAAAGTTGTGAAATATGTGAGAGTGTAATGAAAAATGTGCTCAAAAGGGCTTTTATTTGTGAGGTTAACAGAGGCAGACATTTATCTGATATTGTATTTTATACATATTTGCCGACATTTAATAAAACATTAATCAATATAAGATTAATTCTCTTTCATTTAATCAAAAATTATTAGCAAAAAATGTAGTGTACCTTGGCCGCGGGCACCCTGTATTTGGCGAAACCCTACCCTACACCACATTTTTATGTGGGCTTTGTGAAAAGAAGAACGATAATATCGTGTTCTGTACAATGGTTATTGGCATTAAGATAAACATGTCTGAAAAATTTTGAGAAGGAGAAGTAATACTCGAAACATTAATATCCAAAAATGCTTATTCCGGTAAGATATTTGTATGGGGGCGATATTAAACAATTGGTCAATCTAATTTTTGTTCGGTATACTAGTAAATCACATAAAGCGATAGACATCTGCCAAATGCTTTAAAAATGGAGTAACATTAGAGTTAGTTATAGCGCAAAATTCTTATTTCGGGAGGATATTTGTATGGGCGTTATGCCATAAAATGGACCGATCATCACCAAGAACAATTAAATTTGTGTCGGTACAAAAAAACTTATTTGCACCAAATGTCATCAAAATATCTTTAAAATTGCGACCTGTAACGTGTTCATAAGCATATATAGACATGCAGCTAGATGGATGGACGGATATGCTTAAATTGACTGGGGAAGTTATTCTGAGTTGATTGGCATACTTAAAGGTGGGGCTGAAGCCATTACTTTTGGGCATTACAAAGAGACTTATGAGAGTTTTTCTTCCATATAACTGGCTTGAATTTTAATATTGCAGCAAAAAATATTTTGAATGCATTTCTATCATATTTACAACTTTCACCTATGTCACCCTAGTGCAAAAAGAGAAAAATAGTTACGCTTAAAAACCAAACCCACACAATCATAACACAAGAATATATGTGTGTCAAGATCATTGGTTTAAACAACAGATTTGTTCTGATCATGTTAAGCCAATGGGAACCATAAAGCACTAAAACTTTTTTTTTACTTCTTAATGTGAATATTCAAGGATGCCAATATTTCTTTGAGACCTGTCGAGCGTAATCTGTATAATGTTTTGATCTTTTGTGCCGATAAGTGATCGTCCTGTGATCGCTACTCTGCTTCCAAAATAGCACGTTAATTGGTTCAGAACATTAATAGGCCCAAAATGTGATTTCTATCCTTCTTTACCTCTTAAGGTTTAAATTTTCGAAAGTTAAAAACACAAGCTGGACTGCTTGTTTCTCAAATAGAAGAGAATATTTTAAAAATTAAATTTTTATAATGTGTAGCTTAGGGAATACTAAATACACGATTTTCCCCTTTTTTTAATTATTATTTTTGCTCCTTTATGTTTAGAATTACCCAAAGACCTTTATAAGTGGATTTATATTTTGAAAGAGTTAGCCGCAGTCCAAATTTTAAATTTTGAGTTTTATTCCCTTGTCTCTTACAACTATGAATTAGTCAGTTTTTCAGTCTGTAATTCTATAAATTTATAAATATAAACATCCGTAACATTAATTACAAATGGTCTGCAAGATTTTTGTTTATTCACAATATGTTTTTAAAACAAAATTTTGTTTAACCTAAGAGAAATATTTAAGCAATGTTTTATCCACCTTTAGAAAAGAGAAACATGAAAGGAATTACACTCTTATCCGTAGCATAAATATTTCTGCGCAGCCAGCACTAACCTCGGCATATTGTCTGCAACATGGTAAACATAATTTTAGTTTACCGCAGCACAAGGTACGTGTTACAAAATAAACGCAAGCTAAACGAGAGGATTTAATAAAACTAAAACGAAAAAATTAAAAAAAAAAATAATAAAAAAATAAAATAACAAGAAAATGCAATGTTTTTTTTAAGGGAATTTAAGAAAAATATATAAAACAAATAATAAAATTTAATGTTTTGTAAAATACGGGCACGCTGGAATACGTATTCAAACTGAATATATTAAAAAAAATTCTTGATTAAAAATTTAAATAATCTGAAAAGAAAATATTCAATACCCTTCAGTATAAAAGAAAAGTAAAATATAAATATTCAAAATAAACAAAAGAATAATAAAATGTTAGTAATTGCAGCACAAACAAGAATAAAAATAAGTTAAAATCCTTGGGCTTTTGTTTGAATGTCTAACGGCTTAGCATTTAATACTATAAAAAATACCACAAAAATATTACATTTGTTTGTGTAAATAATTGCTACACTTACAGCTCTTAATAACATACTTAAATCAAAGATCTGTTATAATAAAAAAAATTATAATAATAAAACCCACAATACTTAAAATGGTTTCCGCAGAGATTTTCCTTTTTATCATATAAATAGAAGTCATAAAAATATCAGTGTGTGTGAATTTTCTTTTCTTTATGGCAGAACGTGTGTCAAACATTATAGTTTAACGTGTTAATCATTTAAATAATCTTATTAAATTTATGTGTATGCAGTTACATTTGTTATCGTTTCCGCTGGTACTGACAAGTGCATTGTGTATTGTAGCAGTAGATTCGCTCTCACCGACAGACTACAGATACACATAGTGGTAAACGTGCATATTAAAATAGCACTGGTGCAACCAACAAAACCCATAAAAAAATTAATAATTTAAGCTGGTGCGCGTACGCGGTTGAATTCTTTTCAAGTTTTATTCGGTTGTTATTTTTATCTGCATCTGTGTGTGTGTTTGTTTATTTAATAATTTATTATTATTCGTGGTGTTTTTCATTTTTGCAGTTTTGCAAAACAATATATGAAATTATTTTAAAGTCGTTGTTTTTAACTTGTTACTTTATCTGTTTACATTTAAGTGCATAAGCGTGTGTATATGTTATATTAGTGATAGAGTGTGCTATACTTGCACAAAGTGTATAAATATGCATTCTAATGCCAGCCTGTTTGTTTACATTTAACACCGAAATATAATCAACTATAATTCTACAATTATTGCATTTCCTTATGTTCCTGTTAATAAGTGAATAGATGTTGTGTCAATGTGGTAAGTATTTTTAATGGGCTTGTAAATATTACATCTTTACTTAAATAATAAAAGTATTTTTTGTTGAAGGAAAATTAACGTCAGCATTTGTCAAAACATCTTGAACGTTTTATCATTAAAAAATGCGTTTCTTAAAAACAATTCAACCAATTAACTTAAATGTGTTTTTCTATTTGCTTTTCGATCTTTTTTTCAGATAAGTTTTAAAAATATTAAATACAACATTTTGTATATCAGGTAACAATATATCTTTGTATTTTTTTCCGATCTATTGTTACCCAGAAAAAATTTTTTAAAAAAGAAATGGAGTGTGGATTTAAGCATTTTTAAGGGAACTAATTACCAACTGGAGTACCAATTTAATTATAAGCCATGACACTCCAGTTATTAGCTCTTAATAATTGATTACTTTCTGTTTCTGATAATAAGTAACTTTTTTTACTAATAGAGGTCCTTTTTTATCACAAAGTATAAAAATACTAATTTTTAAAATAAATATTTTTAACAAATAACTGCCAATCTACTTATGGGGAGTTCCATTGTGATCGGTGTGACCATTTTGCTTACATTTTTGCTATAACTCAAACAGTTAAAATTTTTATTTTGAAAATAGGCTAAGATTAACAAGGATGGCATGTTTTTAGGCAATTAACAGTAATTAGACACTGAACGAACATAATTTCTGCTTACAATAGGCACCTGAAGACTGTAAAGGGTATGGCCTTACAATTTTGAATTTAAGAGAAATATTTTTGAGATTGGGAGTAATTTTTCTGATCTTTATGGTAGTTAAAATTGTTTTATATCATATCTGATACATTATTTTTACAAAAAAGTCTTTTAGCTTGAAAGCCCCCCTTTTGGAAATCGTAACGGGTGTGACATTTGCATCGAAAAGTGAAAAAGGGAAGAGCCAATCATTTAGTATGCCATTATTTTTAAACCCTGCGAAAAAGTAAAATATTGACCAATATACTTAATTATCTTAATCATTTTCCTTTTATTTTAGAGGTAAATTCACTGATTTTTTAAAAAGATCAAAAACTATTTTTTTTTTATTTTAGGCCGTTTTGCGTGGTTCTGACTTTATGCATTTTTACTACAATGTTTAACTTTACATATGTCATAATCTTATATATAAAAGAACAATTTTTTTTTTGTTAGTGACACCGCTTATAACTCAAGAACGGCTGGACCGATTTTAATGAAACTTGAAAAAAAGACATACCCGATATCTGGGAATGCGTTTTAGGCTTATTATTTTTTGGAAATTCCGACTGGGCGTGGCACCTCCCATACATATTGAACAGTTTTTTTCACATAGCTCAATACCTATTATAGCTAATGTCTCCAAATTTGGTACAGCTAAATAACTTATTGATGTGCATAATTGAGCTTTGTATGGGCGGAAACAAATAAATGGGCGTGGCACCTCCCATACAAAAAAAATAGTTTTTTGTATATATCTCAATAACTGTATTAGCTTAAGTCTCTAAACTTCGTACGGATGTTAATAGTACTAAAATGCATAATTGAGTTTTGTATGGGCGGGAAAAAATAAATAGGCGTGGCACCTCTAATACAACGAAAACAGTTTTTTGTATATATCTCAATAACTGTAATAGCTGAGGTCTCCAAACTTCGTACGGATGTTTATAGTGTTAATATGCATAACTGAGCTTTGTATGGGCGGGAAAAAATTAATGGGCGTGGCACCTCCCATACAACGAAAACAGTTTTTTGTATATATCTCAATAACTGTAATAGCTGAGGTCTCCAAATTTCGTACGGATGTCTATACTGTTAATATACAAAATTGAGCTTTGTATGGGCGGGAAGAAAAAAATGGGCGTGGCACCTCCCATACAACGAAAATAGTTTTTTGTATATATATCAATAACTGTATTAGCTAAAGCCTCCACACATAGTACGGATGTTAATAGTGCTAATATGCATAATTGAGCTATGTATGGGCGGGGAAAAATTAATGGGCGTGGCACCTTCTATACAACGAAAATAGTTTTTTGTATATACAGTGAACTCGCGAAAACGTGAATATCCAGAAACGTGAACATCCAGAAACGTGAACACTTTTTATTTAACATTAACTACTCTAAAACGTGAACAAACATTGAAAGCCCTCAAACGTGAACAGTTTTTTCTGAGGTTTTTTGTTTGTTTACATTAATTTTATTAGTTTTGGGAGTCCCCGAATTATGCAATAAAAGGATCTATAAGCGATATACATAGTTTTATTTGCAAAAGGTTGATTTTTGTGGTCAGATTAATAAGACAATTATGTATTACCCAAAAGCTTAGGTTTTAAAATTTTTAAATTGGACTTTTCGGGTTAAAGCGTTGTTAAGTTTTGACTAGATTTGGATGTTTTTGAACTAATAACAATAAATTGATAAAAAAAAATTAAATTCGTTAGAAAATAATTAAAACATATCCAATCAGAAACGTGAACAAAATCGAAAACATGAACACCCTTGGTAAAAATTAGTTCACGTTTTCGCGAGTTCACTGTATCTCAATAACTGTAATAGCTGAGGTCTTCAAACTTCGTACGGATGTCTATACTGTTAATATACAAAATTGAGCTTTGTATGGGCGGGAAGAAAAAAATGGGAGTGGCACCTCCCATACAACGAAAATAGTTTTTTGTATACATATCAATAACTGTATTAGCTAAAGCCTCCACACTTAGTACGGATGTTAATAGTGCTAATATGCATAATTGAGCTATGTATGGGCGGGGAAAAATTAATGGGCGTGGCACCTTCTATACAACGAAAATAGTTTTTTTTATATATCTCAACAACTGTAATAGCTGAAGTCTCAAAACTTTGTAAAGATGTTTATAATGGTAATATGCATAATTCAACTGTGTATGGGTTAAAGTCTCCAAATTTTGTGTAGGTGCTTACAATGTTGATGTTTACTATAAAGCTGAGTTTGGGCGTAAAGAAAATAATAGGCGTGGCACCTCCTTCACAAAATAAAAATTTTTACATATATGTCAATAAATGTAACAGCTGAAATCTCTAAATTTAATATAAGTATTTATTATGCTAATATGCATAACTAAGATGAGTATAGGCAGGAAGTGAATTATGGATGTGGAACCTATAATAGCATGGAAATATTAACATGTGTATCTCATTACCTGCGACAACTAAGGTCTCCAAACTTTTTAGTGTGGCACCTCTCATACCATTGGATTTTTTTACATGTACTTCAATAATTCTTATATCTTGAGTCTCAAAATTGTCTATGAATGTTTATGTTTGCTAATATACATAATTGAGGTGAGTATACTTAGGAGAAAAGAGAATAATGGGCATGGCACCTCAACAACTGTAAAAAAAAAACTTCAAAAAACGTGATCATTCTTTTCTTAAACCAGTTGAACGCAATTTAAATTATTAGTTTAAAAGTAACAGAAATAACATAAAAATTACCAATAAAATGTTTATCCCTTTTTACCCCTTAGGATCAAAATTATCAAAAATTTTTATTCATATTTTTTCAAGACCTGTCGAACGCATGATCAAAATATAATTTGAGCCCCTTTTTATCTTTTTCGGTTCCGAAGGTACAAAATGGATATAAGAGTTTCAAAACATGGTTTTTTACCCTGTCCCGCCTCTCATGGTCTAATATTTCAAAAAAGTACGAAAAATGCATTCATAAATTTGAAACCTGTCGAGCGTAAATTAAATTACAATTCTATCTTTTTTAAGTTCAGAAGCTACAAAATTAACCAATACATATTTCAAGTCTTTCCCTTAGCACTTAGGCTATGCAATGAATAATCTGTCTGTCAGTAAGTGAGTCATTAACGCAATTTTTTTATACATTGTTTTGTAAGCAAAACAAACATTTCAAAAAATAAAAAAAAATTATTTACAAGTGGCGGATAGGGCTACAAAATAATGAAGCCATTATAAACTGAACTGTTTGTGAAATTTTTCTTGGTTATAGCTTCCCATCATAAAAGATGCGATAGGCTACAGATTTCTATTTACGCTTTATCATTAATTTTCAGTAATTATTAAGGAAACAAACAAAACATGTTTATAACGTTATTGACATGCTATTTAGGATAATATTTTGTGAATTGTGTGTGTTTAGGCAAAAAATTCGTTTGATGATTATTTGGTTATTCGAGAAGTTCGACCAGACCAGATAGATTATATTATAAGTGCCAAGATTCCTGATCCCGAAACAGTTCAAGAACTACGTGTTGTTGTAATTACAAATATTATTCATGGACCGTGTGGCACCATCAACCCCCAATCTCCGTGCATGGTAGACGGCAAGTGTTCCAAACATTATCCACGAAAATTGACGGCGGAAACTATCACTGGCAATGACGGTTATCCACTATATAGGCGTTGATGGCCCAATGACAACGGTCAAACTATTACAAAGAAAGTAAAAGGAAACGATTTTGTGATTGACACCAGTTGGACTGTGCCATATTCGCCACTTCTTTCCAAATCATTTAAGACACATTGCAACGTTGAATATTCTAATTCAGTGAAGTCGATCAAGTACATCTGCAAATAGTCACGAAAGGCAGCGATATGGGTGTTTTAAGCATCCAATGGCAACGATAAAATTACGCGTTATCAAGTTGGGCGATATGTGAACTGCAATGAGGCGGTTTGGCGTATTTCTCAGTTCCTATTCATCCCACTGTTGCACATTTAGCAGTGCATCTGGAGAATGGCCAACGAGTATATTTCACTGCGGCAAATATTGTTCAACGTGCTGAAATACCTCCAGAAACAACATTGACAAGTTTCTTTGCTGTTTGTCAAAGCGATCCGTTTGCACAAACTTTACTTTACTCAGCGATGCCACGGTATTACACTTGGAACGCTTCTTCAAAAAAATGTTAACGACAAAAGAAAGGCACTATGGTTCCTGGGCATCCAGATGTGCGTTCAAGTGATGCTCTTGGTTGCATTTATACAGTTCATCCGAAGAATGATGAATGATTTTTTTTGCGGTTGTTGCTGGTGAATGTTCGTGGTCCAACATCATTTGCAGCATTTCGTAATGTTTATGGTATAGTCTGCCCAACATTTCGTGCTGCATGTCAAGAACTCAATTTGTTTGAAAACGATACTCATTGGGATACGACAATCGCTGAGGCAATTATTTTTGCATATCCAAGCCAGATACGAACATTATTTGATATTATCATTTTGACATGCTTTCCGTCAAATCCAAGTGACCTGCGGAACAAATACAAGGGCAATATGTAAAAAGACATGTTACATCAATATCGTGTCTGCTCGAGAAATCCAAATCTTGAAGTCAATGTGAAGATGCATAACCGGGCCTTGCTCTTAATTGAAGACATGTGTTACCTTATTTGCGGCAGTTTGTTAGTCAGGTTAGGACTGCCAGCACCAGAACATGAATTGAATGAGCTACTAAATCGACAATTTAAGCGTGAACGTGAATACGATCGACATGAGTTGAACCAATTAGTTCAAATTAATGTTTCCCTCTTAAACCTCCAATAGAAGGAAGTCTATGATATAATATTGAAGGCAATTGATGATAGAAACGGTGTTTTCTTTTCTTGGATGCCCCCGGTGGAACTGGGAAGACATTCGTCATGTCATTGATCTTAGCCACTGTTCGTGCGAGATCCAACATTGCTGCAGCGGAAGCTTCATCTGTAATAGCGGCCACATTGTAAGAAGGATGCCGCACAGATCACTCAGCGTTTAAATTGTCATTAAACCTTCAAAATATAGAGCAACCAATATGTAAGATTGCGAAAAACTCCGCCATGTCCAAAGTCTTAGAAGCGTGTAGTATCATTATCTGGGACGAATGCACAATGGCACATAAACGCGCAATAGAAGCTCTTAAAACAACACTTAAAGATCGGCGCAGTGACTCAAGATGTTTTGAAGGTGCAATGATTTTACTGTCTGGTGATTTCCGCCAAGCACTGCAAGATCGACGGCGGCTGATTAAAAAAATGTTTGCGTTAAATCCTCAAGTCTGTGGCGTTTTCTAAAGATACTGCAGATGACAAAAAACGTGAGAGTTACATTGCTCAACGATTTATCAGCTCAAGATTTCTCCAACCAATTGTTGACTATCGGTAATGACCGTATTCCTGTCGACGAATCAAATGGATTGATTTTGTTTCCTCAAAGTTTTTGTAATTTTGTATCGTCAAAAGAAGAACTCATCCAGAAAGTATTCCCCCATATAATTGCTAACGAGAAAAATATAGATGTGGATGATTTAAACTATATAGTTCAAAATGAAATCGTTGGTGCTCTGCATTCTTTTAAATCTATTGATTGTCTAACAAACGAAGATGAAGCCGCCAACTATCCAATTGAAGTTTTAAACCCCTTGGATGTGCCTGGCTTACCACCGCACAACTGAAGGTTGACTCGGTAGTTATCGTGCTTCAAAATTTAATTCAACCAAAACTTTGCAATGGAACGCGTTTGGTAATAACAAAACTTATATTCCATGTTATTCACGCAATTATACTTAGAGGAAAATTCAAAGGAGAAGAAGTTCTCATACCGATAACTTAGATGATACCAACCGATATGCCTTTTGAGCTTAAGCGAATTCAATTTCCTGTTCGTCTTGCATTCGCAATGACGATTAACAAACCACAAGGACAATCCTTGAGTATTTGTGGTTTTAATTTAGAAAATACATGTTTTTCTCATGGCCAAATATACGTTGCATGTTCACGTGTGGGCAAACCATCTGCTTTGTTTGTACTTGCGCCTAATAACAAAACGAAAAGTTTCGTATATCACAAGGTACTGCACTGAAGGGAATTGACCTAAACATAACCCATGCCCGAAAATACATAGCTTTCTTAACAGCTTTTACCTGAAACGCCATATTGTTGAAATCTTTTTGAATTTTGTTTTCTTTATAAATATATTCCAATGAACTATTTGACTAAATAAACTTTGTACTCTTTCTAAAAAATCCATATATTCAATAATTGGTAGGTGGTACGAAGTTCACCGGGTCAGCTAGTAAAATATATATAATTTTATTACTATTAGTTTTTAATTAAAAAAATCAATTAAACTGAGAATTTAAAAATATAAATATTTATTGTTATTTTAATAACAAATATCTTTTGTTAAAGGTACAGGTACAAAACATGAATTGGACAAATGGTATTTGGTCGTGATCGGCTAAAAAGACGCACATCAAGTAACTGTTAAAAGTTCAGGGGGGAAAACATACTGGTCCTTTCCGCGTAAATACAAGCAAAGTAGATTAAACTGAATCTTGAACAATTAATGCAAAATTACTTATGTATATAGGATTGGCCTGTAACCCGTTCTGAAGTGTTATTTTGAACCAATTGTCCCTTTCAATGACAACGCAATGTAAAAGTAACAGGCTCTCTTCATATGAAGTGCAAGAACTAGAACCAGTCCCTACCCTAAGAAACCCTTCACGTCAATAGTCTTGGACCAGTCCACTTACCCGTAGGGTATTTGTTCAAAGTAAACAAATAAGTCAATAACGACTTAATAAACATATTGGAAATTTTCCACCTTTTCTCTTAAAATCAATTTTACTTTCAATTGTTACAATCATTAAAATATTTTTTTTTGCTTTTAATATATTTAAATTAAACTTTTTTAAATAGCTTATTAACTTATTACCTGGTAATAAAACTAAATTCTTTGAGAAAACATTAAAGAGTTTATACTTTTTTTAAATCTTTTTATTTAAAGAATATCCCCCAGTTTCCCACCTAATATAACTTTTTTCACTTTTGTATAGACTTAAAAATTCAATTTTCAATCTAGTCTAGTTCCTTCTTTCTAACATTGTAGTTAAGTTTGGGTTGCCCTTTTTTATACAATAGTTTAATGATCTTTTTATATTGGCAGGAGAGCAATTGTTTATAAATTTATAGGAATGCTAGTGATGCCGTTTAGTTACATTTGCTGAAATTTAAAATCTAATAATAACAAACTGTTGAAGCTATATCTATGGGTAATAATTGCAAGCAATTCTATTTTTAATAATTAAGGTTCTAATTTCTTTTTAAAGTGTAGAACAACCAAAGTGCTTAAATTTGGTTTTTTATGTAAATTGTTGTCTAAATTGTGCATCCATATCACATTCACAGAATATTTTGAAAGGAACTTTAAACTAAACAATTGAAAAAACAACATACAACATACAATAACATACAAATCGCTGTTATTGATATCTCATACTTGCGTGTGAAAAATTAAGCTTAATTAAATTTATTAAGGTTATTTCAAAAGTAGTAGAAAAGGTCATGCTCAAAAAATCCATTAGTAGACAGAAATTTAAAAGTAATTTCAATTCCCTAATCATAAGAGTAAAGATATAACTTTTATATAAAAAGGTCCTAACTCGAACTATTTCAGCCGAGATTTTTTTGCTAACTGTGTTATATGAACAGACCACTTAATAAGCAAAAAAAAGCTGGGATTAAAAAAAATACCAGTTAGATCCTTTCTTTATTAAGGTAACGATATAATCATTGCTTTGCTATAGATATTGATTTTTTTAATGTGTTTGAGAAACTCAAGGGTGCGTTAATACTAAACTATAAAATATTTACTTCCCTATTAAAATTTTTTATGGTTTTCATATGTTATATATTAAAATTAATGGATTCGTGGTTTTACTAGCTAGTATTTAATAGAAAATATAAAAAAATAATAAATTAAAAAATACTTTAATTAATCTTACATTCAACGCAACATATTTAAATAAACAAATGAATAACTTAAACTTATTATTAAAGGCAACAATTGGCAACACTGTCCCACATATACAGCTGATTCTGCACATTTAAAGGTCACAAGGGGTTATCATGATGATTGTTTGAATATAAACAACAACTGTATACACACATACATACTACAAATTTATCTTTGACACAAAACAAAACACACATACACACCCACACGCTTAAGAGGAATTTCTCATAAGCATACATATACACTAAGAATATGTATGTACATGATACCAAAAAGTTAAGTTTGTTTGCTTTTTTTTTGTATATATTTGTTTTTGTTTGTGGTTCGTTTCATACATTTTAAATTTTTTCTCACAAAAATGATGTCACATCAATAATAAAAAACAAACATAAAACAAAATAAAAAGTTTTGAAAAAAGCATAAATGTTGTATTATGACGAATCTTAAATACCTTTTGCGATGAACTATTTGTCGTTGTAAGAATTTTAGCACAGACAGAGAGAAGTTTTTAAGTTTAAGACATTGAAAATTTGTAAAAAACTTTAGCTTTTACTTATAAGAATACTGTGGACCCGAAAGATTTTTTCAAATTTAATTATTGGCAACAATGCCATGGGTTTTCCCATAAAAAATAATGCCACTTTAAAACTTTTTAATAAAAATTTTTTACTTTTAAAATAATAATATAAAAATTTTCATTTAGATGTTTTAAAAAACTATTTACAAATTATGTTTTTATTATTTAAAAATATAAAAATATTAAAAGTTTGTAAAAAAATATAAACAAATTTTGACATTTGACGAATGGAGTATTTGTACTAAAGACTGCATGTAAATTTGTTGATGTATTACAAACAGACTGATAAACTTATTATACTTCTTTATTCTTTTGTAAGGTAATTTTGCTTGTCTTTTTCTTTATATTTTTGTCGTTCAACTTGAAAAACCTTTTTGTTGATGTTCTGAAAAACAAACAAAAAAAGTAATAACGTTGATGAATTTTTGTCTTTTTTTCTGTAAAAATACGAGGACAGGCGAAAAAATGGTTTAAAACCCGTTTGGTGCAAAGAACTTTTTTCTAGAAGAAATAAATCGTGGCAATTGCGACATTAAAAATGCTTGAGCAGGTTATTCAGTATGTGATTATTTAAGGCAATCAGATTTGCGTAGCGTTATTAACCAACGGCCTTGACTGCACTAAGCACTTTGAAGCCTAATACACCGACATACCTTGCTAGAGGGTTTTGCTTTAGAAGGTCTAAAATAACTAATGACATTTCTTGCACAAAACAATCTTCTTGTTTATGGCTAAATTATTTGTGATCAAAATTTTTAAAACTATGCGTTTGTGCAGATGTCGGATAGGGTAGAAAAGGTAGCCGTTAAAGAAGGAGATAAATCTTTAAATCTTGGGTGAGTCTTCCAAACAGGAGGATGGAAAGAGTGGAAATAGAAAGAACTATAAAATGTAGAAAAAGACTAAAAAGAAAAAGGGGAAATTTGGATGAAGCAGACCAAATAAAGTCCTCGGCTACAATTGTCCATCCGTCTGATTGGGTCTATATTCTTGTAAATAAATTACAGGTCGACTTTTTAAAGAATCTTTAATGCTTTTTATCATGAATAAGAACCTAGTTGTATAGAATCCCTTCAAAAGAGCTAAAAAGAGTAGTAAGAAAAACAAAGAAAAATTGTAGATAGACTGATAAAAATAAAACGAAAGCAAGAACGCTGTCAGCAAAAAAGTCAAAGGGAAGTCAGTGTTTGTCAAATCATGCGTAAGCACCGACACTACCCATTTACGCAGCCAACCAGCCCTTTTATGAATCCTATGGTGTTCCCTACAGCTAGAGACTTCGCCAGATGAATCTAGGAAACACCCTCTCAGTCACCACTGTCGGTAGATATGCAGCCTAAAACTGTGGCAGACAAGGTTTTTAACAGTCACTATTTCCTCCTCATCTAAGCATTACCTGCAGTAGTGCGAAAAGTTCCTTTCCCATTTACTTGTCATATAGCTAACGTCGCAGAGTAATAGAAAAAATCCTAATTATATATCTCAGGACGACCTCTGCTCTCCTTGAGTAGCAAGTCAGTGTCTTTCCTGTCTAGCCTGGGCCAGAGAAGCCTGTCTCTCTAGCCTTGCCCCACTTTGTTTATTACCCAAGTCCATATCAATGTATAACAGAACCCCGTTGGATGTCTTAACGGCTCACAGCTCAGTCCAATATTCCAAAGTTCCTTAGTAGTCTGATAACCGGCCTAGGTTTATTTTCGTACCTTCCTTTCTGGAAACTTTACCTAAAATAAGGACCCAAAGAAAAGTTTCGTGACCATATAGTTAGTTATATCCAATTTCTGCGGGAGACGGCCACCCTCGATCCCTCCTAAAAATGCCGGCTTGTATAAACGACCTTGCTCTAAGCATACCAGATTAACAAATAAAGATGTAGAGTAATATCTAAAGCTGTCTGTGGCTTATTACTCTTGGGTCCCTGTAGTAACTAGTACAGACTTTCGGCAAGAGCTTTCTTATGCTGTCCTTCTCCAAGGCCACTATACAAGATTACGGTACGTAAGAATTGGTCTTACAGTTCACCATACTCGGTTTCAATCCCTAGTTTAAGACATATGAAGTTTCTGCGATCATAATAGGCTCTGAAACCCTTTCTATTTCTATTCTCCGCATTCACCCCCAAGTGAGGGGCCATCCAGGACGATACTCAGATATCTGGCCCTCTTTCTAAAAAAAATTTACTTAACCTATGTTCATTGCGTGCCTTAATATTGCTATTTACTCAAAAATTCTTAAATTCTTTTAATTCTAAATAACTTTTATAACTTTCTGTTATATACACACACACAACTATGAAATATATTAGTTATGTGTGCTAAGTCCCTTAGAAAGTTATCCTCTTTTATAATTTTTTGTGGGTTCACATTTGACTGCGTATATTTGTTATGTTCTTTATTGAAAATATGTTGTATTATTTAAAAGATTGAAAAACATTTTTTGTGGTGTGTTTTATAAACATTTAACTAGAGCACATACAACAAACATTTATTAGGTGGAACTAAAATAAGGCAAAAAAAAAAATAAACAAAAAAGCTGTAGATATAAACACGCCACAGGATATTGAAAAATTTTGATATAAAAAATTGCAGAAATAAAAAAACAAAGTAAATCATAACTTGTTACAAATAGTACTTAGGAAAAAAAATTTAAAAATTCAGTTAAGTAAACAAAAGTTTTTTAAGCTAACAACAAAAATGTATGTGCTGACAACGTAAAAAGGCTTTAGCATCAGCATTAATAGTAAAAATATAACAACAAGTGAGAATATTATTACCGGACAAGGAGGATAATATATATTATGACCTACATTGGTGTATCAAAAGTAAAAACACTGCCATACTTTTTTTAATTGAAAATTTTATCATATAAACAAGACTATAACACTTTTTGTGTCAAAAAAATTTAGTGATTCGCTTCTCATTTAAAATTGCACCTTGAGTAATCAGTTTAATCGAATAAAATTTATTTTAAATATTTTTTCCAATTAAAGTTAAAAACTCAAGTAAAATTTATCATTTGAAAAAATTATTTAAAAAAAAGAAATTAAAAATATAAAAAAATTAAAAACATAAAAAAAGTTAAAAATATTTGAAAAAAAAAAAAATAAAAAAATCAACAAAAAACATATCAAAAGAAAATTGTAAAGAAAATTGAGATTTTCGGAAAACCTCTGGCCATAGCTAGAGTGAAAAAATCATATTTGTGTGTCTTACACGCACATTTGTAAAGAAAAAGATTTTACACGCCCAGTGTAGGGTTTTAAAATGAAAAAAGAAATGTGTTTTATAACTTTAAAGCAAAGAGATATTGTAGGGGGTCAAGGAGTCTGGTAAAGTATTTGTGTATTAAATTTTCCCTATTTCAGTGTTCCAATTTAGTTTTTAAAAGCAAGTAAAACAGATTTTATTTTATATTAAAGAAAATGAGGTTATTAAATAAAGATGATGAGATTAAATCAAAGCACTTAATCTTACTGGTGAAAGCAAGTCTTATTTTGGTCATTTTTTCATTGAAATACATTTGTATAAATAAAAAATTAAACCAAAATTACACAAAAAAATTTTTTGAAAATTTTATCGCAGGGTCTTTTCTCTTCAAAAACATAAATATTTTAAATTAAAACATAAAAACTAAGACAAAAAAGGAATGAAATAAAGCAAAGAAAGCAAATCAAGCAAGAAAGAAGTCGTCAAGCAAGACCTTATTATACCCTACATCACAATTAGTTTGATATTGTGTGCATAAGTTAAAGTATTTTGATGGCAATATTTATTCCCACTTTATAAAATGCCGTGTGTAGTCCAAAAGTTGGTCTTACATGACGCCCATTATATATCAAGGATTGTTCCCAACGGGGCTCTATTTTAAAATTTGTGGCATTAGGTAATAAAAATATGTAAAATTTTGTAAAGATAGAGTGATATTTGAGGAATTTACAGCCAAAAATTTTTATTCTGGGAAAACATTTGCTAAGAAGGCCGATCGCTACCATAAGCAAAAGGTTTGGTTTCCATGCAAAAAAACTTATGGGGCCAAATTTCATCAAATATCTTCTTAACCACAAGAATACTTGGAAACCCTGCCAGATGGACAGACGGACGAAGTAACGTACATGCTTTATTTGGCTCATGAAGTTATTTAACTGGATCGGTTTGTTGGAAGGTGGGTATCAGATTATGATTTTTAGGTGGTACATACATCTGTACAAACGCATTATAACCCTATCACGTATGGGGAGTGGGTATAACGAAAAACTGTCTTAAGACACCACCAATCATAAGTAAGAATAAAAAAAATTTAAAAAAAAACAAGTAAGAGCGCTATATTCGGCTGTGCCGAATCTTATATACCCTTCACATTGGTCTTTAAATATACCCAGCCGAGTAATTTTGTACTGCAAATAATATAATAAAAAACTTTGTGCGAGTTTTAAAGTTCATAGAAAAAATAACAAAATTTTAACGTTCGTATGAATAATAGAAATAGATGAAGAAGATTTGAGGTCGAGAGTTTTAAAAGTTTTCGACATTATTCATATTTAAAGGTTAATAAAACTTGTTAAATGTTCTAGTCCCCCTGCTCTTCTCCAACTTTTTCTCCAAAATGTATGAATTATTTGATTATTACCTTTTGTAGAATATTCGAAGTCGATAGCTGTATTAGTTTTCCAGAAGTAGCGTATCAAAAACTTTATAAAAATTGTTAATTTGTATGGGAGCTACCCCTTCTTCACCCCCCATCCGAAAATTTTTTTCTTCAGAGCGTAGCCCTTGATGTCCAATCACTTTTTGTAGAACATTTGTTTTCGATATCTGTTATAGTTTCCGAGTTATAGCGTATCGAAAATTTCATACAAATCGTTAATTTGTATGGGAGCTACCCCTTTTTTTGCCCCCACTCAAAAAATTTTTTCTTTAAAGTGTAGATCTTTGCGTACAATCACTTTTTGTACAACATTTTAAGTCGATATCTGTTATAGTTTCCGAGATATAGCGTATCGAATATTTTATAACAATTGTCGATTTGTATTGGAGCTACCCCTTTTTTTGCCCCCACTTAAAAAATTTTTTCTTTAAAGTGTAGATCTTTGCGTACAATCACTTCTTGTAAAACATTTTAAGTCGATATCTGTTATAGTTTCCGAGATATAGCGTATCGAATATTTTATAACAATTGTCGATTTGTATGGGAGCTACCCCTTTTTTTGCCCCCACTCAAAAAATTTTTTCTTTAAAGTGTAGATCTTTGCGTAGAATTACTTTTTGTAGAACATTTTAAGTCGATAGCTGTTATAGTTTACGAGATATAGCGCATAAAATATTTTACCACATTTGTGCAATTGTAGGAAAAATACCCCTTCCCCTGGTCCTATCTGAAAAAAATTTTTCCATTATTTAGATCCCTTCTTTAGGAGTATCCGTGTCAAGTTTTGTGGCAAGAGTGACTATACTTACTGAGATATATAGGAATATATGCACGGATTTTGTCCTAAAAAAATGGGTTACTCTGGGTTTTCGCTTATATCTCGGTCAATAGTGAACCGATTTTGCTGATTTTAAATAGCGATTGTTAGCGGGATATTTCTGATCGTTTGACACCATTAACTGGTCTGTATCTTTTTATTTGACTCCGGAAACTTGATTTCAACAGACGGACAGACAGACACACAGACAGACAGACAGATGGACAGACGGACAGACGGACAGACGGACAACGCTAAATCGGCTTCCCTATCTATAAGGATCCAGAATATATATACTTTATGGGGTCGCAAATGAATAATAAAGAAATTACAAACGGAATGGCAAAGTGATATATACCCTTATCACTATGTGAAGGGTATAAAAATATTTTTGTAGAAATGGAATTCCAAAAATAAAAAAAAAATATTTCGTAAAGAAAATAACTCTAAAGGTTCAATTATACGTGACAGACATAACCATACCCACAGAAAACAGCTGTTCGAACTAAACACTGTATACAGGCTACAGGTCGGCATCATATACTATTTCAAGATAATTCAAAACCCGGATGATTTTCTCATTCTTGTGCTGTTGTGCGATTAAACTGTTTATGTGCTGTAGTGTAAAATAGCTGACACATTTTGGGTGGTGTAATGTAGTGTAGTTAAGAATAGAGAGTGGTGTCATGCACTGTTGTTGATGCAACTTATATACTGTCAAGATGTGTGGTCGATAAAAAAAACTACTGTGATGATGTGCGGTCAACAACAACAAAAATGTGTGTATTACACACAATGTTGTATAGATACATAAACAAACATATACAAGCAAGCAAATCAATATAAAATTCATACGTTAGTACATTACATTACATATATACATTAAAAATCAACACCCGTTTTTAAAACTATCACACCAGGAACATCCGGTCAACAGTAAAGTTTCGAGATGAATTGAAATTGAAGTATGTGGTCATAATGAATTCATGTGCCGTTGTTGTTAACTTAAGTGTGCTTAAGTGAAAATATATTTTTCATTTAAGTTAAATTAAGTAAACAAAAGAAAGGGCGAACAATACAGCACAGCACTTATTGCTGTGTTTGCACACGTAAGGTATATGAAATGAATTGAAAACTCAAGATGATATTTAATTTAGTGACATCTTGAGCTGGCCTCTAATACAGGCCACACTGTATTTGATTATAGGTGACTTTCCATTATGCCATAAACATAACCATAGAAACAATTTGAATTTAAGTTTCTATCGCAACGGTAATGGTTATGGCACGTATAATTAAAGCTTAAGAAAATCCTAGAAGCTTGTTTCCTGTAGTAAATGTTCCTCTGCAAAATTTTTTAAATTTAGGTAAATTGTTACTTTTGCTTGTTTTCAGAATTGTATTTTTTGTTAAAAAAATATTTTGGTTTCTTACAAAACATATTTGTAATACCCATTTCCAAATATTATTAAGGATTTGATCCCAATTTTCTTCGTTTATTTATATAATCCAATAGCTTTTTCAAAATTATAGTTTTTTCATGCAATATTTTGTTAGATCCTAATAAAATTAGTTGATTTTTATAAAAACAAAATTAACCAAAAATCAAAAAAAAAAATGTTGTCCAATAGCATTGATTTTTTTTTATTGAAAACAGTAGGAATTATTTGGAAAAAATAATTTTTTTTCAAATTCTATCAAAAAATTTATCAGATTTAACAATTTTTGTTTAATTCTAATTTAATACGAATGATATTTATTTTTTCCGAAACCCATCTATCGCATTAAGCGAGACCTGACTATACATTTATTTTAAATGTGGGCGTGGCACTACCTATTTTCTATGATTATTACTCAAATTGTTGCACAAGAATTTGATAACTAGAGCTTACAAATAAATAGTTTCAATTAAAAGTATATTTTACGGGGTATATATGACCCCACCCATCTTTTAGTGCCCAAAAACCTCTAAAGGTATCCTTAGATGACGCTTTCAACTTTTATAAACACAAAAATATAAACAAATGAGTTATTTACTAGTTTTATAAATACATATGGGCATTTCCATGAATATGTCAACCACGGCTGGAAAAATAAAAGTCATCGCAACTTTTTTTTTAATTTACCAAAGAGCAATAAAACACTTAAATTTTATTATGTAAAAGTATTTATAGCTAATTATCATTTTAAAAGAGCAAAAATAGCAGATTAAACTGGTAATCTCTTTGATCAATTTCCAGAAATTGAAATTAACTATTTTGTCTTAACTAGTGGCTAAATTAAGGTAATTGTAATATTCCAATTATACTTTAAAAATAATGTTACAACATCAGTGGCCAAGTTCCATTATGAAATTAAAAATTTAGAGTTCGAATAGCGGTGTTTTTTATAGTTTGCTTTGAATGATATCCTAATGTCACGTACGTAATGCAAAAACGTTATTTGTCGTCATCATTTGAATTCGACCGGTCGCAAGTATTTAAAAATAAAAGTTCAAAGCAAGATAAATCTCGCAAACAAATATTGATCGATTTCTTTTTTAAATTTGATGCAATAAAAATTTTATAGTCTTTCAAAGTTTGTAGCATACGATATTGTAAGTAACACAATTCAATTTAATACTTTCAAATTCCTTTATAATTATAAATATTTTATTAAGATGGGTAAAAATAGCTATGAGACTACAAAGAAATGGAGGGAGGACTTGAAGAAAAACGAAGAACAAATAAAGATATACCGGAAAAAGGAGGCTGAAAGACAGCATATCTATCGAAAAAAGTTCGCAGATGCAGCCAAAAAAGACAAAAAAAAAATAATTAACGACGAATTAACACACAATAAGTTTGATGTTTACTATTTTATTACAAAAACTATGATTGAAATAAGCGAACAGTATGTAGATATATCGTCTACATACATATTTTCTGATTGGAGTAGCGCTCAATTTAAAAACAAATTTATTTTAAAAAGTATTCCCTCTTTTGTAAACAAATTTAGCTGCCAACATTTAGAATGGAACTTTTTTGCCACATCACATGGTAAAGGTGCAGTTGATGGAGTAGGTGGTACTGTTAAAAGAAAGGTCTGGCAAATTGTAAAAGCAAATAAATTAATCTTGCAGGTGGTTTCTCATTTTATGAATGTGCTCATAAATATGTGGAAGGAGTTAATTTGTTTTATGTTGCTACCAAAGAGATTGAAGGGTTTTCTGCTCATCTCAATGAAAAATGGCAAAATGTCCAGCCCATCCCAAAAATAAGAAAACTTCATTCGTTTACTTATCATGATAGTCAGTATATAAATGTGTCTCGAACTGCGTATTCAGTAAGAGAAAAAATTAAAATTTAATAATTAAGTGGCAGCGCCCAAGTACATAGTGTATAGTAAGAAATGAAAATAACCTGTCATTGTTTTTATTGCTATTATCACCGAATAAACATTTTTTAATTCTTTTTAAATTTGTTATGTTTACATATATTAAAAAAACCTATTTTTTTCAGACAAATACTATAAGAGAAAAATCTGTCACATACGGTATGTCACGAACGATATTAAGATTTGTTCGTAACAAAATCATCTAAAAATCTTTTTGTATTTAAAAATTATGGATTATCAAGGTAAAATGTTTGGCTTGGTGAAAGAACTTAAAGAAAGGAAAAAAACTTTTACAATTCGCAGATTTTCGTATATATTTGCATGCACCTCGACATCACTTCCGTTTTTTGTCACGTACGATATGCGCCTTTTTCGCCCGATATTTTGGCCGGCAAGGTTTTCAAAGTCATGATTTTTTTTTTCATTATAGTACCCTCAAAATGTAACATATTGACGAAACAAGTTTTCAGTTACCGCTCTTTTTGCAAAATCTACACCACTTTGTAGGCGTACAAATGTCACGTACGATGACATGGAAATGCCCATATGCATGTGAAACTTTTACTTTTTTAAATACGTTTGTTCTTGTTTATAAAGCGTCAAGTTTATTTATGATTTTTGATTTGTAAGTTTGCAATTGAAAAATATTTATTTTTATTTTTTTTTTGCGTTTGTTGCCTGTTACAACATTTTTATTGTTTCATGTTTAGTAGGTTAACAATGTGAAAATGGCGTGCAAAGTTTTATGGGAATTTTATTTTTGATTACTTGCCACATGGAGCAGCAATAATATTACAAACTAATAAAATAACTACTTCTTATTTATGGTTTAATAAAACAAAACCATTTATTCTATGGTATGTGCATTAAAAATATTACATTATTAATAAACCTCAACAATAAATACAACAAACATTAAAGGATTTTAAGAGGTTGTTTAATAGTATTTGTCTGTTTATTATTCAATCTCTTATATTAACTGGATATAGAATAGATACACAATGAATATAAATGACAATGTTTTACTATTAAAAATTAAAGTAAAAAACTGGAACTCATAAAAACTTTATTATATTGATAAAACTTTTAAGAATATTAGTAACTTATATGATATTCATCAAGGTTTTCGAGGATCAAAACTATTTTTTTTTGACATAAACATTTTATAGAAGTTGTGTATAAGTTATTAGATCTCTTGTGGTAAAATTATATTTTTGGGAGTAAACCTTATATAAAAGTTGATTCAATATGTGAACAGATCAAAAAGGAAGTTAGTTAAAAAAACACGGGTATTTCGTTCTGAAGTCAAGCCTCAGAAATGCCAAAATTAAGGTTAATATGAATTTAATACAATTAATTGCGAAATACTAGTTTCCAGAATGAATTAATTTAGCACTTACATATTTTTTAGTCTTAGCTACGGCAAGGTAAAAAGAGATTTGACTACGCTTAAAACTATACCTGGCATTAGCCGGCAAAATGGAATAAAAATAATTGAAAAAAGTAAGTGGCTTATCGCACAATGCGCAAAAAAATATGTCTTGACTACACACAAAAAGTTTTGATTTAAGATCTTTATTATAATCAAAAATATGTCACCTTTATAATTTATCAGATTGATTAGATTGATTAGTTTTATTGTTACAAGATTTTTTAAAAAAATATATTTTTCTGACACTAGTCAAGTGGAATGCATTTTCGAAATCCACTGCAGCTACAAGTTAGCACTCTTTGTTCGTTGGTAATATATATATTTTTTTTAACCCAAATTTAATTGAAATCGGAATACAATAAAATGTTTTGTATTCACATATATTTTTTAAGGACTTTATTTCTAGAGTTAGAATGAAATTAAGCGTCTGCCATTTCAGTTGCTCAAAGCAATACTTTTCTTTTTATTTATTTTTTTATAACCATTATTTTTTCCTTGTTCTTAGTTATGACCCGAATTATGGTCTTTAGGTCCATTCTCAAGTTTTCGAGCAAGCTAATAGCTGCTAAGTTCAGCTCTGTTAATACAGACTTGGCAAGCTAGTTCAAAGTCACCTTTATTGCTAACTTTTCGCAGTACTTCAGCATCTAACACAGTGTGACATCATAGATGTCCATAACCGCTACAGTCCCTCACTAGTCTAGGCTTGATGAAATGCGCTTTACCTGACTGTCAACATAAATATGAATGTCAACATAATATAGTGAAGTTTTTACCTTTCGAAAGGTTTGCACTATAAGATATGTTACCCTTTAAATAGCAAGGATCTCCGTCTAGAATACACTACGTCCATCAGATAGTCAGTGAGACTATGTTATGTTATCTTCCATGATTAAAAGTCAAGCTACCGTGCCTGTTCATCTTACATCCTTCAGTAAAAACTGAAAATAGGTGGTACAGACTACCAACAAAAATCTCTTTCGTTATATATAATTGGTGTTTTTCTCTCAAAACTGGCCTTCTTAGATCCTCCAGAGCAATTTTTTATAATATCCTAGGGTGGCAGGTATTAGGGAGCTTTCCTAGCCCTAATCTCATAGTCTGACAAAGTTTAAGCAAAGGGCATAAAATTTACCCTGACCCCTTGCCTACTCCAATGTATATAACTCCATTATTAATAGTGTGAAAAATAAATTTTAAATTGATCCGTAGCATGGCAGGTATAGTCCCATCCAGGTCCATGGATTTGTAGGTTTGAAGAATTTAACACCAATTCCACTGTCACTTGCTCTTGGCTCAGTAACCCATCGGTCGTTGTATTATTCCCAATATTCCAATTACTCGCAAAATAAGTGGTTATAGATTCGCCAAGACAGAGTGAGTCCATGAGCTTTCCGTTTTTTGTTATTTTCCGTTAGGTTGGTTCCTTACGAATTGTGAATTTTTTGTACACCCCTTACTTTAAGCTCCTCAATGTCTGTTACGTAAACATTTTCGATTATACATGTGAATAACTTTGAGAATTTATTATTAATAGATATTTTCCATGCCATATAAATTAGGCTTTCAACACATAATTAAATGTACTCCTAACTACTGAAACGGAACTAAAAATACACACGTATTCTCATTAACACACATTTCTGTAACTATATTTGTACACATACTCATTTACAAAAACCAACCAGGAAAAATTTAATGATTTCGCCCAGTCATAACCCTAACACATATGGTACAAATAATTTTGTAACCTTTTTTTTTTGGCAGTTTTTATATATTTGTTCCTTTTTAAATTGCTGCTTTGTAATGCAAACAGAAAAAAAACCGCAATAACAGCTGAATGCTTAGAAAGAAAATTAAAGAAGGGATATGTTGTTTCCTTTTAGTTTTTTCGTTTTGTTTTTAGCAACATAACTGTTTCTAATTAAAAACACCTGTTTATATGTTCATTTCCTACCTTCAGCATTTTAATAATCATTGAAAACCAATTTACGAAATGGCAAGGATTTTTCTGTAGCAAATTGCAAAAAGTAATTTGCAAAAAAGGTGTTACTTTATTTAATGAAAAAATTTTTGCTAACAAAGAGTGAATGGCTTGTTAAAGTTTACATAAAAATAAATTAAATTTGATGGTACTTTAAAAAAAAACAGCTTTTTCAGCATAAAACTGATTTAACATATTTTTAAAAACACAGATTTTAACAATTTATTTTTTTTAATTTTTTGCAGGTTCAATTAAAAAAAGGAGCTGCAAATAAAACACAATATGAGCAAGAAAAAAATTATCAATAAAAAAGTGCTTCAAAAAATTTTTAAAAATCAGATGATACCAATAAATCCTTTTTATAGCTGTTAATATGCAGCAGTTGTAAATATAAAATAAAACCCATGAATAAATAATGTAATTAAATTTAAAGTGAAAATTACATTTAGTTTTGAGTAACAACAAATAAAAAATTTATTAAATATTTAAAAGCACTTAAACAAAAAGCAGTTTATAGTTATAAAACAATACATATCAATTGTATGGTCTGATTTATATTTGAAAAATCTATATTTAAATTAAAAAGTTTTGTGATTTTTTTTTCAATAAAATATTTGCAAACATATCAGTAGTGACTAAATAAGGTTTAAGAAATAAAATATTAATTTATAAAAAAATATATAAATTAAAGTATTGTTAAACTAATTTGACAGTTATTAGCAGCTTTAGTCAACATATGAAAATTTATATACAAAAAGCAATATTAATTTCAAAAGTATTAAAATAAACAGATAAAAATTAATTTAAAATTTAAAAAAAATTATTACTTATTAAATAATTTTAAATTAAATTAAAATAAAATTACAAAAATCAAAGCAAACAAACATCATTTCTATTGCCAAAGCTTTAACTTCAAAGTTCCTTTCTAAAACTCGTTCTTACTAAATATAAAAATAATTAAAACAACCTCTCACAGAATAAACTTCTCTCTTTTTACTATAATTATTCTGTCAACTATCAAGTTTACAACTAATTTAATAAAACCCAAACAAACCAAACAAAACGCAAGATAACAATTTGCATTTAAACTTTCCTAATAAAATTATATTGTAAGACCATCAATACTCTGACATATAAAACCACACTAACTATTAATATCCTTATTATCCTGTCGATATAAAAACACTACGTGACACATTAAGAACTAAAATCAATTTTAGCCATTATAACTAAATGTCGTGAAAAAAAAATTGGTATCACTGTTAGCACCGCGTCATACTTATCAGAAACCTATAAAAACAACACTTAAATAGCACATTAAGACACAAAGATTTCAACACTGATTACCAGGCATTAGTTTGCCTTTCAGTAGTTTAGTTTTACACAAAGACTACTACGCCTAAGGATTAAATCAGTGAATAGGAAGGAAACATCAAATTAGTGCCTCCGGTGAGTATTTTATTAATTAAATACAAAAACTTTTAATATAAATGAAAGGTATTATTCTAAGTCAAAACAAAAAAAAAACAAGTTTTTTAATTTTTTTATTTTTAATAAAGACACTCTACTATATCGCTATGGAATAAAAAGGGGATATTTCTATAACCTCTTACGTCGCATAACAACAATCTGAAAAAGTAACACTTCTAGATTTTTAAAGCGCTATGTTTTGCGGTCACAAAATTGCCATGATTTATTTGAATAACCACCACTCAAGGGATGGTCCTTATACAATCGAAGCATTGTGTTGGTATCAGTAAAATAGGGTTTGGGAACGAAGATAAAAGAGGTAATGTTTATTAAGATTTTACTAGAATTTCTCGATATTGACTGTGACAGGAACAAAATATTTAGTTTGTTACACATACAAACTGAGCGACTAAAAACAAATTTTTTCTCTAATGCATAGTCCGATTTGTTAGCCAGTGGACCACAAATGGGTGTATTATTATTAAAAGACGAGCATGACGTAAAAAATCACGGGTTTCAGAAACACGTTCCCTGATTTATTTAGAGGGCATTCCACTATAGCATCAAAAGAATAGTGAAATACACACCACATTGCAATCGTGTTAAAGTAAATCGAGATAGTTTGATACCGTAACGTCACCAATGTGTAGTTTCCGCCCGTTACTGTACGCGGTCAAGTAGTTTCGAAGTAAAGTTTGGAGCACCTGTCCATACATGAGAATTGTATTCCATTTCGGTGATACAGGTGGTATAAATATTGAAAAGATCAAGTGGTAGGAAGCAATTAAACTTTCTGGCATCGTTTGACACCTGTACATCTCGATCTTCTTATATTCGCGCCTTTACATTTCTTTCTCTGTCTCTTCAAAAAAATTCGGCTGTTATATATCTTATGTTTGGATGAGAATGTCACACAGCCGTCAAATTGTCTTAAAGGGGTTTCTGTAAAGAAATTTCTTTTTGAAAGTGACAAAGTATAAAATAATTTCGAAAACACTTAAATCCACCACGTAGATTAGGAAATTGATTCTAAAGAAAAATTTTTCATACAAAACGATCTTAAAACCAAAATTTTTTAAAACCTAAATTTTTAAGGACAGTAGTGTAGTGGTCATTATAAGAAACATTTTATTTTTTCAGTGACTACCTACTACTACATACATATTTAAAATCATACCACCCTTAAAGTTCATATTTTTTTTATTAAAGTTTTGAAATATTTTTGTTTTAAGAAAAAATGAGAGCCAACCTGCAAGAATGTTACTGATTTTTTAATCCAAAACTACAGATAGACTAAAATTAAAATTTTACTTTCCATAGTTAATACCATTAATGATTGGATTATTTTTGAACGGGCTGGAAGCACGAAACTAAAAGTGTGATTTTAACTGCAAATGTTTTCCCGTCGCATGCCCAGTCAAAAGCGTCTTTCTGAAGTTGAAATATGTTGAAGGCAAAAGTTAATGTTAAATTTGAGATATTATGAACTTTTTGGTAAATGTCCAACCATCCAAAATATGAGTTGAAGAATCCTTCTAGGGTTTTTGTCACTTTAAGCAATCGCAGAATTATAAAACATTCCCAAAAAAAAGTGTTTCAAGAAGGTTAAAGAGAAAGTGAAAAATTAACATTTAATTTAAAATTAATATATATGTACCTAAAGAACATTTACTGAAAAACTCAGTTAACTTACCAAAAACAAATCTAATTCAAAAAAGACCAACTGTTAAAACCGATTACTTGAGCGGCTTAAGCTTTTGTCGATAACCCTAGTAAGCACGCATATGTTCAACACATTAAAGAGAAACAACAAACCAATACATATTAAATTTCATATTAAAAAATGAACATGTAAATTTTAACATTAAAAGTTATGTATATACTTATTTACGAAATAGAAGTATATATTAAAATGAAAATATAGCATTAAGTTAGAATTCTTATTAAAAACTGCAATTGGTGCCTCTATCAAAAAAAAATATATAAGCACTTAGCTTTACCCGGCCCGCTTTGGTGGACCCGACCTCATGTCTTTGAAGAATACCGCTAGATGTAAAAAACTACATTCTGTTTAAGACCATATCTTTTTTTGTTCGAAAGTTTTAAAAAAGTCTTAAATTAAAGCGATATTGTTTCTAAAACACACATCTCTTATCTAACTATTTTGTTGTCAGAAATAATTGAGCTGTATAGGAAGACTCAATTAAGTTGAAATGGTATTTGCTATAAGCCTCTTAATATCTTTGCTGCATAGGAAATGTTACGAGCACTTTTCCTTACCTTTGGATATTTGGAAAGAAACTAAATTAAATGTCAAAATAATTCTTTGTTTTAAATTTTTTTTGGGTGCGGTGGCTCCCTTTTTAATTTGTTACATTTCAACAATGAAAACCTTATAAAGTTTGCAAAAATTTAAAAACATTATTGCAACAGGATTGCCAGCAGAAGCGTTTAATTTTTATCTATTAAAATTTTGGCATAAGAAGCTACTTAGACAAAGTTTCATAAATATTAATGTCATAGAACTACCTGTATTGAGATTTAATTTCTTTGAGAATTTCTACTTTCCTTTTTTATGCAACCTTTCTATCTGCCTCTTCCTGTAGCACAAAGAAACTGAATTAAGAGGACCCAAGTGAGCTGTATATTTTCTTTTAGCGGCTGCTTGTTCTAACTATCCTAACCTAAGGTAAATAAAATCACCAAGTTCTACCTTAGTTAAACTTCTAACTTAGTTAATCTTCTAACTTAGTTAAACTTCCCCTTGTTGCCTAAATCTTCTGCACGTTTTGTGCGATTATACCATCAGCCTGGTTAGGCATTCATTACATTTGAAAAAATATGACAAAACTATTTTCGTTTGCGTCTTGTTAACAAATTTCTACAAAGAAAAAATCACGCAACGGACTGAAATGCTAAAAAATTATCTCTTTTTATATAAGTTAAGGTGTATCCGTTTTACACTGATATGGCTGTCAAGAACAGCCTAATAGTCGATAAAATAGATGGTATTAATCAACCTGGTTTTCTCGGGGATTTTCTAAGGATTTGGAATAATGTACCCGATTTTCTTGCTTAGATTTCTTTAGTTTTTGGGCACCATTTTATTTCCTGAATACTTCGATACCATCACTCTCCAGTAGTTCCCTACTGCCTGCAGGGCTGTCTCCTTTTAGTCCTTTATTTGTTTTAATAGTGTTTCGACATCCTTGGCTTTGCCATGGGCTCCTTAAAGAATATTTATGTCAACCAAATATGGCTCTACCATAGAAAGGTGCATTTTGCAAAGATTTGTGTCAGTCGAGTTGAGTATGCGGCTGCTGTCTGTTTCGTCCACAGCTTTCCAATGTCAAGCTTCCTTGCTGTGTCTTATTGCATGCTTTTTGCTTCATTAAGACCAATAAAAAATGTAATCCTATAGATAAAGTTTTTGATATGTACATATCCGTATGTCTGCGTATCTGTCCGCCAGTCTGTTGAATTCGGTTACTTGGTTATTTTAAAATCCAATTCATCCTTTTTTATTAATCTTAAAATCTTTCAGACTCAAAAGCAATAAGAGAGTGAATGCCTGATAAGATTTAAAATATAAATAAATATTTTTTAACGTGGCTTTTTTGATACACTAAAAAAATTAAAAGTTTTTTAAAACTAATAAGAAATGGGGGAAATGAGTAAACCATTCTAGTATTGAAATAGGAAATTATTGGTGCAATATAATATTTTTTACTGAAAAGTTCTAGGCCTAAGACTTACTTAAAATCATTAAGTTCTCTGACAGTTTGATTTTTTAATAATTACCGTTTTATTTGAAAAAACTTATGCATATTTAAGCAGTAAAATATCATATTTTGAGGTTACATCTGAAACTATAAATAAGAAAAAAATTTGTTTGTCTGCTCTTACATAATTTTTACTATCCTTAGCTGTACTATTTAACCCTTTTTGTTTATGAAAAGTTCTTAAAAAGTACATTAGTTCATCAAGGAACTTTAACAAGTTTAATGTTTGACTATATTTGGAGGCTTGACAAGAAAAATGTTTACGTTTTTACACCCACACTACATACGTTGTAGGGGCATTAAGCGTTTAGGCAGATGTGTGTAGCGCTAAATAATAATGTTCTGAGAACCACTTTCAAGTACACTGGTCGATTTAGAATCACATCCCTAATCGATTGAAGCAAGTCCGTCCGTAGGTCCGTCCATCCGGTTAAGTGTTTATTTTTTCTTGTAATCAAAATACTGGTCACAATTTTGTAGATACTATGATGAAACTTGACACAGATAATTTTTCTGGCCCTGGCACAAAGACTGTTGTTTATGGGAATAATCGGTCCATTTTTTAAAATACATGGCTTCCATACAAATGATGTTCCGGAATTAACACTTTAGGCAATAATACTCTATTTTGACAAACAATTGCAAACATGTTTACCTTTATGACACCAGCTAATATACCGAATACAAATAGTTTTTATTTTTTTTTTCAAAGAGCCCCATACCAATGTGGTGTTGGGTATAATATGGTCGGGCTTGACCAAATAAAATTTCCAACTTTTTATAACAATATTTTTGCACCCATTTGTTGTCATATCCCTGTCTTAACTTACTGACTGAATTATATTTTCTAGTCCATGTTATTCTTAATGGCGTTTGTTCCTTAGCTGTCACGTATCATATTCTCTAATGGCTTTACTTTTAGGGATAGTGTCAGTCTTAGTATAGATGTCCTGATGTGTTAATGTACATGACTTGTACACATTGTACACATAGATATACGAATATAAATACTCATATGAAATATAGACGTTTGTTGAAACAACAAATTCGAAAACCTTTCATTTAACTACAGTGTCTAAAAATTAACTGACAGTTTTTGTGCTAGGTTTTACTTATTAAGATTTATGTCTATTTTTAATTTGTTTAAAAAAAAAAGTTTTTTTTTTACTTCAAACTTTTAGGAGTTTAATTAAACAAATATTTTTTTAACTTTAAAAATGTTACCATAGATTTTTTAGGTCTATTTTAATGCTACCAGCTTAAGCCAGGATGCTATCATACAGCCTTTCAAAGCTTACTTGACTTTAAAAACGTAACTTTGGAACAATTGTCAGTTGCTTTTATCCAAAGGTTTGTTTACCTTAATTTGTTAACTTTTGTTATTGTACAGTTGTTTAGAGGATGTTAGTTTTAAGCAATATGGGTCTAATTTTTAAAATTTATTAACGCTAAGGAGAAGAATATCCTTCCTACTAAAGCAATCAGAGAGAAAACAAGGTAATTTCATGCTGCATTTAGACACTTTAAGTTCAGAACTTAATAACACGACAGCAAAATTTATTTTTATGCTGAAACAAAAGAATCCATTAAAATATTTTTTTAACAACTAAAGCCATGACAACCCAGTGACAAGGAATCCAAATACAGACAATAAAAATGAAAATTTTATTGTAAAAAAACAAGGACAGTAATAAATGGTTTAATGAAGAAAAAAACTCTAAAACAATTAGAATGAGGTTATGTAAACCAAATTTTAATATAAAACGTTATGCTTAACACACAAGATTAGTGGCTGAAAAAAGTATTCATATACTTTTGCCAGCATTTTACAGGAGTTCATGAAATTGACTTGTTACTCTTTCTTTATATGTTTGATGAACCATTTTCTTAACAACTGTACATATATACAAATATCAAATCAGCTGCAACACACATGATACACTGTTGCTACACTATTACGCCCAACCTTTAGCCAACCAACCAAACAACAAATGCAACAGGAAAACTTCCATGAAATATTGCATTTTCAGTAAATGAAAACTACAGCCTAAAGCTGTTTTAAGGCAAATGTCAATGTGCATGATGCTTTTTATAAAAGAAAAATTAAATAGAAAATATAAAGTGAAAACCATTAACACAGAAATTATTTTGATGTAAAAATGAAAATTGGGTTAAAACAAATATAAAAAAATAGATGAAAAATTTTTAATGGTTCGAGTATTTGTAAATTATATTTCTGCTTAGTGTTTAAAAAAAGTTTCAGAAAATATTAAAAGAAAAACTTCTTACTAAATCTAGTTTTCATTACAACAATTATTTGTTAAATAGTGCGAAAATTCTTTCTAAACGTTTTTTTTTAATTTAAAACGAGGTTGTTGACTGTGTGTTCTGCGGGAGTGTGTGTGATTCTGAGATTTCCCAAAAAACGCTTTTATTATGACAAAAAAAATTTTATGCAAGTTTTGTCAAAAAATTGTGCACTTTTCTCTTGAAATAAAGCATGAAAATATATTAAAAATTTTGCCTTAATTTTAAAGTTAATAAACAACGCACAATAGAGCAATAGTCGGTAAATTATTTTCACTTCAAAGTTGTTTCATGTATTTTTCTTTTTTGAAATTTAAAACAAAACCTTAATTCCAGTTAAAGATATTGTTTTGTCTTTTTGTGTCTTTTTTTTAGTTTAATTTCTTTTAAAGTTGTGTTTTGTTGATAACGATGACACACTCTTAATGACTACTAATGAAAATCAATAATTCTATCGAACACCATAAAAATACAAAATGCTTTTGTGTATGTGTGTGTGTGTTTGAGTATATGTGTGATGTTAGCATGTGCATACAAAAGCAGATGAAGGCGTTTGTATAAAAACTATTGTTATTTAGATGTTCGTGTGGATGTGTTCTGTAAGTTTTTAGGTGTTTACGTGACGTGTCTATATCAAATGAACTCATCTATTATTTGTATCAAGTTTTTGTCTTCTTTGTTTTTATAGTTGTTTCTTTTATTTAATTAAAACATAGAAAAATTAAAGAAAAATACGCTTTAAGAAAAACCTATTAGTTTTTGTATACGAATTTAAAAATTCATATATTTTAACACCACAAATATAACTTTGAAAATTAAAAAACTATTTTTTTCATATATTACTTTAAACCAGCAGAATGAAATCAACAGTAAGACAAAAAGTACCGCGTTAAAGTCTAAATTTTAGCATAAAATTTAATGCTTCCTGTTTGGCACATATATTTTATAGAACCAACATGGCTAGACCCAGTCTCATTAATTAAATTATTCTAAAGAATTAAGTGGCTGTTTTATTAAATGCAAATGTAAAAAAAATAAATTACAATATAAGAGTAGCAGTAGTAGTAGTAGTAGCAGTTGTATTAGTAGTAATAGTTGTAGTAGTAGTTGTTGTAGTAGTAGTAGTAGCAGTAGTAGAAATATTAATAGGAGTAGTAGTAGTAGAAGTAGTAGTATAAGTACTAGTAGTATTAGTACAAGGAGTAGTGGTAGTAGTAGGAATAGTAGTAGCAGCAGTAGTAGTAGTAGTAGTGGGAATAGTAGTAGCAGCAGTAGTAGTAGTAGTAGTAGTAGTAGTAGAAGAAGTAATAGGAGTAGTAGTAGTAGAAGTAGTAGTATAAGTAGTAGTAGTATTAGTAGGAGGAGTAGTAGTAGTAGTAGTAGTAGTAGTAGTAGTAGTAGTAGTAGTATTATAAGTAGTAGTAGTAGTAGTAGTAGTAGTAGTAGTAGTAGTAGTAGTAGTAGTAGTAGTAGTAGAAGTAGTAGTAGTAGTAGTAGTAGTACTAGTAGTAGTAGTAGTAGTAGTAGTAGTAGTAGTAGTACTAGTAGTAGTACAAGTAGTAGTAGTAGTAGTAGTAGTAGTAGTAGTAGTAGTAGTAGTAGTAGTAGTAGTATTTGTAGGAGTAGAAGTAGTAGTAGTTATTTAGCCCAAAATCACTGCTACCAGTTGGTATTTTTTTCTTGAACATTAGTTTACTTATGTGTTAAAGCTTTTAATAAAATCTGGTACCCTAAAAGGTAAATAATTCTAAATGTCCATTGGCGTAACAGCTCCACACTCAAGAAAACGCTCCTCCTTGTGTAGAGTTCTGCTGGGCAATTGCAGGAGACGTGCTCTGCGGTCTCATCATCAATATCGCAAAACCTGCACTTTACTACAATCTTGCTGCCCTATTTTACTTAAATGATATCTGATATTAAAATGTCAAGTCAGAAAAGCTGACATTAATCCTAGGTTCTTCCTGGGTCAAGGGCACTTGGCTATCTGAGAGAATACAAAAATGGGTCCTCCTCACATTCCTTCTCAAAGATTCATAGGTCTGATGTATGAAAGCAGATTGGGAACTTTGAAATTCTGGACCAAAAATATAAGCACCAGTATCGACATTTGATTGCCTAGAACCATTCGTATACCAGACCTAAGCTCCTTCCTCACGGTCCCATGACCCCTGGGCCAAAATAGTCCTGTCAAAGAAATTGACTTTTAAATGTCAGTATTACAATATTACCTTTTAACATTAAAATTTAAAGAAAAAATGGATTTAAAATCTGAGCTTTAATAAACCTAACTAATGTTGCTTATGGTTCCATATACCTTCATTTCATATTAAAAGTTCTTAAATTTAAATTTATATTAAAAAAAAATTAATTTTTTACGCACACACACACCAACATGTTGGTAAATGATATTAATTTCCTCGCGGGTATTTAGTAAAAATTGAAGCGGAAGCAAAATGCTTTCATCTTATTTTTTCATCGTTCTCTCTTTAATTTCCTTGTTTATATATTTTTTTAAATCGTTTCAGCAAACGTTTATATATTAATAGAACACATGCCATCTAATGAATGATATTTTCATCAACCACTCTTTAACATACAAAGCTTAAGCATAAAGAGTAAAGGAAAAGCATTTTTTCACTTGATACAAACACCAAACACAAACTGTGAAGATTAATAGCACAAGTGTTATTTGTATCCTTAGGTTAAAATAAAAAAAGAAGCATAATGTAAATTAAGTATTAATAAAAACCTCAACCATATTAACCTAATTATAATGATTGATGTAAATAATGATGAGTGTTAAACAAGTGGCATGGGAAGAGATAAAAATATATTTTCCATATTTTATAAGTTGGGTTGGTTTCTTTCAAGTTTATTTATTAATTCATGTTAAATAAGCTGTGTTAAGGCTAAATTTAAAATTTATGTGAAGTAAGTTAAAAACTGCGAACGGAAAAATTAATTTCAGTAGGAAATTAAAGACTTCCGAAATATATTTTTATTTTACGGAAAAGGACTTTTTTCATTGCCTTTATGGTTTTTAGATTTATTCAAAAATCTAAAGAAATCAGCAAATCATGTTACAGTAACAATGTTAGTACAATGAGTAACAATTTTAAGTAAAATCCAAAATAAAATTCGTCAATTCTATAAAAAAGTAAATTGGTTTCATTTCTGCCATTAAGTTGAAGCAGAAAGAGTCCAGCAATGATGAAATCGTAAGCAATTTTTTTGCAAATGATTTTTCTAAAACTTTACTGGATCTAACTTATAGTCACTAAGTAGTTTGCCTGTAAAAAACAACCGCAAATTAAATAGTACAATCTGCTTGTATATCTACAATCTCTGCTGAATTAAAAAAGAGTAAATGTTTATTCAGTTATAGACCTGAAAACATTTTATGCTTTTGCAATTAGTCCTTTAATTAAATATTTAATACATCAATTAAAAAAACGGTTGTTTTCCTATGTTTGAAAGAAATCCTTTATTGTTCCATTGCTTAAGTCTGGAAGCAAGTGCAAATGTAGATATTACCATGGCATTTTAAAACTGAGTATTTTACCGAAATTATTTGAGAAAACCATCACTCAATACTTATCTTTTCATCTGTTAAACTTATTTTTCTCTCACCAACATGGGTTTCAAAGAAATTGCTTCCCTACAACAAACCTTTTGAAATTTACATCCGTTATGTATCGCGCATTTCTTTAAAAACAGCAAGCTGATGCTATATATATCGCCTTAAGTTAAGATTTTTATAATGCAAGTCAAAAGCTTCTTGCAAAGAAGTTACATCTAGTGGAATTTTCAGATCTTAGTACTGTATAGATTTTTTCGTAGTTATTCAATAAGAAACAAATGCTTCGGTATAAAAACACCTGTTTGAGAAGTACTGAAGTTCTATCTAATATCTGGAAGACCGCCTTGGTCCGCTACTTTTTTGATTGTTTATCAACGATTTACTTGATATTATACAATTTTTAAACGTGTAAATGTATTCGGATGCCTTGAAATTTGTAGAAATTATAGCCAAGTGTCTGACCATCCATATCTTTAAGATGACTTAAACTCTTTTTTTCCTTGAAGCAAAATAAATCTAATGGAGGTTAATCTCAAAAAGTGTAATTACATCCGATTTGGAAAAAAAAATCAATGATGTTATACCTATATATGATCTTTATCCTAATCAGTTCGAATTAGTTAAAATAATTTTAGATATGGATACTTTGCTTGATTTAAAACTAAACTTCATCTTTCACATCACTATGAAAACAAGGTATTTAATGGTCCTTATGTAACTAAATGTTTACACACTGCGCTGGTACGTGCAGCTCTCAAGTATGGATTTGTTGTATAGGACCCTATAAATAATAAATATTTCGATGTAATCAAATCCACCTAGAAACAGTTCCTGCTTTTTTCTTTTCAAGAAAAAGATCTTATTTAAATTTAAACACTTAACATAAGCTTACAGAAAATCCTTAAATAAACTACTTTTTCATTCGTTTTTAATGTCATCGCTGTGTGGGCTCCTATACTTAAAAACAGCTTACTTTCATTTGAAAAATAAATAACTTTTAAAAATTTATTTATTTTGTAATACATTTTAGTTACTTAATTGAACTTTTCTTTATCTTATAATGGTTTCTATTTTTTAGGTTTTTAGTTCATTATTACTTATTTAAAAATGAAACTTTTATAAGATTTAGTTTTTATGTTATTTTTCATTAATTTAATTTCTTTTCGCTCAGAAAATATTAATAATTTTAGTCAAAATTATAAAAAAGAAAATAATAAGAAATATTAATTTGTTTTACTAACACCAGCTCTGATTTTCACCATGAGTTTTTTTAACGGTAACAAACGTCACGTGTCTACCGTACATGTTATCCAGAAAGGCAAACGGAATTTCTTTTATGTATGTTGGAAAGAAGTACATTGAACTTATTTTTGAGATAAAATACGAAAATTAAATAAACAATATAACTAATATCCTTTTTATTGTTAGAGTTCTACAGTTAAAACAAAAGTTTAAGCAAAAACATTTACAATGTTAAATATTATTTTGTTGTTGTCTAGCTATGAAAGTCGTTTGGATTTATTTTGAAAAAAAAAACTTGGACAAAATACCTCAAGTGAAAATCAGTATTTTTTTCTGGTCATCGTTGTGGACTACAGTCAAATCAATAAAAAAAAGTTAGTTATACTAAATTTTAAATGTTTTTTTTCATTTAAAAGTAAGTAAAACTTATAAAGTGATTCTTACTTAGTAAGTTTTAACGAAGGTGGGTTTCGGCTATAGAGACCATTATTTTTGGGCGTTACAAACATCCGATAAGCGCCTAATACCCCTTATACTTATGGGGTGTGGGTGTATTAACTTTACATAAAATAACTCATATAACTTATAAATAGTTAGTTACTTTACTAAGTTTCTGAGTGTACTTAATTGTAATAGGTAAACAACAAAATTACAATTTTATAGAAAATCAATTTCGAAATTAATAAAATGGCTTAGTTTTAAAAAATGCGTCTTGGACAGTCCTTAGCTACACAAAAAAAAATACACTATGCTCTCTTATTTATTTGAAACAGAAACTTTTAAGTACGTTCCTTACTTAAATTTGTTTAAATCAAGTCTAGTTGGGACTGCTTAAAAAACTTAAGCATTTTAAGCACAAAGAGTCTGGGTAGCCTAGTTTTTAGAGCGCAGGTGTTGCAATTTAGAGTATTCTAGTTTAAAACTGCAGCTACGGCAAGTATACAAAAATGTGTTTTAAATTATAAATATTCAATTTGTATAAAATAAAATATAAAACTACTTTTCTTTAATATATCCAAAAAAAAAAAAAGTAATTTTTATGTTTATCAATATTTTTAAGCTTAAATCAAGTATGGTCTTAAGCTTGAATCACGTCTATTTTGGTTAAAATGTCGCTAAAAGCAAAAAATTCGAAGTTGATAAATATTACTTGGTTTAAGAACTTTCGTAGTTGGTTTAGGAAAATCCGTATCCACCGTTATACCGCTACGGCTTAATTGAAGCAAATATTACTTAATTTACTTTTTCTGTGTAGAAAAATTCTGTTTTAATTTGTAGGTATAGATAGATGTTTTCAAGACTAATCTAGTTTCTTTCTGGCACAACTACATTATATTAATTATACCGGGACGTATGATTAATATAATGTTTCTCAATAAATTATACGTCTGTAGGAAATCAGAAAATGAGCATAAAACACAATTAAATACTTTTTGTTAGGAATACTTAAAGCTGTATACTTAATTAAATTTGATATATCTACCTAAGCTTATGCATTCACATATATATATACAAAAACCATTCGCCTTTAAATACTACGTATTAATTTTTTTTTTTTCATTAAACTCCTTCCTTAAACTCAAAGACTATTTTTGAATTTGTGTGTGTGGGTGTGTGTGTGTTTGTGCAAAACCCACTTATACAAAACTAAGCCTCTATAGACACACAATCTGGTGTTCAGTAAACATTGAATATTGTGGTTTTTCTTTTCCTGTATTACTAGACTTTTATCCTTCACTTTCACATTGCTACCATTTCATTTTTATTTTACTGATTTAAGCCACTGCAAACAAAAACAAATGAACCACTTTTCGTCAAACTTTAATTACAGACCAATTAGTGCGGAAAAAAGTTTAAGGTTTTCCATTCTCTGGACTAGTGTGAATATGTGTTTTCGAGTGCAATAAGAGCTGGTGAAAAATAAATTGACGTCAAAGTTTACGCACTAGTAGTTGTAGTTGCTGTGGTATTTGCAGATGTTGTCAGCACAGAATTATCTCACATAAAGCGTTGTGCGAGTAAACTACTAATAATTGATTTTTATACTTCACAGAAATCAGATTTGTTTTTGTAGTTGTGCATGAGCTTTTGTTGTTAGCCTTGGTGTGTTTTACTTTTCTAATTATAATCTTTAACAAAACGAACACTATGAGTACGTATGTACTTAAATATGTATGTATTTGTATGTAAAAAATAATACGGGAGAAGGAATATACTGTTTTTACAAACAAAAATAAACCTTGGTAGCATAAGGAGTCTTAATATTAAAATTAACTCTGCGGCTTGTAAAAGTTGATGACAACTGAATTAAAAACAAAATCTGGTTGCTTTATTTTCAGTCAATCTTGTTATCAGTGGTGTCAGTAGTGAAGTTTAGAACATCAACACTTTTCGTTAGTTTTGTGGGAAATTTTGTTGTTAATTATAGAAAACTCTTTTTAAGTAGCTGGCTAATAAAAAATTAAAAACAAAATATAAATGAATTTTGTATATTAAAATTACGCTAAAAATTTTAAAAACTCATAGTGTTTGATCGCTGCGAGCCTTAAAACTTCTGTTAGCCAAACCGGAAATACATAGTTGTATAATGAGTAAGAAATTAAAAACGATATAAATTAAGTTACAGAAGTTCTCTTAAATATGGACACATTTGATAATATATTTGTAAAAATTAACAATAAGACTGTCAAAGCTTCCCACAAATTGGGTAATAGATCATTTTAAAGAAGTAAGCGGGCCAGTAAAAACTCCACATATTTATATGGGTTTTTGTTTCTTTTGAAAGCATTACTACTTCCGAAAGTAACGATATTTATTTTAATAGTAGGTTAAACTACCTGGAGTTTGATTTTCAGGGGTTTGAAAACATTCTCAATTAAAGGAATGTTTAAGTTTTTTGAAATATAAATTAACTGGGTAAGTAAGTTATGGTGAGATCGACAAAAAAAATATTCTTGTTGCAAGCTGCTACTAACAACTGTCTAGTTTTGAAGTTCCAGGGAATTTTTGTATGTGTATCTAATTATTTTTTGCAAATCTTTTATAAATCTAAATTAATTTCATATATTTTTGTATCCATATGTTTATTATTATAGCATTATTTTCATTCAAAAAGAACAACTAGTGCTGTTGCATATACATTAAAATTTCCAGTGCAATTTTTCATAAGCTCAAGAATAAAGTTTTGGATTTTTGAATGTGTTTTTTGTTCTGTGTTTCAACTTTAAACTTGCCACAAAGTAATTTCATTTGTTTAAAACAATCGGGACAAATCAGATGCCTAAATATAAAAAAACAATGTGAAAATTATATAAAATACAGTATTTAGTTCTTTTGAGGACAGAACAGTTAAACGTTTCATTTCTTAAGTACCCAGCATCAGAGTATTATTTTGTATAAGCTGGTGTATAGTTTTGCTAAAAGAGCGTAACAAACTTTATTTACAGGTAAGGTACCTTCGCTGATCCTCATTAAAATTTTCCGGCAAAACTTTTGTAAAATATTTTAATCTTTTAATGTTATTTTTAATGTTTTAAACTTCGTGTTATGAAAAGTAGAGGATTGGCATCTTTAACATATATAATCCTCATAAAATTATACTCTTTGACTAATTGCAAGAAAAGCTAAGACAAGCTAAACTAGAATTTTAGTATCTAGAAATTGCCCTTCAGAATTTATGAATCGCTATGATGCTCAAAACCTTCTTGCTTGTTAGAGAGTGGTAATATTTTTAGTTAATAAATACAGGGTGTCTAGTGGAGATTTTTGTATTTTTAAAAACGATTATTTGAAAAATTAATAAATGATGCGGGGGGGCGGATTGCGACGTTAAAATTTAAAAATTGTGCGGATTTATCAGTCACGAGGCCGAGTGAGCAGCACGCGTTCGCTGTGGAGACATTTTTTAAGAGTAAAGATTCTTACGGAATTGCTCGTGAACAATTTTGTTCAAAGTTCGGTATTCGGTGAATACGTGATGGACCAAATGTAAATTTTATTCGATCGTGGGTGCAGAAATTCCGCGCAACTGCTTTGGCTATGAAAGTCTCATGGCAGAGGCCCAGTGAATCTTCAACGACTCCCCAAAAACATTGAACTGGTTGAAAGTCGGGCTGTGTCCCTAAGCGCATTTTGCTGTGTATCACAAAATTTCAAGTTTTTCCTGAAAGCAAAAATGAGGTTTTTGATATCTTCTATTTTTAAATTTTTAATGTCCTGGAAAAAAAACGTTGTCAAAATAGTAAGGAGTGCATAAGGGAATAAGTATAAAATTTATAATGCAAAGCAAACAGCCTAGTTGATGTGAAAATCCGCGACTTTAAATACGTAAAAAAAGCAGCCTCATTAAAACTTCCAAAAGGATCTGAAATCCCATCCTTTAAAAATCCAAATTGTTCGAGGAATAAAAAAATGCGACTTTGATTCACGCAAACATTTTTTAAACGATGTTTGAGCATTTTCGCACTGTAAATCCCATTTTTGGGAGCCAAATGGTCACAGCAGCAAGCAAAACTGTTGTTACTGGTCACCAAGAACCCGCAGCTCTTAATTGGAACATCGAAAACCATTGCATTTCTCCAGGGTAAATGCTTGGTGTACCTTATCCACGCATAAGATATTTGGACAATTTTTTTCGAAAACTCTTAAAGGACAGGCGACGAACGCCACCGGTAAAAACTATCAACGCAAGATTGCGGAATTCTTTTTACCAAGCCTGCGAGCTCGTCTATCGTTCTCTTCACGCACGTGGTTTCAACAGGATGGGACGACTGCCGACACACCTAGAGCTTCAATGAATTTTTCTCGGAAAAATTTCCCCCAAAAACTAATCAGTTGCTTTGGGGACTTCTCATGGCCACCGAGCTTGCCGGATCTAACTCCTATGGATTTTTTATAGGGCAACTTAAAAGAGAGCAGTCCCCAGTCTGTTGTGATTCACAAAAAAAATATTCGTCGAAAAATGTGGCACAAAATACCAGGCTCAGATTTAAACAGTGTGTTTAATTCAAAGGAACACATCTGGTTGATATACTCTTTAAAATATAAAATTCGCACTTCCATTCTATCGCTTAATGCTCCTAACAAATATTTTTGTCAATTCTAATGTATTTAAATTAAATTTGGAAATATAAATTTGCAACCAGACACCCCGTATATACAAAAACATGTTTTGCAGTATAAAATGTCAACACATTTATCAGAAGCTTTAAGGCATATTTTGTTTTATAATCAATCTAGCTTCAAGTAAAATATTCATTAAAATGCTCCCTTTTTTTTAAGTGAGAGACAGACAAAAGTTTAATTTGTGTTAACGTTAGTTTAGTTTTTATTAACAGAAATAAATTATTTTTACAATATTAAATTTTTCTTACTTTAATCTTTTTAAATATTAAATTGGCTGACTTTAAAACCCAACAAGACACTTTTGTTTGATCTTTGCTCGTACGAACTCAAAAACTTTTCGGGACAAATTGAATATCTGTAAGCGTGTCTGTGTTTAATAAAGAAATATTTCCTTCTTTCAGAAGTTTTTTTGTTTATGTCATTTCTTGTTTGTTTACTTTTGCTGACTCTTTGTTTTTTCACTTTTATATTCGTTAGTATTTAGTCATTTGCTGTGTATTTGCTTATACACAGTGAGTGATTTAAATGTTTTTGCTAAACAAATATTACTTGGAAATATGTTTTAGATATATGGAAAAGAAATTAAAAATTGAGATACATTGAAAATTAGAAGAAATGAAATCCCAAGTTTTTTTTTGTCAAAAATAAAAATAATATTTTTCAAATAATTGCTTTTTAAAACCTCATTTTTAGAATATGTAAGACTGCAAGGAATCTGATATATGTATATTGATAAATCTGAAGGCTACATTTACCCACGTTCCACTGTAAGTTTTTCAATTTTTTTTGAAATGTTGAGAGTAGTCAAGGTATGTAGTCATAAATATACAAACGGCTAAACAAATACTCAAATAAGCAGACAGACAGATAGAAAAGCCAGTCAAGTCAGCATTTATTCATTCAAAGTTACAATACAAAGTACAACGTTTATATGGAAATATTTTTCTATTCATTTCCCATTTAAAATTCCCGTAAAATGTGTTTTTTTTTGTTTCTTTAACATTTCTTTTATTTTATGTTTTGTTCATTCATTTTGCTGATTCCGTATGAAATGTCTGGAAAAAAGCCGCATTGCGGCATATTATGCGCTTAAAGTCTTATGTTTTAAGAACAAAAAAAAAAAACAGGAAGGATTTTGTTGTAATTGCCGTTATCGTTGTTGTTATTGTATTTGATGTTATTATAGTTGTTCAGTTTGTTTTTTTCCTACTCAACTTTTATCTACAAACTTTCCCTGGTGGCCACGTCTTTAAGAGCTTTTTAAATGCAGGTAAGAGATCATAGGTTATCTTGGAGCAAATACACAGAAAAAATTAGTTTAATTAAAGGCAACGATTAGAAGAAGTAATATTGAGTGCCCGTTGTTACCTTGTCTATGCTTCCTTACAGTTACATTCAAAAATCTTAAATTCAAACGCACTTTTAGTGCGGTGATTAACTGTAAAACACAAAAAAAAAATAATTGACTAAATGAAGTTCTTTCAAAAACGGTTTTCGGCTGAACTTTCATTTAAATACTCTTAATGTTACATTAAGTAAATTTCTGCAAGGGAGTCATAAGATTTCACGTTTAGCTCAACACATTACTTACCATCTCATTTTAGATTTCTGAACGAGTATTAACTCTCAGCTATTTTTAAAAAAATTGTGTAACTTCACTCTCACTCACAAAGAAAAAGTAATCCCGTTTTCCTTTTTTAAAAGCATGTGACTTAAATAGATATTGCTTGCAGCCAAGCACTATTACCGTTCAAAGAGTACTGTGAGAAAATCTGTAGCTGGCTTAAAAAGTGCATTCGCATTGGCTGGTGTTGATTCACAGTAAATAATATTCCCATATTTTGTTCAATTAACGAACTTAGTAAACAAACCAAACGTTTTTTAACTAAAACTCTAATTTCCACAAAGAAATATATAGGTTTTAATAGAAATTTAACTACAGCAGTGGTGAATATTTAAAATTAAAAAAAAGGCAGTAATTTTTCAAACACATTTTGTGTCCCTGTTTTTTCAAGTAAACAACACTTTGAGTTGAGTATAAGAAAATAAAAAACAAACTTAAACATTATTATGAACCAAAGCTGTTCTATGATAAAAATATGGATTCAAACTTCAAAAATACAATGTCTCTGTAGTCTATTGGTAACAGTCTTAGCCTGGCAATTAGAAGTTGACGGGTTTAGCCCTTGAAGGGGTCAGTAAATATATTTTATTTTTTTTCCCTCATTTTGAATTAGAATTAATAAATTCACAGATTCTCGCACTCGTGTTGAATGTTGTCTTTAAGGGCTTCCTTGGTTCTTGGGTTTGTGTCCGTTAACACGTGACTTTCAAATAACCCACAAAAAAGCGGCAAAATCGGGAGATCTTCCAAACCAATGAAATTATGTAAATGACCAAAACGAGAGATGAGGAGTTGCCGTTTGACCAGCGGCGTCCTCGAAAAAAAAATGGCCCGATGAATTTTCCAGTATAAACAGCGCACCAGGCAGTCACTTTGAGCGGGTATAATGACTACTTTTTGGTGCCCTAAAAGTGATAGTTTTGCTGGTTCACTTACCCACTGAGGTGGAAATGATCCTCATCGCTCATTATGATTTTAGTCGAAAAATCGTCCACCTCGGCGTCGAGATTGAGGATGGCTTAGGCGTAGGTTACACACACTTGGCGGTCGACAGGCAGCAGTTTATCCATGGACTGGACTTTGTACGGGAACATGCGCTGGTACTTCACCAAAATTCGCCTTAGGGAAGACCAACTAATTGCGCAGCACGCCACCTGGTCGATGTTTCTGGCGACAGCTCAACCTCCTCGCCAAAGCGGCGATATTCCCGGCAGAACGGGCGTTTCGGGGCCGGCCACTCTTGGCAACATCTCGTGTGGTGCCATACTCTTCAAAGGTTGTAGCCAAACGGCACATAGTTTACCCAAAAAGAAAGATTTTGCGTTCTTGGGATGTGTATCGCCTCATGGATTATTCACTTGTATTCTGCATCTGTCTAGTTTAAAAATGTCAAAACAGATGTGACATTGACCGCTATTTGTAAAAATAAGAGCATCTTCCAGTATGGTGATTTTTTTTGTCCCACTTGTACTAGAAAAGGAAACCCATAGAGCTAAATGTTCAGTGTTAAACTATGAGCGTTCAGGGTGCCAAAAACCTTTATCAATATTCAGAAAAACTGCACAGTTGCTTGATTTTTTAATACATATTTTTTTGGATAGTATTTGTATATAAAGCGACACATTATCGATTCCCTATTAAATTAATTTTAAAAATCATAAAGAGGGCGACATTAACATCAACATCATATTATGCCGTTAATAGAAATGGCTTTTTCATTGTCTTAAAAATAACATAAACTACAATGTCCGCTAGTAACAAATTTTAATATATATATGTTAATGACTACCATTTGGTCAATTGGGTTTTTAAATACAAACTTTGAATGTATATTCTTACATAGATGGATGATTGTTGGTTGTAAAATGCCGGGAATAAAAACTGCAGTTAAACAGTCATTCGCATAAAAATGTATGTATGTAGATTAGAAGCAAAACAAAATTGTATGTGATTGTTTGAATGTATAAATTTCATATTTAAAATACGTGAGAACTAAAGCTGATTTAGAGTAATAAATTTCATTTTAAAAGCAAAGAAAGAAAAAAAAAAAATAAAAAACATTTCGTTACATATTTAAATACATGTTTATATATTCAATTAAATTTATGATCCTTTTTTATCCATTTGTTTTTATTTAAATTACAGACGATGTTTTTCCTGTATTTTTAAAGCTTGATTATGATGTTTACTCGCACAAACATACATACATACAAATATACTAATGAAAATTTTCTTTGAGCGGAATTTTAAAATATACATGTATATATATGTATATAACCTTTTTCTAAAGATTTTAATATTTTTGAATTAATTTAAATTTGATTTTAAAAGCAGTTGTTATTATTTCTGAAAATTTAAATTCTTCCTTGAGATTTGTTATGTAAATAAAAGCTTAATTTTTTCCATTTCATTTCCTAAATTTTATATTTCGACAGGGAAAGATTTCATAAAAAATTTTGCTTAACGAGTAGCACATTTACTTTTTTAATTTTAATTAAAATATTTTTTTTCAACAAGAAGTACAACAGTTTCACTCGGCTGTTCTTAATTCTATATAGCCTTAATATATTTGATTAAAAAAATTTCTTGATAAGTAATTTCCAATAAGGAAAATGCTATTATATGTCTTCTAATTGTTGTAATTATAATCCTTTTCAAATGCTGTATTTATTTTGTATCCTTAAAAATATTTATATTTGTTAAAGGTTTAATTAAAACAGGTACTTAGTATATATTTTTTATAAATGGGATATATGTTTTCAGGATTTATTTCTTTATTTTTGAAAACTTATTTCTTAGCCAATTTTTTAAAGCGTTAAACTTATTCTGGCTATGTTTATTTGAAAAAATTAATTGAGTTTTGCTCGACAATTTTTTAGAACAATTTTTATACCCTTCACATAGTGATAAGGGTATATAACAGTTTGTCATTCTGTTTGTAATTTCTTTATTATTCATTTGCGACCCCATAAAGTATAAATATTCTGGATCCTTAAAGATAGGAAGGTTGATATAGCCATGTCCGTATATCCGTCTGTCTGTCTGTCCGTCTGTCCGTCTGTTGAAATCAAGTTTCGGGAGTTAAATAAAAAGGTACAGACCAGTCAATGGTGTCAAACTCTACTTAAAACTTATGAATATTCATTTAAAACCTCTCGAAAGAGAGGGCCATAAAATTAACACAATATTTAATTGAAATTCACATACTAAAAAATAACTCACAAAAACTTTCAAAATTTACTAGATTTTGCATCATTTACAGTAAAACGCAAAGTATCAAAAAAAAAATACTAAAAAAATTAACTTTAACTGAAAATAAACAAGTAAGAATGCTATATTAGGCTGTGCCATCTGATCGAGCAGAGTTATTTCGTACTAAAAATATTGTAATGAAACTACTTTGTGTTGGTTTTAAAGTCTATAGCAATCCTTGCTTTTAAAATAGAAAACTGTACAAAATTTAAGCGTTTGTTTGTATAATTAAAATACCATGTAGAAGGTTTAAGGACGGGAGTTGTAACAGTTTTTGACATTATTCGTATCAAAACTTTAATAAAAGTTGTTTATTTGTATATGGCGTTCCCCTCCCTCTATACAAAATATAAGAATTTTTTCAAAATATAAGAATTGTTTTATCTTAAGTTTTTGTGGAGCATTCGAACTCGATAGCTGATAAGTTTCCCAGATATAACGAAAATTTGACAAAAGTTGTTAATTGGTATGGAAGCTGCCCCTTTCCTAGATCCTAACCAAAATCTAGGTCTTTTTGGCTTTTTATAGAGTGTTTTAAAACGATGACTGTTAATAGTTTCCAATTGTAAGTGAACTACCACTTGCCCTGATCCTATCTGAATAAATTTTTTCCCTATTAAGATCACTATCTTGAAATTATTCATGCCAAGTCTTGTGGCAAAAGTGACTGCATTTACTGAGATATATAGGGATATATGGACGGAGTTGAACCTTAAAAAAATGATTTTAGGTTTTCACTTATATCTGGGTCAGTAATGAACTGATTTTGCTGATTTTAAATAGCGACTCTCTCGGGGATATTTCTGATTGGTTGGTATCAAAGCATTTTTCCTGCGACTTTATTTTAGTCCGGACACTTGATTTCAACCGGCACACAGACCAACCTACGGACATACGGACAGACGCACATGGCTATATTGACTTATATATCTTTAAGGATCTAAAATACATACACTTAATGGGTTCTTAAGCGAATGTTGTAGAAATTACAAACGGAATGGCAAACTGATATATACCCTTATCACTATGTGAAGGGTATAATAAGTATTTTCGTGCAGATGAAGCTTTAAATAACTCTTTAAACCAGTGAAAAAAAATAATTTTTTAACTTAACTCTTTTTTTATTTCAAAATAACTTTTTTGGAATACTTCCTAAATAACTTACATCCAGTTTCTGTAATAACTTTTTTAATGTACTAATCTATAACCAAAGCTGAGTTCTACTGTAACGCATAACATTAAAAATCATTCAAGTCTGCCGACCTTTAATTATCTAAGAAACCCGTAATTATTTTACTAACACATTTTAGTTTTCTTCGAAATATTCCAAATAATATCCGTAAAAATTATGTCTCATGCACATTATATTGTGTCAATACAATTAATTACATTTCAATTTTAATACACAATATTAAAAATTACTAAGCAAATACATTAATCAAAAATAGAATGCGGCTAATATTAGGATCGTATTAAACAACTAAACAAATGAATTTATGTGTTTGTTTATTTGTATGTTAAGAAATGACACCATTTACACTTCTTCCACTTTAATTTCCGAAACAATAAATCAACTTGTCTTCTTATTACATACATATAACTATGTATATATACAGGTTGATAGAAGGGTGTAGGTATTATAAGGTTAAACAACATTAACCTGGTATTAAGTAGTAGTAAAAGGTTAATATCATTACCGTTACTAAGTGTGAACATAATTAATAAACAATTAGACGTTAAGAGACATTAATAACATGTGAATATTGAATGCGTACGAACACGCACACACATAAAAATCTTCTACTTAAAATAATTATTATTTATGTTTAATTTTTTGTATCCAGCAAGGTAATTTATCATTTAACTGCTTAATATTAAATTTGTGTAGTTAGTCTGGAAAATTATTAGTTAAAATATAAGGTATTAGAGTAAACAATCTTCGATGAAAAACCCCTGCAGATAGCGTGACCACTCCATACATGCATCTATGGGCTAGTTTCTTAATGGGTAGAACTGTTAAAAAATAACCCAATTGTAGGTAAAAAAGGTCAATTCAACATTATGATGCCCTAGGGACGAAACATAAAATCCATATTTTAATTACATCCTTAGTAGCTTTAAAACTTTTCTATAGTACACCAAAGATGACTAGTTTTACAACTAAAGAATAACACCAAAAATTTTTACTTGTTTCGTCCATTCATAGTTTATTGATATGATAGTGTTAAATCAAATTAAGTAATATTGAAATTCATTTTGGAAATGTAAATAAGTAAGCAACTATTGTTGTGTTTGATGATAGGCATGATTGTGCAAAATTTTTCCATGACAACGATGACCGAACAAGAACAAAATATAGACTTGAACGGTCCAGACGAGACAGACGTTAAGGGTTTTACGTGGTACCTGCCGTTTTGACAATAATCCACGGTGCTCTCAACACTGGTGAATACAAAGCGTCCACCAACGCCCTCAGAATGGCCTACCAAACCACCCAGGTACCAATTCTCTGTTATGACTCTGTGTAGCCACAACATACCCCTCGGTGAGGAGTTGGGCTATCTAAACCCGAATTGCGTTTCTAGTTTTGATCTCATTTCTTCCTCATCAAAACAGATCCGCGCCGACAAGACACTTCTCCACACACTTGTGAAACAGCACCCAACCTTAAGCGAGAAAGATTATGATTTTCAGTCGCACCCAACACGAACGCGACCCCCAGCTCTGTTAAAAGCATTCATTATTTCACTCTTTAAAATTAGGATCAAATATATCCGACATCATCAATGCTTCATAATCTTCTCACCGTCAGTCAGGACCGAGGCACGCACATGCTTCGAAGTGCCAATGCCGGCCTTCTCATTTATTTGCTACTACTTTGACGGGATCTTATTTTATATCCTAGAGTCCCAGCCCAGTGGATGGTTTCTCTATTCAACTACTTCAAAACACACTTACAACTTTTCAGCTATTAGCCTACTGTAGCAGTTACTCATGTGCCTGGGTAGACCCGCCAAAACCAGAAACTTTTTCTTGTTGAACCTTAAGTTCATATAAGACCGCTTACGCGGTCAGTCTGGCGCCCGTACACTCAAAAAAGTATTAATGTAAAATCTACTGGAAATGGTATTTAAAATAACTGGATATTCATTTAAAAACCCTCCAACTAGATATTCATTAAAATCCACAAAATATTTCATTCAAATTCAGACATCAAAAAAATAACTGACATATTCATCTACAATCAACCAGATTTTCTGTTATTTACAGCTAAACACAAAGTATCGGAAAAAAAAATTAACAAAATTAAATATTACTAAAAAATAACTGGCAATAAAACTGCAACAGAAAATCAGTATTTTTGTTCAGTTGAAGCTTTGAATAACTCTTCAAACCAGTTAAAAACAAATATTATATTAATTTAAAAACAACTTTACGGATTACTTCCTAAATAACTTACAGTCAGTTACTGTAATAATTTTTTTAGTGTACAGGACGGACCCCAGTATAACAACTTTCGTTCTACAGTTGGCTCGCTTGGGGATAATTACAGCCACCACGTGAACTCCCGAAGGAGACCTCACCATCAATCAGTTCATGCACTGGTAAGCACATGGGGCTAACTGATTCCCGTGGTACCTGATAGGACTCTGGTCAGCCTCGCAAGGTCCAGACGAGACAAAAGGATGTGCGAACATAATATTGTTCAATAGCAAAACAAAATTTATGGCTCGTCAAAAAGCTAAATAAGATACGACAACCTGCCGCTTATTTTCAAAACATTGTTTCACAATGTTTCAACCTAACATCAATCATCTTGTAGGATTGATGTCAGATATGGCTATGGTTGTGCTTCTTATATGTAAAGTTTTTAAACCAAGTTAAATTAAGAATTAGGATATTTATATTTGTGTTAAATAGTTTTTTTTTGATTGATTATTTGATTTCGTTAGAAAATATAATTTTAAACAATTTAAAAATAAAGAAAACCAAATGCAGTGGTTAAGTGAAATTTTTTCTCAAATTGGAGGGTTTCAAAAAGAAACTTTTCCCCAATTTAGGTCCCTATCTTAAAAGTATCCGTACTAAGTTTTATGGTAAGAGAGGCTGTATTCACTTAGATATAAGGGATATATGCACGGATTTTTCCTTAAAAAATGGGTTATTTTGGGTTTTGCTTCTATTTGTTTCAATAGTGCGTCGATTTTGCTGATATTAAGTAGACATTTGTAACGAATCTCATATTCATTGGTATTATATTGGGAAACGGGCTACCTAATAATTTCCGGCTGTGCTTGTCGTTGGGAAGGGGTTTATAAGGTTTCCCAATTGATTTATTTTTATTTCGTAAGTTACAAATAGATTTTAACTTTAGGTAGCTACTATAAAATCTGACCCACAAAATATAGTTCTAAAACAAATAAAAGAAAATAAAAAGTATCATTTGATGATTAAAGTGTAGCTAATGATGATGGTTGCTACACTGTTCCGAAGCCCACCCTCCGTGCTGACTTGCTGATCGGTTTTCCGTCAGCCCAAAAACAACAACCAAAAAGAAAATTAAAATACCCTACCTACCCCATATCTTAACTTCACCTTTCGTTAGCTAAAAATTAACTCAGTAACCCATTATTGTATTAATTATCAACAGAATATATTTTATGACATGTATGTATAATAAAAACGTAAAGAGACAAATGTATAAAAAAAAAATAACAAAATTGCGTTTACAAATTATCTCCAACAGAATATAGTTTTTAAATTTAATATTAATTAGTGATTAGAGACCATCTATGGGTAATTATGTATGTATATAGTAATGAATTTTGTTTTCCTCTTCTAGATGTTAATTTTTTTTTTTTTTTTTAATTAATTAAATAAAGTAGGTTTAATGTATAATTTTATTTTTTTTTTAGAACTTAACGTGATCTCTCATACTCGATAACGTTAATTAACCATGTGATTGAAATAATTTAATAATTTTACTTGTTTTTAAATAATAGCAATGAATAAAACAACTTACGTAACTTTAATGTCCATCGAAGTCAGCAGGCGCCGGATGACTGTAGACAAATCGTAGGGTACTTGCTTCTGCACTTTTTAAATTAATTCAATCAGGATTAATTTTGGAACAAGATAGATTTCTGTGTTAATATGTAGTGTGTGTATGGGTTATGTTTGTTTGTATGTATGTATGTAAGTATATGTGCGGATGTATAAGTGTAGTTGTATGTTAGTACATACTAAAAATGCAATTAATATGTCATAGTGTAGGGTTAATTTATAATTAATATAAAAAAAATAAAAAAAAACTTAAATTACAAGTTGAAAATTAAATGATTAGTGTTTGAAATTAAATAAAAAACATAATCTTGAAGAACCAGATAACACCTATCTGGTATGAATTAGGTAACCAATAAAAAAAAATTAAATCCAAAAGAATTTAGGCAAACAAAATATTAACGACTGAATCGAGTGGTAAATAAATTTGTGGTATTTGCAGCTAGGTATTCGGTTTAAGCGTAGACTAGATGAAATTCTACGTCCTTTCTGGCAACGAAAACGAATAAAACCGTATAGTGGCTTGAAGCACCACAATTGAAGAAAAACCAGGATATTGCGTTTCCGAATCTTCACAAAACTTGAAATCCAGATAATTTTTTAACACTTATTAGTATTAAATCCCTATACAAACGAAAATAGGGTTTAATATTAGCTCCCGAATTGCTTAAAAAAAAAACTAAATTCACTTTTCTTACCAAAAATGAATAATAAAATCTTATTTGTCCCAGGTCCTTTAGAATTTACAAAATTTATAATTGAATACACCACTTTTTTTATTTCAAAATCAACCATTCACTACAAATTATTTTTATATAATGAAAAAATTTTCCAAAATATTTGACAATGTAAAACAAATTTAATCAATGCTAACTTATAAAAACAAATTCATTAAACAAATTTTTATAGGTAGTTTTCATACACCCAAAACAAAATTATTAGTAACAATTCAGGTAAACTATTTACATATTCAGAATTTATTTTAAAAAAAAAATCTCGATATCACACATTGTCTCAGGAATATTACTGTTTGTTTAATAAAACGTTTTCTGTGCACCTTTATTTGAGTCCGAAAATTTGAATTTAGTAGACACACAGACGGACATCGACTTTCCTATTTATTAGTTCCCTGAATATAAATATTTTATGGGGTCCTAAGTGAATATTGTAAAAATTAAAAACGGAATAACACAGTGATATATACCCTTATCACTAAGTGAAGTTTACTTTGTAACTAAGAATCACCAAAAAAAAATTTTTCTTACGAGTAAACACAATTATTAGTAATGGAATACTACAAGCACAAATGACTAAGATAGAAGTAAAACATTATCTTTACTTATAACAACTCATCTATCATTTCTACATTTGAGAACAACAAAAAAAAAAAATAAATAAAACAAAACAAAAAGAAAAGAAGAAAAATTAAAAATACCACAAACAACAATAACAATAAATAAAATTGTATAAAATAACGGCAAAACATTACCAAATAGACAGACATTTACGTTAAATCGGGCAACTGCTATCAATCAAAGTACTCTTATAAGGGTGTTAGAATTAAAAAAAAAAACGAAATCAAACCAATGCACATATATATTTAACAAAAACTTTAAATTGGATTACACTTTAGTGTATCCAATACCCAGTGAAGAATTAAGCTTTTCGTTATATTTTAAATGGACAGTTAAACTAATTTATTGGATAGCTTAACCCTACACTTAAAAAATTATTACAGTAACTGACTGTAAGTTATTTAGGAAGTATTCCGTAAAGTTGTTTTTAAATATAAAAACAGTTAAATTTTAATACAATATTTTATTTAACTGGTTCGAAGGGTTATTCAAAGCCTTCACTAAACAAAAATACTGATTTTCAGTTGAAGTTAATTTTGTCAGTTATTTTTTAGTAATTTTTAACTTTGTTATTTTTTTTGTGTGTTTTGTGTGTTTTGCTGTTAATGACAGAAAATCTAGTTGATTTTAGACGAATACGTAAGTTAATTTTTTTGATGTCTGAATTTAAATGAAATATTTTTTTAATTTTAATGAATATCTTTTTGGACGGTTTTTAAATGAAAATCCAGTTATTTTAAATAGATTTTCAGCACAAACTTTTTTCTACACTAAAAGAATATAAGTTCTGCTCACCAGGATCACTTGAGAACTGCAACTGAATTTTAGAGAATTTTGACTTCAAAAATGTGCTTCTCCGGAAAAGAAACCAGTAAGAGAATTATTGCCGGTCAAGCACGATCTTATTGTACCCTAAACCACAATTTATTTAATATTAAATACAACCATATGCACAAAGTGTATGCAGGTAAACTTTTACTAGTGGGTTTAAACTAATTTTCGGGCAAACGCCTACTACGGGAGTTGGATTTGGATTATAATTAAATCAGTTGAAAAGAATATACATACATAAATAAACAGGTAATTTAAACACATTGAAATGTATAAATAGTGTCATATATGTAATTAGGATATTTCTAAAAAATGCCCAAAAATCGATTTTCATTTGTATTTTGATTTTTTTTTCTTATTTTCCCATAAAATATAAAAAATTTGCCACTGAGTTCAAAGTTAGTCGAGATCGGGCCGCACATGTTTAAGTTATTCAATTTTTTAAATCGATACATTAAAGTATGTAGATAATGATGCCAGAGCTAGGGTTAAGACTACATTATTCAACGACTTACAATTTGATAACGCTTTGTTAGTCCCATTTGCATTTATTTTGAAGAAAATGAAATCTCCGTTAATATTTTTCTCAATAATTGTTGTTAGTTTAAAATTAATTTGCATTATTGTACACCGTAATGATGCTTAACATTTTCTTAAGGGAGCTACAGTTTTTTCTAAATAAACTTTAATTTTTATCTTTAAGCTAAATTTCACTTGCAGTTTTGATTGATTGCATCAATCTAAGCGAACAGCTTGTTTTATATCTGAATAATATTGCACATGATTCCTTAGGGTGTCTTGTAGAAGGGAATTCAAAATATTATTTAAGCAATTTTTTTGAACAAGAGATACTTTTTTAATGTCAGTTCTTTGTTAGGTGTAAGTTGCTCAACTTTTTTATTTAGAGGGTTAATTTTCTTTACCAGGAAGACCACTTTGCAGTTACGAATTATATGTTTTTGCTTATAATATCGCTTAAAGTAATCAATACAAAAATTTATTATTTTAACTATTAAATAAAATGTATGTATTTTATTTACATATCTAATGACTTTATACCTAATGACAAGCATTTTTAAATAAATTTTGCAACTTATTATATTCCTTTCACATAAGACTCACTTGCGTCACACAAGTCGGAACCATGACATCTTATTTTTTAATTTTATTTTAATTCCTATTAATGACTCACACATATATCACACGCAATAATTTTATTAATACTTTATATTTTTTCTGTGTTCTTTTTAACATGACCCATCAAGGTCACTATCAGACATCTTTTTTTATTAGTTTTTTATTGCTTAATTTTTCTTTATACATGTTTGTCATTTGTCCGAATAACATCATAACTCAAAAAATGCGTTTTTGGGGTTAACAATGCAGGGTTATGTTGTGCCTTCTTCTGTGTGTGAATTTTATATTTTAATTGTTTATATTTTTAGCATTTGAAGAGGGAATGCCGCCTGTCTTTTCTAATAAATGTAAGCAAACCAAAAATTTTATATTTTACAGTGCCGGTAATTTGACCGGTCATATGAACTTTACTGATGGTGGAAATATCGGTCATTATTTTCTATAATTTTCTTAAGGGCGATATAAAAAATTTTACCGAAACAAACGGCTCATATATATCAGTCACAGTTAACTAGTGGCAAGGATGTCGAGCTGTCGCCAGAAACATCTACCCGATGCCGTGCCTCGCGATAAGCTATCAGCTAGTCGTCACTAAGGCTAATTTTGGTCAAAGACCTGCGCATGTTCCCGCACAAAGTCTAGTCTGTGCATCAGCTGCTTCCTGTCGACCGTCAAACGCATCGCAAACAATATCGGATGACTTCTTTTGGCCCCCTTGTATATTTTTGTAAAGTTTGTTATATCGCGAAATTTTGGTTTTTATGCCAATTAAAACCAATTTAAAAAACAAAAGGTCGATTAGAGTTCAGTTTCCCAAATAACTTTAGAAACAACCGTCAACGGCTCAGAACCTAAAGTTGACCTTAATTTCTAAGCTCGTGTTGGTATAGCATTGGCTCCGATATAGATTAAATGCTTTAGAATGGAATGGAAAAGATAATAAAAAATCATAGAAATTTTACAGTTTTTAAGCTTTAGGTATATATGTATATATTTTTAGGCTTTTGATAATTACAAACAAAATTTTTTACTTAACGTTAAATTAACAAAACAACGTTTATCTAATCTTTTTAAGTTGTATTCAACTACAGTATACTTTTGCAATTTTTTTTTTTTTTTTTTGTTAAAAAATGTCTATAAACCATTTTAAAAATTAAGATACGTCTGAATTAATGATTTCGGTAAAAATTGAATTTAACAAAATTTTTTAAACATTAATTTTAAAGAAGGAGGATAGTCTTTACCAAGGACTGCGAATAATAATTATTTTTAAATTTTACAAGGAGTGAAGTACAACGGCTTAGTGTTATTAAACTAAGTTTAAGTTTTTTAAATTTTAAATTTTTAAATTAAATAAAAAAGAAAAAATAACCAAAAGTTATTTTTTCTATAATTTTATATTTATTTGCATAAGTTAATACTAACGAGTTTTTTTTAACTGCAGGATAGGTACATAAATACATTAAACGAAAATGAATATGAAAAGAATGTTTGCGTATACAAGGATATGTATGTAAGCATGTAAACATATATTGTACGCATCTCCTTGTATAACGTTTTTATATGCTTTCATTTCGTTTCATTTAATTTTTCGTCTTTATGACGCTGATTGTCAAAAAACTTTTTGAATTAAGTTGATTACACTTAGAAATCAAGAAGCATTATAACCCCGTTATGCCTTCAAAAGAAATTCAATAAGATACACATGCTTACATCTTAAATTAAAAGCAAATGATTAATTTCGTTTTTGTATCCATTAACCATATTATTTTTATTCATCGTTGTTTTAATTATCACTGCAAAAGCTATTGGATGTAATCTCTTATATTGCCAACAACGATGTCGCTATTATATATATATTTTTTTTGTTAAACATTTTATTTTATTTATCTATGTGAATGAACACTACTACAGTCACATGTTCTCTCTTTAAAGCCTTAGAGCAAATATCAATAGAAAAAACGCTAATTGAAGTGTGAAAAGTAGGAGCTAAATTATGTAGAAAAATCTTAATGGTGCTTTGGTTCGTAAGCAGTATGAAAAAAGATTTTTTCTTATTAAGTGCTTTACTTATGAAAATTGATATCTTATATTGGTTTCTCACAATGCTGTCAGGAAAACGCATACGGACAACTCTTAAACAACATAAATATACAGGGTGTCTGTTGGAAAATCTTTTTATTTAAATAAGATTATTTGAAGAAGTAACAAATGATGTGGAGGGAAAGTGGCGCCGTTGGAATTATGGATTAAACGGATTTTTCAGTCACGATGTCGCTGTGATCGAGTGAGCCTCGCGCGTTCGCTGTGAAGAAAATTTTAAAGAGTAATAATTCTTACGTAATTGAATGGTGAGCAATTAATACGGTCAATACGTAATGGACCAAAATTAAATTGATTCGTGGGTGAAGAGATTCCCCGCCACTGCTTCGGCTATGAATGTCCTACGGCCAAGGCCCAGTCGATTTTTAAGGACTTTAAAAACCATTGAACTGGAGAAAGAAGTTTACGTGAAAATCCGCTACTTTCATTACGTAAGACAGCAGCCTCACTAGGACTTCGGGAAGCAATTATTCATAAAATTTAAAAAAAAGGATCTGAAGTTTCATCCTTTTAAAATTCAAATCGTGAAGAAGTGAAAAAGATGAATTTGAAAAACCCAAAAATTTTTTAATACAATGTTGGAGCATTTTGCACTGTAAATCTCATTTGTGGAACGACGAGGCTCATATTCACTTTTACGGCCACGGCCACAAGCAAAACTGATTTTACTTATCTCCAAAAACCCGCAACTCTCGACTGAGACATAAAAAACCATTGCATTGCCCCGGGTAACTCTTTGGTTTGCCTTTTTCACGCATTAGATAAATGGACCCTTTTTTTGAAAATTCTCGAGGCCAGGCGATGAATGTAAACAGTAAAAATTATCGACGCATGATTACAGAATTCTTTTTGCTAAACTTGAGAGCTCATACATTGTACTCTTCACACACGTGGCTTTAACACGATGGGGCGACTACACACACAGCCACCGCTTCAATGAACTTGTTTTGGGAAAATTTCCCCCGACAACTAATCCGCTGCTTTTTGCGCATCATATGGCCACCAAGGTCGCCCGATTCGTCGAGTTATCAGCTTAATTAAAGCAATGCTCTTTTATTACGTTTTGTATTTAAGTTTGAAACTAAAAGTTCTCCACCAGATACCCTGTATTAAAGCTGTTTTCAAAAAAAAAAAAAAAAAAAAAAAATAGTAATAAAACACAATACTTTTTTAATGGGATTTCTTTTCAAAGTATTTATTTACCAAATTTTTTTTAGATAATAAAAGCCTTCCATTTATTATGAATTTCTTATTTACGCACTCAATGACTATTTTTATTTTCAATCAGAAAAAAAAATAAAATTTATATTTTAAGTCATATCCATTATGTCTATAAAAGTTCTTTGATTTTTATATTTTGTATTACTTTGTTAACAATAAAATGTTCAATATATATGTGTGTGTATATCTACGTATAGATTTCAAAACAAACAATCAAAATAAAAATAATAAAAAAATGTTCATCTAAGCTAAAAGCCAAAGTATCAAATTTAAAAATATTTATAAACAACTTAAATACTTTTAACTTAAAACAATAACATGCCTTTAAGCCCAAATGCCCTTGGTGCTAAAAAATTAGTTTGCGATCCTTCAGTCCTCCGTCCGTCTGCTCGTGGTCAGAAAAAAACTTTGCAAAGTCCAATAAAATGCTTTAAGCCTTTTATTAACACCAATCTTTAAAAACTATTTCAATTGCAATTTCTGTTAAAACCAGTGCCATTGGTGTATAAACAATTCTTACATTGTCAAAGCTGTAATGGCAAAAAGTTTTTAATAAAATTCCTTTTCTATCAAAAGAATCGCTTAATTGTTTTCAATTTGTTTTTATTTCTTTAAAATCAAATATGTTTTAACTTTTAACTGTCAATTTGTGGTCGATTAGTTATTGATTCTTTTGAAGCAGTATGATTAAAAATCTAATTTCCCGTTCTCATATATGTTTTGGATACATTCTTTGTAATGTTTAATATAAATATTTAATATAAATTTACATATACAATTAAATTACTGAAAATTGTTGAAAATTTTGACAAAAACTACACCTTTTTCTTTGATAAAGGTTTTAAAAGTTATGTCACGTTTCTAAGACAATACAAATATTAGCACCAACTGATGATACCCAAATCAATGGGTATGATGTTTAGATAAAAGAAATTTAAAAATATAACATAGAACAATTCAATTCAAAGTGAAGCTAGAAATCATCATTCTTAAAATAACATTTAAACCAGAAACGCCTTAAATTCATTTTAACATTCCTGGTGGGATGTAAGCATGTGTGTGAGTGTTATTGCTGACAGGGATGGTAAAATGCATTCGCAAAAATGTTTAACATTCTCGTATAGCTCTCCGTAACTTTTTCTTAGCTACTTTACTATTAATTATAGCATTTAAGCTAGTTTTATACTATTGCTTGGGTCCAAATAACACAAATTATCTGTTATATTTTAACTTAAAAATTATTATTTAAAACAGTTATAAAAAATCCTTATTTTTTTTACCTGTTATCTTGCTACTTTAAATTTATTATGTTTTCGCATAACTTTTGTAAATTTCGTTATTAAATTTTTGTGTGTTTATTTCTTTTATTTTATATTTTTATTAATTAAGGGCTAGCTTAAATAAGATTAGTTTTGATAAAATTCACGGCTGAGGAGGGAAAGAGAAAGTGCAAAGGAGAAAGATAGAATTTAGTTAATTAATATTTAGTTAAGTTATATGGTTTAATCATTGTTGTCTCGGAGTGGTGTGAGGGGCAGTTGGTACAAAGAATAGGACCGGCATGACTAAAACAAAGAAAGATAACAGTTGTCATTAAACCATGCAAGAATTTCTGTACGGATTCTTGTAAATAAGTCTCCTTATTTATTTCAGTAATTAAACAAATCTTTACAATCTGCCCCAAGTCAAAATTCTTTTAGATCTGCCTAGTTTGTGCTTATGCCTAAATGGAAGAGAAGGGCGCCGATATCAGTTATGTTTTTTATGATAATGAAGATAGTTTTTATACAACAAAGCTAAAGGGTGAGCTGTAGAAGACTGCATGCGATGAGTTGGAAAGGATCATGCTCTAACTCCTTTGCACCATGAGGAAGAACAAAAGCAGGCCCGACGATTGGAAACTAAATCAAGGCGTTATTTGTCTATAAATTGCTTACAAAACTATGTGAAAGACTTAACTCAGGGATCAGTAGACTAAAAAGCTTATACGTATGTATATATGGCTTTTGGTTTTTGGCTTTTTTTCAACACCTTAATAAAAAGAAAACTTTTAAAACTAACAAAATGGCAACGCAAAAGAACAAAATAATATGGTCCCGTTCGTGGCGATGATATTGTCATTATTAAAACAAATATGCGAAATCCGCAAAACTGCTCTCTGAAAAGGAATAAGCTATTTAAGATAGGTTTTGTAACTGAACAGAGATATCGTGAATAAAATCTGGTGACAAAGTTCAAGCAGAAAATTTTAGCTTTGATATACTTAAAGAATTTGTCTCTGTTTTGGATATAGTTCAAATTCGGAAAATACATAAGCCTTAAAAAAATGCTGTCAAAAAGGTATTCTATGTTCCTTGGATGCAGTTTAAAAAACAAAGCAGTCTCCAGAAGAAAATTTCGCTCTCTTTATTTCACTTTTATTATCGCTGCGGGGCTGTTGTATGATGCAAAAACATGAATGCTTCCAGAATCAAATGAGGAGAAAAATTCTCCGCAAAATCTGTGGTATCATAAAATGGAAAATATAGGCGGCATATCTACCACGAACTTTTACAGATTTACCACAAAGTAAGCATAGGGAGGTTTATTGATATACAACAACTGCCGTCGATGACTCACATCAAAAAAATTAACGTAAGTAATCTAGCTCGAAAGGCATTGGAAAATAAATATGAATGTCAACCTAAGCAGAAAAGATCGAGGCTGCGGTAGAAAGGCATAGGCATGGAATATACAAAAATCCTACTTGCGCTAAGCTGAAGACCTCACACAGAAATCAAAACACATGAAGAACATTTAAGTAGGCCAAGATCAATAAGAAAATCTTATTCCTACCAAGTAAGTGAATATTCATTATTTGCCTTTTTTTGCTTTGTGTAAAACAAAACTATAATCCGTTAAACAGTGGAAAGATTAAAAAAAGTAAGCAGAAGTGGTATCGAAAAAACACGATTACAGTCACTGCTTAAAAAAGCAGTGAACCAAATACTCATTAATTGACAAGGATGTTCTTTAAAAATCTCACAACAATATGAAAACAAATAGTTAAGGTTTTGATTAATATATCTACCAGTCGACTTTATAAAATATTCTTTTAATCCCAAGCAAAAATGGAGTTTTCCATCTCTGCTATATGTTTATGTATGCCTGACGCATAAACCAAAATACTTATTTACATAAAATAAAATTGCATGTTGAAAAATGTCACAAGCAAATCAATATTGTATTTCACCATGATACAAAACCTTGGTTAACACACTCCTTTATAAGCACCAGAGTATCCATTTAATCGAATTTTAACTTTTTTGGAGCAAATAATCAATCGATTTTTATTATTAAATTTTGGTTTTGGCCGAATAATCGTTTAAGGTTTTTTGATAATTCGGTTAACTTGAACAGGTTAATTTATTCGCGCGACTACTACAGTTTTTCAATTGTATTTGGTGTATAGCTTAAAAGTGGGAAATTTTGTAAAATTTTTTGATTTTATTTTAAATAACTTGAACAATGTTAGTTTATTCAAGGTATTGACTACTATTAGCTGTAGTTTTTCACTTGATATTGGCAATAAATGTATTTTGCACCAAAAAAACTTCTACACCTACTCCAAGACGACTAGACGTAACTTAGAGAAGGCGTAGGAAATCTATCAAGACCACTACTATGGCATGGTAAGACTTTCCAAATAGTTAAATGCAGGTATTGCAATACGTGGCCGAGCCTTGTCATAATACAGTATTACGATTTTATATTTATCCGCAAGTTCTGGGCCTGGCCAGATTTTAGTAACTCATGTTATTTTTGACCGCTTAAGCTTAACTGAAAATTTGTTTAAAGTACAGTAATGCCAGTAAGAAAGCCCAATACTTTTGCCATATTTGAGAACGCAGTGGCAAAAAAGTGCTTTGATTTCTTTGCCTATACCAACAACAAAAAAAAAACAATAAATATTGCAACTTTAAATAAATAAACCTTACATTAAGTTTTAAAGGTAGGATGAGGTTTCCTTTAGATTACCTAATACTTTAGCTTGAAGCATACTTTTAATTACGGAAATGTATTAATCTATACTACAGCATCCTTACGTTAGCCTATCAGACAGATATAATAATGGGCCTAAGATTATTTAATGGGCATTTTTTAACTATAAATTGATTCGTAGAGCTATATTAGTCTTTCAAAAGTTGGTTTTAACATGCAGACTTAATAACTTGGCAAGTTAGCGCTTTCTTTTAATCATAATCTCAAATATTTTTTATGTTTATGTATTCATATCATCCAAAAATACGTTCAAAAGTCATATCAACTTAAAACAAAATTAATTTTACTCGATTAGTCGATTAATCGACGTATATTGTTCGAGCTTTTGTTAAATCGAAATTTGCCATTTTTCTTATTAGAACGATTAATCGATTTAAATTTGTTTAATTAATCGAGCAAATATTGTTCGAGAGTATACTCTATACACACAGACATATACACTCAAATTGCTACATGATCTTTTGTTTAATAAAATTTAATTATAGAGAAAAAAATAACAGCTAGAAAATAATTATTAAAATCTTCATTTAAAAATTCTCGAGTTTGCCACAGGGCACTTTTTTTTGTCATTTTAAGCAAAAAGAAAACGAAAGAAAGAGGTACAAACATACTTGATCTCTATAATTATTAATTTATATTTATCCGTAAAAATAAACATAACAATTCAAATCAACATAAAATTGAAGCAGTTAGAATAGAATAGCAAACAAAAAGCAACTGCAATAAAAAGGCTTACAAAGTCTAAAGTTCATTTACATTTTTATGCAAATTGTTTAACTTGTAATTTTAAAAATAAACACTTTTCAATACATGTTTTTATATTTGTTTTTTACATATGTTTAAAGGTTTAACTTGTTATATAGGCAAACATATGTGTGTTTATATGCAAATACATACAGCGATAAAAAGGGAAACTCATCAGAATTTATATGACAGCGGTTTATAAATGTAGTTTTTTTAAGTCAAACGGAAAGAAATGAATTTAGTATGCAATTTCACTTTCTCTTTTATTTGAGTTGTAAAATAAATTAACCCATATTCTCAAATTCAAAAGTAAAGTCATACATCGTTATAAGAAATTTACACTTAAACATATGCCATTTTAAACTCTGTATGGCAGGGAGGATATCCCTAGAAATGATGATAAAACGTTTTGGCTGTATGCTTGGCAATTTCTTTGTGACTGCTGTGCACTGTTTACTAACATTTTTGCTTAATACTTAAACAATTAAAAATTTTAGTTTGAAAAAGGGCTATGATTTTCAAAGATTGTATGTTTTTAATCGTTTAATAGCAAATAGACTTCGCAAAAGCATTTTTGCATCTCACAACGATCAGTTGAAGACTGTAAAGGGAGTGACATTAAAAATTTGAATTCAAAGAATTTACGGGCTTTAATTTTTAATAATTTACACGGTAGTTTTAAGTGTTTTTAATCGTATTTTACACTTTATTTCTACAAAAAAATTTTATATTAAAATATTTTTGGGTTATACCTTCCGAATATTGAGGTGTTCCTTCCTTTTAGAAAATACTTTTGTCTCTTTATAAAGTTGTCTATTCGCAACCAACCCAAATCTTATTAAATCGCCCAAGAAAATGTAATGTATCTGAACGGATTGAAATCGTTAAATCGACACAAGAAGTAATTCTGTTTCAATTAGTTTAATTGAAAAAAAATTTCGTGAATTTTTTTTTTCTTTTTGCGAGACAAGATTTGAAGAGATAATTTAGTATATGTAGATGTATTTGTTTTATTCCCTATAACAACAAGTAAAATAGGAGATAATATTACTAAAGGATGCTTGCAGTGAGGTATTACCATCATTGACATATACCATATTAATTTTTAATATCAGAACCATAAAGGCTCGTTACTCTTAGAATCAATTCTTGAGTCCATTAAGGGATGTCCGTCCGTCAGTCCGTCTTGTTGAGAGTTATGGCAGCCTGGCAGTAGAAATTACCCTCTTTAAGAAAATTTTATAAAATTTGGCAATGTTAACTCTTACAAAAAAAAAAAAAAATAAAAATAAATAAAAAAATTAAATATTAGGTACCGGTTTTAAACTTTTCGAAATTCGCACACAAAATTTGAAAACCTTAGGTTTATCAAAATCAAGTCGTTTCACATAAAAGTTTATAATAGATATAATTCATGTAGTTTTAGATGAAAAGCTTTAATTTTTTTATGTTAAATTAAATAAATTATATTTAATATATGCGATATGAAAAATTTAATGGAGCTGAATTTAGCCTTAATATAAACCACAGATTTTCTGCATGCTTTCTATGTATATTTTGTCTTTTTGATTACTTTATATTTAAATTAAATATAATTTAAATATTTCAAGTATAAATATTCACATATTCATTGGTCTTATTTATACTTATCTTTATATTAAGAAGAGGTAAAAGAAAAAATCAAAAATATATAACTTTTTAAGCTTTATTAAATTTCCCTGGAGGTAACTTAAGGTTGCTAAGCACTTTATTTTTCGATTAAAACCAAATCCCTTACAACTCTTCAATAAATTATTTTATAATGTTTTTATATACATAAAACACTTAACCTCTTAAGATAATAACGTGACTTGATAGAAATTTAAGAAGAATATTTTATTTTGCTTTTAAAGAAGGTCTTCTTTAAAATAAAGAAATGGCAACGTAAAAACATTTCTTGAATTTTTTTTTAGCTTGGATAATAAAAAAAAGTTTTGGGTTACAATTTTAAGACTGACCTTTTTTTGTTGTTATTTGCATTACCAAGAAAACTTTAAAGGAGGCGAAACACTTTAAGATTATTTTCATGGGATTGATTTTTCTTTGCTTTTTTAATTGATTTTACAGTCAAAAACGAAAGAAAATAATTTTTACATTTTCCCCCTTTACATATTGAAAAAAAAAGTTGAACTATTTTCCTAAAATACAAAGAACTGCTTTTAAATTTCTTTTATGGAAATTGTCAATGTTTTAATTAAACTTTTGCCTATTCGACTTCAATTCTTCAAATATTAATGTCCTTTTGGCAGCATGTGCTTGATAAAGGGTTTATAAACATTGAACGTTTCATTAGTGAAACATAACAAATCCTTTGCTAATTGCATATATTAAAGCAATATAAGATTATGGACTGCTAAGGCTTTAATTTTCAACTCAACTTAAATACATCCTTATCTGTGCGTGTATTTTCCAATAAATGGTTTTCAATACAATCACATTTATTACCATTTCAATGACACCCAAAGGCATTATTATTGTTCTTTATTTTGCTTGATGTTCATTTTTCTATCAGCAAACTTGAGATTTTTTAAAGATACATATGGGGTGTTATGTTTATAAAAGTTATTTTCAACATACCAGCACATTAATGATATTTGGGCTGTTAACGTCAGTGTTGCCAAGCAGTTTCATTGAAAGCATTATTTTTTGTTAATTTGTATGCCAGCTTTGTAGTGCTAAGAAATTAAGCTTTATAATGCATTACTATTATAGTAATAAGGTTGAACATTTACAGTTTGTCATTCCGTTTAAAAAATTCTACAGTACATTTTTGCGACGTCAAAAGGGCATTTCCAGCGGGAAGTCTACATACATCGGAATTTCAAATATTTTCAAAAAAATATTTTTAAAGCAGTACTTTATTAAAACGGTATTATTATTTTAATTAAAAAATAAATTTAAAGCTAATTGTAGAAGGTATGCATAACCAGAAAAATTACCTACATAAATTTTGTTGCTATTTTTGTTACTTTAATGATATTTTTTCTTTAGTTATTATAAGTGTGTTATATGCATTACGACTAAATTTATTTTATGGAATTCATTTATTAACAACAAGCTAAGATAATTACTTAAGGACAAGTTTCCAATTTTTTTGTTCATCTTTGAATGTCGCGTTCTTTTCCATAAACTATCGTTTTCTATCAATACACCGCGAGCGTTGTAATTAGATGCCTGAAAATATTATTTAATCTGATCAAAATTGTTTATGTATTTAAATACAAAAATTATTTTGTAAAAACACGGAAATAAATGTAATATTTTTCTCCCGAAAATGTGTCGCGTTCTCTATATAAATTGTTTTTTGATGTGGTTTCTCATATGAATTTTTATGCAAGTAAAAAAAACACTTGAAACAGCGTAGTAAATACTGCAGGAAAATATGAAAAATGAAATATTTAGAATTATATTATATTAAATGCGCTTCTGAGATTTTACAGCAATTTTAAATCCAATAAAATAAAAAATTTTGTCGCGTGTCCTATTATACTAAATATATCAAATGAAGTTCGCAGATAATCACACTTTTCTAGATACAGCCGCAAGCAAGCTAAATTTTGCTTTAATCGTGTGCGTCCTCATAATAAATGCAGATAGAAAAATTTCTAAAACATTTGTTTTGCTTTCTAAATATTGCAATTAAAACGTTTCAAATCGAAAAGAAGTAAAAAAATTTTTCGTATTTCTTTATATATTTTTTCACTTTAAAAGGGTGTAAATTTCGCGATATTCATCCTGCAAATAACTTTATACATTTTAAAAGTAATCTAAATAAAAAATTTTTGTCGTGCAGCTTCATATTTAAAGGCGGGCATGATCGATTCAAATTTTTTAATCGTTTGTTTTACATCTTCTGGCAACACTGATTAGCAGTATCATTTGTGAAGCTGTTAATCTTAGGGAATTAAGAAATGAATAATGTACTTGATTTTGTTTTTTATATATACATAGATAGCAACTTTAAGCAATTAAAACTTAAAAATAAATAGCACACAAAATGGTTTTCCAGATATAAAGAAAATATTATTTGCTCTAAGTAAAATAATGAGTATTAATAATTTCAGAAAAATATATGTTTAAGGGTGTCTTTTTTAATCAATTTCTTTAAGAATTGTATAGGTTATTATTGTTTTCAATTGGAATATAGATACATGTCGTTACCTTGATAAAGAAAGACCCTAACGAGTATTTCCTTAAGTAAAGATTTTTTGGCTAATTGTCATATATGAGCAAACCATTTTTTGAAATATACAAAAATCCCGACTTAAAAAAATACGAGTTAGGGCTTTTCTATATAAAGGTAACGATATATTGCCCATTTCTTTTAACATAATTTTTATTTTACTTTTTTATTTCTAACTGCCATCAACTTTCGTCTTTGTTCACTTACAAGTAAACTTATAACAGTTTTACTCTGTTATAAAACAACGTAATTAGTAATTGATTTATACAAGAGAACCACGCAAAATATTTTCTTCACTCTAACAAATGAACACATTACGGCCTTATTTATAAACAATCTAAAAAATACTTTAAATTTATAAAGACTTTTCAAACGAAATTTTCATGAGTATGACTCATTATTTCTTGTATTCGATAATTTTTATACAAATTTTTTGACCAAACTTGTCAAGCTTTGTTCGTTTTATTAAATTTAACAGTTATTTAATTATTCAAAAATGGCCCTCTTTTAAAAAAATTCTTGAGAGCCCACTAAAATGTGCATTAAAATAACTTTCTGTGAAATAACTTCCAACTTAAAAACAATGAAATAACTTCCGAACGGTAAAAACAAAATAACCCAATTAGTGGATTTGAACCGCCGGCTTCCCTGTAGATTTCGACCAGGCCCGTGAACTTATTTTTTTTGGGGTTAACTTATTGATTTGGGTTTGTATAAGTAGTATAACCGGCCTTCCACCGTGCGCAAAGGATAAAACTTTAGTGATGATAAGGGGTAAATATGTTCTAGGAAAATGTTTGCAAGGAAAAATGAGTTGGGGTCCGTCCTACATTTGACCTATACACGGGCACCCTGAAAGTCTTGTGGGGGGAAATTATTAAAATTTTCCAAACTTTGTTTGGGAGCCCCTTAACGCGATGGAGATAGGAAAAGAGGAAACTAATGGGGGTTGGTCGTACACTTTATTTCTCTAAGGCCAACTCTGGGATAGTTATGGGCGTTTTTACACACTTTTTTGCAAATTTTGTATGGCAGCCTCCTTAGGTGATAGAGTTGTAGGGGTAAATAAGTTTCAGGAATATGTTTCGGAGGGAAAACTAATGGGGGACTGTGATACAATTAATTCCTCTAAGTGCGACTCCGGTAAAGATGAAGGGTAAACCCCCCTATTTCTTTCAAATCTTGTATGGCAACCATGTTAGGGGCTGAAAAAGGGGAGGAAAAATTAGTTGGGGTCGGTCTTACATTTTACCTTTGTAGGAGCAGCCTGGAAGCTGTGGCAGCGAATTAAAGAAAATAAAAGAGAAAATAAACTTTGTATGGCAATCTTTTAAGGAGGCGGAAATAAGGTGTAAATATGTTTCACAAAAATGTTCGCAAGGAAAACTTAATGAGAATCAGTCTTAAATAACACCCATCTAGGGGAAACTCCGGGGCAGTTGTAGATGTTTTTATGTACAAATTTTAGAGAAATATACAGAAGTATTCTTGATTTTTTGGCTCAAAATAAATAAATATTCAGTTATCCAGCAATTTTGCTGGATCTCAATAGCGATTTTTTGCAGATATTTCTGATAGTTTAATACCTTTTGCGATTCTAGGCGATACCGGAGGGCTTCAAAAAAGTTGATTTTAACTACAACACGGACAGACAGGCATCGTTAATTCCATTTTTCTATTTATGAGGATCAAGAAACTATATGCTTTATGTGGTTGCAAATGTTTATTAAAGAAGTTAAAAACGAAATGACAAACTTACATAAGCCCTTATAACTAATGTGAAGGATATAAAAACTGGTATTCTGATGGTAAAACTTAATTATTTATCACTAATTTAAAACTTTTCTAAAAGTGTTTATTTATTAATGACAAACAAAAATTTTGTATTAATATTTTACGAATACCTTCTTTTTTTCTAACTATTTAATTAAAACAATTACACTGTTGGGATTCTGCATTATTTTTGTCAAGTAATTTTGCGTAATCTTTCACAAACTTGTGTATATAAAATATGTAAAATTAAGAATCTTCTTAGGTATGTTACTAAATACATACATACATTCTCCATATAATCTATTTTGCATGAGTACGGGAATATGTACGTATGTACCCACGCATAGGGTGTTTTTTTGCTCAACCAAAAATTAAAATGATATTTTAAGACTGAAGCCTTTTTTAAATTGAATATTTTTATTGTAATTTAGTAATTTAATTTCCGACATATGCCCGCCGTACCTACTGGATAACTGTTTCATTTGAATAGTCCAACTTTTAACTACTTTTCCAAATATATTTGACTGCATTGCATCAACAATGGCTTGAATAGTGGCTTGACATACTTTAATATAAAATTATAGATGTTTAACGGAACACATAGAGAAGCTGCTGATCATGGCCTCTTTGGGCCAAAGGCTTTCACAAAATTTACTTTGCAAATAATCGAATGAGGAGTCATTCTTTAGACAACAAATCTGGAAAGCGCTCGCCGTTCACAGAAACACCAGATCAAAACAACTAGTACTGAATAAATTGTTTTCTTGTACATCACAAACATATTAGTGTTTTCAAAAATCTTGAAAAACCTTACTGAAAAAATATGCTAAAATTCTTTGCCATTCTTAGTTGCCAAAGTTTAATTATCCATGCGGGTAGTTTTTTTCGAAGCTAAATTAACACCCTGTATACATAAATATAAGATTCATTTTTAAGATTCATATTTAGTAAAATACAATAATAATATCTAGGCCTCATAAAGTACAAATTTTGTTAATCCTTTTACATAGAGAAGTCGATTAAGCTACGTCCGTCTACGTATCCATCTATGTGTTTAAAATAAGTGTTTAGGGTTGAGTTAAACTCTAAGAAATACGTCTAAGTATCAGGAGCAATGTTAAGCAGATAGCTATTTAAGATATGGGGAAAAAAACTGAGATATAAAATTTTTCGGTTTGGTGGGCCTTATCCACGAATGAGATAATTGGACCATTTGTTTCGAAAACTCTCGCGGCCAGGCGACGAATGTCAATGGTGAAAATTATCGGCGCGTGATTACGAAATTCTTTTTGCCAAACCTGCGAGGTCATCTATCGTACTTTTTACACAAGTAGTTTCAACAGGATGGGGCGACTGTACACACAGCCGGTTGATAAGTGCAAGTACACAAGTGCCTAAGTCTACCTCCAAGCGGTATCAACTGGATAACTTCCGGCAGAGTGGTCGGAAGGCTAACAGACATGGCTAATAGAATTAAAACAATCTGTCTTGGGCTATAAAGGGACCAGTTTACTGGTCTTGTTCGAGGCAGGTTGTCCTTGTGGCGTTGTGCCATGAGCATCACCATTAAGTGGTACAACAATACAAGGTTTAAAAGGGTACCAATACCTTAACCGTGAACTTAAATATTGGGAGGAATGATACGGAAGTGAATATGAAAATTGAAGTGGAAGTGGATTTCCGAGGCTGACCAGAGTCCTATCTGGTACCACGGGAATCAGTTAGCCCCATGTGCTTACCAGTGCATGAACTGATTAATGGTGAGGTCTCCTTCGGGAGTACACGTGGTGGCTGTGGTTATCCCCAAGCGGGGCAACTGTAGAACGAAAGTTGATATACTGGGGTCCGTCCTGTACGGGCCCAAGAGTGACCGTGTAAAAGCGGTCTTATATGAACAAAAGGTTCAACAAGATAAAGTTTCTGGATTTGACGGATCTACCCAGGCACATGAGCAACTGTGGAAGTAGGCTATTAGGTGAAAAGGTGTGAGTGTGTTTGGAAGTAGGTGAAGAGGGAAACCAGCCAAGGCTGGGGACTCTGGGATCTGAAATAAGGTCCCGCCCAAGTAGTAGCAAATAAATGAGAAGGCCGGCATGGCACTTCAAAGCATGTGCGTGATTCGGTCCTGACTGGCGGTGAGAAGATTATGGAGCGTTGATGATGTCGGAAATATATGATCCTAAGTTGGAATGAATGAAATGGCGTTTCCTATAAACAGAGCTGGGGGTCGCATCCGTATTGGGTGCGGCTGGGAATCATAATCTTTCTTGCCTAAGGTTGGGTGCTGTTTCAAAAGTGTGTGGAGAGGTGTCTTGTCGGCGCGGATCTGTTTTTGATTATGAATAAGCGAGATCAAAAATAGAAACGCAAAAACCGGGTTTAGATAGCCCAACTCCTCACCAAGGGGTCTGTTGTGGCTGCACGGAGTCACGCAGAGAATTGGTACCTAGGGTGGTCTGACCAACCATTCTAGGGGCGCTGGTGGGACGCATTGTATTTCACCAGTGTTAGGAGCACCGTGGGTATGCCTCACTGGCCGGTACCACGTAAAACCCTTAACGTCTGTACACACAGCCAGAGCTTCGGAAAAATTTTTCTCAAAAACTGATTAGTCGCTTTGGGGACACCCCATAGCCACCGGGGTTGCTCGATCTAACTCCCATAGATATTTTTGTCGGGCTACCTCAAAAACAGGATTTGTAATTTAAATCCTTAATCTCTTGTGGCTTCAAAAGAAAATATTCTTCGAGAAATCAGCTCAATTGTACCAAGTCTACTGCAGCGTGTGGCACAGAACACAAGGCTTCGTTTTGAGCAGTGCTCTTAACTCGAGGGAAGTCATCTGGATGTCATGCTTTTTAAAAAGTCAAATCCGAATTTCCTTTCTATCGAAAAATGCTCTTAATAAAACTTTGTGTAAACTATTACGTTTTTTATTTAAGTTTGAAAATATAAATATGCCTCCAGATAGCCTGTATTAACTATTACAGCTATGGATATTATATAAGCAAATATATTTTAGCGATTAAAATTAAAAAACAAATACGGAATTACTGCATTACCGCAAAAACAAAAGTATTTAAATTTCTGCTAGACTGACTGTTATAGATTCCATCAGTTATGAAATAAATAAAAATGAAAATTTTTGTCAGCACTCACACCCACACAGATGGACTATTTAGTATTCCTAGAACAAAAATTTGACACTTCACAACAATAAAAACTCAAATGCAATAACAGTCTGCCCTTTATTTGCTGACATGTGAGGGGGGGTATATTTTTGATGGTAAATACTAAAACCTAATCCAATTAGTGTTAAATTTTCATTCTCCTAAGGCTTAAAACTCACTTTTAAAGTGGACATATATACATATGTATGTATGTATGTGTATACAATAAACTTGATAAAGAATGTATTAGAGGTCTGCAGTGGATAAGTTTTCAATTATCTTTTGAAATTTGATTGATTTGAGTATTCGCTAGTACTCGCTTGCAGTGTGGGAGTATGTAAGATAACCTAATTGCAGTTTGCAAATATAAACATTTATGAATTTGATACAAAAGAAACACCTAAAAAAAGTGAACGTAAATACCAAAATACTACAAATAAAACTACAACAAATTCTTGTACTTGTATTGTGTCAATTTTTTTTTGTTTTTTTTAATGCGTAATTTGTGTTTACAGATACATACATGCAAATCAAAAATAAATAAAAAACCAACAAAACTAAAGCAACCTCCAAATGTTAATTTTTTTTCTAATTAACTACCCTATGGGGAAGAAAACTGGTGCAAGACTATTTACGTGAACAGTTCCTTACGGTAGGAATTGGTTCTAGTTCTTGTACTTTATATAAAGAGAACTGTCACTTTTACAATGCGTTGTCACTGAAGAGCGCGTATGGTTCTAAACTAACACCTTAAAACGGGTTACAAGCCAATCCTATAAAAGCAATTTTGCATTAATTTTTTAAGATTCTGTTCAATCTACTTTGTTTGTAATTACGCATGTGTGTGTATATATAAACGGATGTATGTTTATGTGTAGGAACCAATATTTCTATTGAGCCCCTAACGTCTTTAACACCTTTTAACCAGTTACTTGATATGTTCATTTTTAGCCGATCACGACCAAACACTTTTGTCCAATTCATGTTTTGTACCAGTAAAAGGACGAGCACGCCGACCAATTGACACCCATTTCCCAAGGCGCTCTTTTACGAGAACAAAAAGAGCCATAGTTGAAACATAATTCAGAATGCAGAAAGGAAAATAGATCAAGAAATCTAAAATAAAGAACTCTGTCAAATAACAGCGAATATATAGTTGACGATTTTGCTTTTAAGCTGATCACACATATTGTGTGTAAAATTCCTTCGAATTGACGGTTTTGACGTAGGATTCAAGTAACCTGATAATCAGTTTTATTTTTTAAGATGTCGTCGTTAAGAAATAAACTTAAAATGTTCACTTTGCGGCAAAATATTTGTTTCAGGAAACACAAAAACTGTGATATATTATATATCTTTATTACATTATTTATGTATTGGCGACTAAATTTTGGGTACATTCATTTTTTTATAAATGATACAATACGAAAATTTAGTTAAAATGATTTGCGGTAGAACATTTGTATAAGCAGACACGTGAAGAAGTGAAAATTTATGAAAAATAACTATAGTCACCTGTTTACTTGATCATCAAGTTGGATGGCGACTTTAATGAAAAAATTGAAATTCAAAACGTATTCAAGTTGGAAAAGTGTAAGTGTGTTAGAAAAAGTTTCAGTGTATTGCATCTAATAGGGCAAACACTGAATGTTTGGGCGCTAAGTTAGAAGTACTACGAATAAGAGTTGACCCTTAAAAACATTCAAATATAGAAAAAGTACAAGTATATCCGTGCAGCTCTCTAGTATGAATGTATGCGGAAGAACTTTGTAGATGAAACACTTAGCAAATCATAATATGCTACAAGTAAATCAATATAAACATCTCAATGCTAAAGTACATTCATGGGAGTTTTGTTTCGAAATTAAAATTTCCAAAGTTATATTTGTATTAAGAATGTTGCTAGGCTCCTGAACATTTTAAAGTAGAGCATGTCACACAAGAAGGGCACAGCATTTTTTATGGGCCAACCTCTTTGTTTTTTTTTTGTTTATTTAACAGTAAACCTTAGGTAAGACTAAAATAAATACATATGCTTCCTCTAAAAGCATGATTAGCATAACTGCAGTGTTCATTTCCTGGGTCTGACATACAAAATCCGTTGTATTATATTTTAAATAGACAATTTGGTTCTAACGTCCCCTAAGTGTTTTTTAACATTACCATTAAGGTTTAGTTTAATAAAAAATGTAAGCAGCTTGTTTGTATGTACATAACAAAGATAATACTAAAGTTTGTTCTTAAAATATCCTTTAATTTTCTAAAGAAAAATCTTTTTAACATATAAAAATCTACCTAAGTATGTCATTTTTTTGTTACCAATTAGTGTGAGATAATTTAATTACTTATTTATTAAGCCTTTATATAGAGCAAATAAATATAAAGTAAAAAAAGATGGAAATGTATTCTTATATGAAAGAAAATAGAGTTTTTGAAGACGTATGCGTGCATAAGTATAAGTTTTTTCTGTCATTATTTAACTGTCATTAAATCAATTAGGAAATTACTTATATAAAGCTGGAGGCACAGACACATGATAACAGGAGAGAAAATAAAATATTTCTACACTTCACATAGTAATCAGGACATGTATCAGTTTATCATTCTGTTGTAATTTCTAAAATATTCATATACAACCCCATTAAATGTAAATATCCGGAATTCTAATGCGTTAAGTTCTTTATTTAATTTTTTTAATTAGAAAAAATTAATATTTTTTCCATTAGCGTTGAAACAAACTTTTATTTGAAAAAAAGCATGGCTCTCTACCGATACTAGCCGAGTAGAATGAACCAATATATGTCAATATTTATATTACGATAATTTGTTTAGATTTAAAAAAAGAACGATTTTCCCCCTTTTTGGATTGTTTTACGTAAGATTGCCTGGACCTAAGGTAGAAATCATTTACGTTTTTTTTTTTACGTTAAAAATAATTAAACAAAGATACCTGGAGATAATTCTTAAATATTAGTTTTTAAAGCAGCAAATGCCTTTTTTAATGATTTTTTTCTCCTCGCATTTGATATTTTCTATTAAATTATTTCTTAAAGTATTTTTCAGCATCGTGTGGAAAGAATTTTATACAATACCTTAAATTTCTCTATATTTTTACAGACCACGACGTGAATTATATGAACGTGTGTTTAAAAAACTCCTGCAACTACTTAAGTGTGAGAGTTTATATCTTTATTACAAAATGCTTTTAACTTACATTTGAAGTCATGTTTTTTACAAATGTATACATGCGTGAACTTATGTGTACGACTCTACCCATGAACATATTTAGATGTTAAACATAAAAACCTGTGTATGTGTGTTTATATGTTTGTGTGTGTATAAACCTTACATTCATCTTTATATAGTTGTAAGTGTAAATCCAAAATTGTATAATGTCGTTCGGTTGACCAAAGTAGATGTTGCTGATGTCATAATACCTTACATTGATGTTGAACTATGGTCACTGACATGTACTAACATACATACATATGAAAAGAGACTTTTTTGAATATTCTTATTGCTGATTCAGAGGCGTGACACTGTAATAACTACATTTACTCACTTAAAGTACATTGTTTGTCCCGGCACACGTTAAGTAATTTTTATTTCTTTTTTGTTATGGTTTTGCATTTAACAGCACTCTGTAGGTTTTAAATAAATAAGTAGATTTTTTTTTCATCTCTATTACTATTTTCGTTTTTTTTTTTGCTGATGTATATACGATACCTTTTTATTTATATTGCAGTACAAAAAATGCCAAAAATTTGGGTCTAACTAAAAAATTTAATTAATTGGTTAGGTTAGATAAGATTGAACATAGTGTTTTAAAGATCCTTATGAAAACTTTCAGGTAATTTTTTATAACAGACAGGAAGAGAAGTTAACTTGTTAGCCAGACTAATTCAGGACGCCTTGTTCTATACGACCCCGATAGTATTTTAAAGGTATATAAAACCAATCATTCAGAATGTCACCCTGGAACGCGTTATTGTTTGAAATTAATAAAAAATATTATCCATACTAATGAGCAATTACCACTCGTCGGTCATACCGATCGTTTATCATTAAATGCCGATAGCCATTCTATATTGCATCCATCTTCCATTACAAATTGACTAGCTGTCTCTTTTGTTCTAATTGAATCAGTAAAATGAGTGAGGTCGGCCTTTTAGTTCAAAAGTTATTTTAGGTAAATCGGTTCCTTGTTTATATTAGCCCTTTATATCAATCTGTTGAGTTTCTTGTAAGGTTTATTTGTTACTATTGAATAGTATTTAAGAAATTGCAAATGTTTAAAATTTTAAAGAAAAATATCAGCCCCCCTGTTCTGCAACTTGCGAGAAGTTTTCGCAGCGAGAACATTTTTTACATTGTCATAGTCTTCCGATTATTAACAGTGTGACTTAGATAATACATAAACTCTCATTATACAACGTTAAAAGTTAAAATAATTAGGTTTCTCGTGTTCATCCTGTCTTTTACAAGGCGACTATAAATTTTTCGATGCGAGAAGTTCTCACTAAAGTTACAGAATACAGGCACAGGTTTATTGAAACCAGTGACTAAAACATCGAGGAGTTAAGTGTAGTACAATATCTTGATGGTACTGAACTATAATTATTGAAAAATTTTTTTTAAGTTTTTTGGCGAAAAAAGTTGATATTTATTTTATTAATATAAAAATTAAAGAAAAATTACAACTAATATTATTAATTTTGCTTTCAATATATATTTAAATATATTAGTATTTATTTTTGCATACAAAATATTAGTTTTTCTCGAAAAATAAAATAAAATTTCAGGGTTTGTTGCAGGTTAAGTTTGTTTATAACAAAAAAAAATTGTTTGTTTGGTTTTAAAGAAACTCTTGAATGTTTTGGTTTGCTTAAAAAAATTCTCAATAAGTTTATTTAGATTGTTATATAAAAAAATTTTTTTAAAGCTTTCTTAGCCTTTTAAAATGGTTAAAAAATAAAATAAACAAAAATATTATTTTTTGACGGGAAACGTAGCTTTTTGAGATTTTTTTAGAACAATTATAGCGGCGTTTAAATATAACAAAACAAAGATATTTTTATGTGTTTTTAGTAAAAAAAAAAGAATGAAGTAAAACTCTGCTTACTTACTTACTTACTTTCTTATATGGCTTTTGCAAAACGTTTGTTCCATTAGCCGAATTTAGAATTGATTTCCAGGCCCTTCGATTTTTTGCGCTCTTTCTCCAATTGTGACATTTAGTTTCGAGATGCCTTTCTCCACTTGATCTTTCTATCGGAGTTTCCGTATTTCCCTGTTGCGCGATCCGTCACCAGGTTCGCAACCAAATGACCTTCTAGCTGGGGCATATTCATTCGTTCTCACAACATGGCCTAGCCCACGTAAACGTTGAATTTTGATCCGAGTGACTATGTTATCGATAGTAAACAGCTCATATAGCTGACGGATCATATGACACCATTATTTTCCATCAACACAGATTGGTCCATAGATTTTACGAAGAATTTTCCTCTCAAAAACTCCATGCACTGCCTCATCTGCTTTCGCGAGTACCCACGCTTTAGGATCATATATAAGCACGGGTAGTATCACTGTCTTGCACAAAGTAATTTTTGTATGTCGGGTGGTGGATTTGCCCTTATAGTGATTACTTAGTCCAAAATAGCATCTATTGGTAAATATTGTTCTTCATTTTATCTTGAAAGTGATGTTGTTTGTTTGGTTAATGGGCAGTGACAAAGAAGATAAATACATTGACTATTTCAAAGTTGCAGTTTTCAACTTCTACTGTCTGCCCAAGTCTACTGCACTTCTTGTGCGTTGATACCATCAACTTTGTTTTATCTGCAGTTACTGCCAGACCTACTTTGGCTAATTTTTACTCGACTGTTTCGAAGGTGGAAGTCACTGCCCCAAAAGTTCGCCCCAAAATATTGATATCGTCGGCGTAGGCGAGTAACATGAGTAGTACACCAGTTTTATACACATTTGTGTCTCGTGTTACCTTTTCCAAGATGACGTTAAAAAGATCACACGCAAGGCTGATCCTTGTCTGAAACCCCGTTTGGTACTGAAAGGCTTAGAGATATTCCTGCCTACCTCAACTGAGGACTGCGTATTAGTTAAAATTATCCTGCAGAGTCGTACTAGTTTCGCGAGGATAGCAAACTCAGACATACCCTGAACCACCTTTGAACGTATGGCGCTATCGAAAGCACCCTTAGAGTCAGCAAATAGATGGTATGTGTCGATCTGTCTTTCATGGGTCTTTTTTAGGACTTGGCTTAGTGTGTATATCTGGTCGATTGTGGAATTTCCAGGTCTAAAGCTGCATTTATATGGCCCAATTATGTAGTCGACTTTCAATTTCAACACACAAGCACGCACACACGCTGGATAGAATCTTGTAAACAATGGAAAGGAGACTTATTCACTTGTAGTTAGCATATACTGTCTTGTCTTCTTTTTTGCTCACAGGACATAAAACACTGATGTTCCAGTCCTCGATTATGCGTCCCTCTAACCATATTGTACAAGCAAGCTGATGCATATGCCTTATCGCTTCTGGCCGGGGCGAAAAAAAGGTGCTAAAGCCATATTTTTTAAATTATTATTTCAACCGATCAGTGAAAAGAATCGTTAATTGACTCCGAGGACTGAATCGTGTCAAACATCGTGTTTCAAGTAGCCACTTCTACATTTCACATGCCTAATAATAATATAGCTAAATTATGTGTTTTTAAAGCCAAACGGTTGCAAATGTATATCAGGAAGGGAGAAAAGAATTCTCAAAAATAGTCTTTCATGTAGGCCTGTTTTTTTAAGTGTCATGTGTTTTTTCCACTGAGATGCTTTTACTACCTATATCTACCTTCGTTTTTTACCACTGTTTATCCCAATCTTTCATTTACTTAATGATTATCATACATACATATATACATACATACAAGCATACATTTTCAGTTGCTTTTACTTAAGTAATTATATTCATGCTTGTGTTCCAAACCATTTATAGTGCACGATTTGTTGAAGATTTTAGTTTTTAGGGAATATAATGTCAAAGAAAAACAAACCTGCATATAAATGCCTAACAAATCTGCTGTATTGGTGTTTTCTTATTGTTGGCTAAAGTCTGAAAAAATACACTCAAAAGTTAATATTGGTAATAATATGTAAATTGTTTGTATGCCAACAAAGTGTCCGTCTTAAAAGAAAATTTTAGGAGAAAAATTTATCTAATCACTTTCCTTTTTATACCCCTCACATAGTGATAAGGGTATATGTATATCAGTTTGTCATTCCGTTTGTAATTTTTTTATTTTTCATTTGCGACCTCATAAAGTATATATATTCTGGATCCTTATAGATAGGGAAGTTGATATAGCCATGTCCGTCTGTTCATCTGTCCGTCTGTTGAAATAAAGTTTCCGGAGTCAAATAAAAAGATACAGACCAGTTAAAGGTGTCATTAGAAATATCCTGGAAACAATCGCTATTTAAAATCAGCAAAATCAATTCACTATTGACCGAGATATAAGCGAAAACCCAGAGTAACCCATTTTTTTTAGGACAAAATCCGTGCATATATCCCTATATATCTCAGTAAGTATAGTCACTCTTCCCACAAAACTCGGCACGGATACTTCTAAAGAAGGAACCTAGATAATGAAAAAACTTTTTTCAGATAAGACCAGGGGAAGGGGTATTTTTCCTACAATTGCACAAATTTGGTGAAATATCTTATGCGCTATATCTCGTTAACTATAACAGCTATCGACTTAAAATGTTCTGCAAAAAGTAATTGTACGCTAAGACCTACACTTTAAAGAAAAATTTTATTGAGAAGGGGCAAAAAAATTGGTAGTTAGCTCCCATACAAATTAACAATTTTTATTAAACATTCGATATGCTATATCTCGAAAACTGTAACAGACATCAAAATCAAATGTTCTACAAAAAGCAACTGGACAACAAGGCCTACGTTAAAAAAAAAATTTTTAGTGGGGGCAAAAAAAGGGGTAGCTCCCATACAAATTAATAATTTGTATGAAATTTTCGAAACGCTATATCTCGGAAACTATAACAGATATCGAAACCAAGTGCTCTACAGAAAGTGATTGGACATCAAAGGCTACGCTCCTAAGAAAAAATTTTTTGAGTGGGGGCAGAAAAAGGGGTAGCTCCCATACAAATTAATGTTTTCTATGAAATTTTCCAAACGCTATATCTCGGAAACTATAACAGATATCGAAATCAAATGTTCTACAAAAAGTAATTGGACATAGAGGGCTACGCTCTGAAGAAAACAATTTTTGGATGGGAAGTGAAGAAGGGGTAGCTCCCATACAAATCAACAATTTTTATGAAATTTTTGATACGCTTCTTCTGGAAAACTTTTACAGCTATCGACTTCGAATATTATACAAAAAGTAATAATCAAATAATTCATACATTTTGGAGAAAAAATTGGAGAAGAGCAGGGGGACTAGAACATTTAATAAGTTTTATTAACCTTTAAATATGAACAATGTCGAAAACTTTTAAAACTCTCGACCTCAAATCTTCTTCATCTATTTCTATTATTCATACGAACGTAAAAATTTTGTATATTTTTCTATGGACTTTAAAACTCGCACAAGGTTTTTTATTATATTATTTGCCGTACAAATTACTCGGTTGGGTATATTTAAAGACCAATGTGAAGGGTATATAAGATTCGGCACAGCCGAATATAGTACTCTTACTTGTTTTAATTTTTTTTAACCCAAACAAAGAATATGATTTTACCGTAATCTATAAAAAACTTCTCAGTGTAAATGTTTTGTTAAAAAACTAGTTTCGGTCGAGTTTTGTTTTTATTAATTCCTTGTAGATGGTTGGGGGTTTCTACGGCCCTAACTTGCTAATTTTCGGGGCACTTTTGCCTTTGGTTAAGTGGTCTAGGTTTCCCTAGTAGAATATTTCGGCTTGGCTTTGGTCATTTTTGATTGACAGATAGCCGAAAAACGCCCAGTAATTAATAATGCTTTGGATTTTTTTTACAGAACTTAATTTTTTATTTTTTTTAACGTTATGTGGGCTCCTTTCTACCCATTTATGTTTATCCCCAAAACGCTGCTCAATTCTCTACTTGGATTATCTGAAGGTGTAATTGGTTTGAGGACAGTTATTTTTAGGGGTACTATGAAATGTCGTATTATTAACAAATATTAGCATAAGTGTTGGGCTGCTTGTTGCTATGTATGCTGGATAAAAAAAATACAGAGGTAAACCTTAAAGCTGTGGTTTTTATGGAAAACCGCGTATGTAAATTTTGAGTTATTAATGCCATTTTGCTTAATTTTTAACACCCTTTGGATGGCTTTAAAAATTTTGGAAATAAGATGAACCAGTTCCGATATTTTTACCCAAATAACAACGTAACTTTTATACTTATTTAACATATGTTCAGAGCTAACCACGTATATTGACAAACGTTGTTGATACTGTATTTTTATCCTATTAAAAGTCCAGTTACAGTGTTTTTTAATAAGAAGAAAAACCTGGAAACTCCTATTTGCTTAGTCTTCTTTGAAGTTTACATCATTTTTGAATTACTTATTACGTGTTAATAGTTACAATAAAAAGCTTAAACAATAAAAATGTAAAATACAAATAGTGTTTTTGTTTACAGCCGAGTAAATTAACTTTGTAAAACCTATGGAAAATTTTCAAAAGCATTTTTCTTACAAAAACTGTTTCTTGTAATAACTTGATATATGCTGCCATTTTTTCTGTGTGCGCAATGAAGAGAATATATTTTACTCACGTTTTTTATTATAGGTCAAGCATTTAAATTTTGCTATTTAAAAATTATAATTTTCTCTAGGTATGTTTTTAATGGGTTTATTATACTTAGGTAAGCACTAAGCGAACATTGTTTCTGCTCATAATAAGTTAGATTTGTAATTTAAAAAAAAACATCTTAAATAAATGATTGAAAAGCTTCGTTTCTATTTTGTAATAAGTTAACATTTTAGTTTTCCCCAACAGCATAGTCAAACAAGCAAGTCAAAACTTAAAACAAAAAATGTTTTCATATTTTTTAACAAACTGTGGTCTGCAAATGCCTGCGAAATTCTCCTCAAATTGAAAAATGCCTAAAATATAACATAAATCATCATCATCATTTCAATGCAATATTTTTATTTAGGGCATTTTCATAATCCAATAAGGGATAAAAATGCGAAAATAAAACTAATAAAAATCTGACAAGTACTATCAATAATCTAAAAATGAAGCATCATCTGTTTGGGGGCTTAATGCAAAAGAATTTCCAACTTAACCTGACTCCTGTGTATGCAGAAGTATTTACTCTACTAAAGTTAAGTTTCATACCGGCAATAAATATTAATTCAATTAAAGTCAAATCCATAGTTGCGCCTATGAAAAATGCACTGCTGCCAGGTTTTATACAAAGTACGTGAATACACTGAAAGAAATTAGGTGAAACTGTATTTAAATTAATCTATTGTTTCGTCAAGGGTATTTCAAAAATTTAAAAAAAAAATTAACAAAAAAGGGTAAAAATACTTCAGAATAATACTTGCTACTGCAGAATTCTAAAATTTGGCTCCTGTTAAACTTTATTAGGCTCATTTTCTTGGTTTTTTAAAACTTTGAACTATAATTTTCAATTAAAAATAAAATTTTTTTTCTAACAATATTTGTTTTAATTTTTATTAAAACCTTTTCTTAAAAACTTGGGAACTTTTATTTTAAACTTTTAAGCCATTTTTTCTGTGTATGTTTATTTAGTTGTTAGATATAGTTTTTATTTTTTATCCTTTGCTTTGGTGTTTTTTATTTATAACAAGAAACTCATATTTTATTAAAGCAACAACAAAAGCTTCGCTAACACTAGCACCAACTGCTTCATGAAAAATGCAATTTATGAGGTCTTCTCCATTACAGGATATACCATTACACATACATCTAAATCAACTCACTAACACTTGTACAAGTTTTACAGCTTTAACACGTTTGGTAACATATTTTATGGTTTTCTGATTTTATGTGTTAACTGTAACGTAAATAAAAGATTTTATGGTTTAAAACTGTTTTAAATATTAAAGATATGTTTTCTAGAATGAAAACGTATATTTTTTATTTTTTTTATATAAATGTTAAGTTAAAGCCAGGTCAGTAGTTAAAAAATCTACTACGTAATTTTGTTTTTATAAATAACATAGGGTCCTTAAAATTTTTTTTGACTTTGTTACCTACGTTTAAATTTTTATTTTTAAGCTTTTTTTTTTTGTTGAACTCTTTGTTCTTAAGACAAATTTATGGTTTTACTACTCGTACTTTGACTTTTTTTATTTCTTTTTACTCAAAAGAAATTAATACTTTCCATTATATTCTACCAGTACTAGCCGACTTTAATTAATTTTCGAAACCAGCTACAAATGTTCATCATCAGTACTCTTTGAACGCTAGTAGTAATTTTGGCTATCAACATTCAAATTCCTAATTAACAGGCTTATTTTATAGTTACCTCATACATCTGTAACACTTTAAATACTATGAGTACGAACGTTAACATAGGTTACTTTAAAAATCACAGATTAAAGATCGTTACTTCCATAAAGTTTATTTAAATATATCGAAAAGTTCAGTAAAAAAATGAATAATTTAGACCTTGAAATATGTGAAATATTTTTAAACATAATGACTTAGTTAGTGGCCAAAGGAATTGAAAAAAACACTAAAAATTATTCAAAAACACGTAATATGAAGAAAAGATTTTATATGAATTTATAGCGTTAATCTAAAAATAAGTAAAACTAATAACAGAAATTTTTTTCGCAAAATTATTGCTTTTATAGTAATTGCCGGTCAGTTGAATGCATACGGTTAATATTTTTATTTGCAACGCAATCCTCTTTCAGACAAGCATAAAAACATTTGCAAAAATTGAAATAAAAAAATGTTAAATATTTCACTTATCTGAGTAAATGCAAGGGAATTCGCACTAGTAGGTTATGAGATTCCTGTTCAGTATCACAACATGGAGTCTCAGTTACATTTGTGAACATTTCTATTGTAACTATTTATAACTTTTTCTTTTTTTCAATTCATTTATATTTAATGAAAGTATGTACATACCAACTTCAGCACTTACATAAATATCTTTATCTATGTTTTGAAGAATATAAACCAGTTGGCTTGTATACAACTTTTTATAAGTAAGTGTGCATGTCTATGCAAGCATTAATACCATTTCCTTTTTTCACATGACCACACAGCGTGTATGCATGTGGGCATGAATTGTAAGTGTATTGTGCTATTATTATTGAATTGCATGTCCGGTTATCATTTATAATTAATTTTACTAAATATTTTAACAAATACAATTCATACAATTTTATTACTAGTTTTTATGTATTTTATTGCTTACATTGATATACTTATTTCTATGTCTTTTCTATCTAATTGCAGTTGCAATCACATTGAAATTGTTCAAATTAATTAAGGCTCAACTCAATTCGCACAGGTGTTAAATATGTTTGGCTTTGTATTTGGAATTTTTGGATTTTTTGTTTTAGGTAAGTACATACATATGTATTTTTGCGCATTAACATTTTTATATTTGCCTTTTGTATGTACTTGTGTGTGTTGTACTGATACATACATATATGCACATTTATATTGACTTCTTATTGCTTATTTCTGAGTTAATTTAATATTTTAAAGTAAAATTATCTATTTTGGGAAAATTTTCTGTCTAGTTGTTTGTCGTTTCTTCTGCTTATTATCCTGACTGAGCATGTCCTGGAGTGTTTCTCTCGTATTAATCCTGCCTATAAATTTGGTGAACTGTGATTTAAGATCTGATAAGATAGGTGTCGCATCTTTCTTTTCTTATCTATATAAATATAAAAAACAGTAGTAAAAGATTAAAAAATAAACATATATCAAAAAATCAAATACCTGGTACAGGAACTGCTTAACTTAGCATTGTCGTATAAAAAATTTTTTAATAGTAAAATAGTTTTATAAGTGGAGTTTTTGAATTCAGCAAATATTTTACAATAAAACCTTAAAAGTTTTCCTATAGAGATATGCGTTTCTAAAATTTTACTGAACACTTATTGTCCTGTTGATAATATTGCGACTTTACAGCAAAAACTTCAACTACTAACATTCAAAAAAGCTCAACCAACACCTTTTAAAGGTAAAGGCTTTTTGTTTAAACACTGTTCACTTAAAAACCGTTTCATTCTCAGCTTTTTTACCAAAGTGGCATCGCTATTATATTTTTTAGTAAGTGTCCTTAATAATTTCTTTATAAACATTGAGCAAATAACTGAACCAGTGGTGAATAAAGAAATTGTAACTTTCTTAAGCCCTTATGACACTTGCTTTTTTTTGCATTTTATAAACTTTGAAGAACAGTACCTACTTATAATATAGGAAAATTACACTAAGTGTGAAGAGTTAAGCTATTTAAAGAAAAATACCAAAACGTCACAAGCTCCCCAAACGCAATTGATAAAAAAGCAGAAGCTGTCAAAAAAAATGTAAAAATTTTTAACTTAAACTTGACGTTTTAAGATTAAAACTCTAAACATGTTGTCAATTTGATCAGTTTATAGTTAAAAAAGCGATTTTTCGCGCGCTTATTACATTTTATTTCAGATTTTCCGCTCTGCAACAAAATATCAAGGGGGCAACATTGTTTCGTTTGTTTACTTTTTATCATAAAACATATATATTTTGTTCTATCTAACATTTGCTATTTCTTTCTTTCAATCCAAAAGCAATCAATTAAGAAAAAAGCAAGTGTCATAAGGGCTTTATGTTTATTAAGTCAACAACAATGTATAAAATATTTAAAAGTGTAAGCATTAGATAAAGCTTTTAGCACAAACAAATCTATAATATGGTTAAATAACTTTTTTTTTTATTCTAAAGCTAATAAATTTTTTTTACAAAGCGTTCTTTTCTTTTTTTTTTAAAGTTTAGCTAGCGCACAGTGGGTCAAATACATTGTTTACTACTAAAAATAAAAATGTTAAATTTTTCAAATATTTTGTTAAGTAAAAATATTGCATAATGGACAGTTCTCCAGACAGACGTCAAGGGTTTTACGTGGTACCGGCCAGTGAGGCATACCCACGCTGCTTCTAACACTGGTGAAATACAAAGCGTCCACCAAAGCCCCTAGAATGGCTCGGCTAAACCACCTAGGTACCAATTCTCTGTTATGACTCTGTGTAGCCACAACAGACCCCTTGGTGAGGAGTTGGGCTATCTAAATCCGGTTTTTGCGTTTCTAGTTTTAATATCGCTTTTTCATTTTTAAAACAGATCCGCGCCGGCAAGACACCTCTCCACATACTTGTAAAACAGCACCTAACCTTAAGCAAGAAAGATTATGATTCTCAGCCGCACCCAATACGGATGCGACCCCTAGCTCTGTTAAAAGGATCTTTTATCTTTTATTTATTTTTTCTTTTACACGGACCCCAGTGTATCAACTTTCGTTCTACAATTGCCCCGCTTGGGGATAACCACAGCCACCACGTGTACCCCCAAAGGAGAACTCACCATCAATCAATTCATGCACTGGGTAGCACATGGGGCCAGCTGATTCCGGTGGTACCAGATAGGACTCTGGTCAGCCTCGGAAATCTACATCCGTTTCATTCCTACCAATATTTAATTTACACAGTTAAGGTATTGGTACCCTTTTAAACCCTGTATTGCTGTGCCACTAGACGGCAAAGTACATGACACAGCGCAATAAGGACAACCTGCCTTGAACCAGACCAGTAAACTGGTCCCTTTTAGCGCAGGACAGATTGTTTTCTTCTTAGCCATGTCTGTTAGCCTTTCGGTTACTATTCCGAAAGTTGCCCAGTTGATACCACTTGGAGGTAGACTTAAGCACTTGTGTAAAAGCACTTAACAACCAGTTCTCCAGACAATAAGTGTTTTAACAAACTAAAAATTGTAAATGGGGGCACTTCGGCCTGTTAGGCTAGAAAAACTGGCGGTTTAAATACATGTTTTCAAACAGAGATCGCTGACAAAGATTACAGAAATTAAAACAAATTTTTTTAGTATGTCAAATAAGAAATATAGTAAGAATAGAATACAAGTATGTGTTGTTTAAAATTTTTAATTAAAATTTAACTAATAAAACCCTTGTCGCTGTTTACAAGTGCTGTAATTTATAATAAATATCGCTTCAAAATACCATACACAAAAAGTTATGTTTGGGCATAAACTTCCATAAAAATAAAAATGTAGAAGTGTTTAACTTTTTTTGACTTAAGGACAATTTCAAACTCATCACGTTTTCCCCAAAACCAATGCATTCCTAAATATCCCGGAATAAATTCAATGCTTTGTTGGTGCAAAAACGTATGCAAGCTGGTATTTTAATACACACAAAACATACGTCATTATGGTACTATGAGGTTGTGCAGATGCTTGCAAAGCTTAAAAAATGGTCTAAGGCTAGAGATGCTAAATGTGTGTAGTTTTTAAAATCAGGATTCTAAAATTTTTAATCCCAGGATTACGTTTCATAAGAATATTGTTTAAACAAAATCATATTTTACCATTAATAAATGCTTAATTGATATTTTGCATTTGTTGCATGATTAAGCGCTGTCGCAGCATAATTTTAGCGGTAGAAGTTTAATTACACCATTGCTTTTAGGAATCTTAATTAAATAGAGAAAATGCCCTCGAAATTAAGCAAAACTTACTTAAGCAAGAACCTTAAATTTGTAGGCAAATATTTCGCCATCCTAACTAAAGAATGCTTTGAACTCTCAAACATAATTAAGTTTAGATACTTCTCTTTTATATTAAAGTAAAAAAAAAAACTGTTAGTAATTTGAAAGTTTTCTAGTCAAGGCAGGCCTTCTGCCAGAATAGCCTATACTTATGTACAAAAAATTTATGAACCTTAAATGGCTTAAAGGTGTATGAAAAATCTATGCTACCCAGCAAGTAAAAGCGTACGTGTAGCACAATTATTATATTTCAGTTTCAGAAAATAACACTGGATCTTTTTAAAACAGGGTTCCCTGGATTTTTGGGACCAAATTTCAGAATTTTTTATTCCTGAAAAATTCAAGAATTTTTTAAACGAGATTCTTACTTATTTGAGACCTACACTTAAGCATACCGATTAACTCAAAATCACTTTCTGAGCCAATTTAAGCCGGTTCGTCCGTTGGCCGGCTGGTTGTCCATGTGTATATTTGCAATTAAAGTACAGGTTGCAGTTCAAAATTTTGCATATGTGTGTTACTTTATACCACCATCTTGTGTACTAAATACAAATATTACTGGTTCCTTTCATTTTCTCCCCGAATAAACGTTTTGGGCTCGAATGTTACAAGAAAGGAAAAAAGCCGCGCCGTATACCGGCAAATATTTTTAGTATTAAAAGCATATTCACAAAAAGCTTTTTTATATACGTACGTATTTTGTATATTTGAGAAATAAGTAGTTACAAAAAGCTCTTACTTATCATTTAGTGAAAAAAAAGCTCGCAAAAACTAAAACTTAATTAACTTAAAAACGAATACCGCACTACAGAACGTATACGTAACATTTGTTAAATACAAATACGCTGTGCTGTACCTATGTATGTTAACAATTTCATATACAAAATGTTGACAGCTCATTTAAAGCTTTTAGGTTAATGGACTTATAATGCCTGATGAGCTTTGAAAAAGTAAAAGGGAAAACGTTACCTAAGTTTCCTTTTAGCAACTTTTTGTTTATGTTTATGCTAAAGGACAACTGCACAGCATAAAAAGCTCATGTTGACAACTGTGACTGGTTTGTGTTTTGGTTAAATAAAAACTCTTTTAAACTTTACTTTCTTAACTAAAACACATAAGTATATTTTATGTCTAGTGGAGGAAAAAGCTCTTTTTAAAGTGCTGACAAATTTACAAAATAATCGGGTGTAAAAACACAAAAGATTATGAATATTTTGTGGAAAATTTTATTTGTGATTACCCTGTGTTTTGAATGAAAAAATTGATTACTTCCTGTACGTATAGATGCCAAATGTTTGGCTTAACATCTTAAAATTTTAGGGAATAAAATCTCCAAAATCTTACTAAATGATTTGCCAAGTTTCTTTTTGTTTTGGTAAAAATTCATAATTTTTAAAAAAAATTTAATTTTAATTTTAATATTTGCCAAAAATCATAATTTAACAATTTAATCATCCTTGGAAGCAATTTTGTGAGTAAAAATTTTAATTTTTATATCAAAACTAAAATTATGTAGAAACGGTAATAATTTTTACAAAAAAAAATTCAATATTAGTAATAAAAACCATATTTAATTCGCTTTAAAATTTATTTTCAATTTAAATGTCTTACACATTCAAATAATCTTAATTTAAAAAATTGTTTCAATAACTTTTAAACAAAAAAGCAACTACATTTTAAAGGCACATTTTCTAACATTAAAGAGCTACAGGGTTGCCAATGTAGATGAAAACTGAAAACAAAATTATTTCAAATTAAAGATTAATTTTTACTTACATATACAAAATTTTGTCAAAATCAGCCAGAATATACAAGTTTTGCTTAAAAATAACCTCAAACTACTTATAACAAAGGAATGTTTATTAAAATAAGTATTTAGGGTTAAAAACTAGACAGGAAACTTTGGTTTAAAATCACCATTTATGCATTAAATAATAAAGTTTTTGTTATTTAAAGCTAATGTTTTTATATGGATTTGTTTAGCTTTCTGCGGGTTTTAATAAATTTAGAAAAAAAAAATTGGGTTTTATCAAATAGAAAGATTATTTTCAATTATTTTGATTTAAGTAATTAGAATTAAGAGTTTTTTAAACAAAGTTTAATAACATAAAAATTGGTTTGATTTTAACGTTTGAAGCATTTCTGTAAGAAAATTAGACTATTCGATCGCAAATTACAAGTTTTTGCAATTATCTATTTTTAATTAATTTTCAAAAATAAAAATGTATCAACTTAAGACCTAAAACTTTAATTTTTTATCATTGTGGGCCAAATTAATCTACAACCGTTGACAATTTAAAAAAATAAAGTTTACACTATAAGATTATTTTGTTCAACTCTTTTGGTGGTTTTCCCAAAAAATCGGAAAAGGCTTTTCTGATAAAATAAATTAAACAGCCGCTTTAAAAACCTCAAATTAAAAAAAATTCAAAAACGGAAACGTGTTTATAGAACTTCGAATTTCGACTGCTTTTGCACTTAGAGGAGCATTACACGTCAGCAAAATATAGTGATCGTTAAATGTAATTTAACTTGTTGCATATTGTTATTGATTGTACCACCCGTAGGTGTTGGCTTAAAAATCAAGGCAATGCCATTTCAGAAACTAGTTATTTGAGTATAAAACATATTGTGGTATACGATTTAATATTTTTTAAATAGAAAGGGGGCCTCTTAGTATTCCGATGGTTTATATATTATGACCCGTACGAGTAGTACCACTTTAAGGCGTTGATCCAAAAATTATAAAAGCCCCATTAGTATCTAATATTTCTTAAAGGAAATCAAAATTTTTAAACAATTTTTAAATAAATAATTGTTTGTCAATATCTTGCGAATATCGGTCCTTAATATACCGAGTTCCATAAAAAAATCCTGCATAGAGTATTTATTGTACATTTGCTGATATTAAACAAATTGTTGTGTAGGGTAAAGTATGGTCAGTTTGTTATAGTCGACCATTCTCACGTATTTTATTATTCGTTCGTAATTTGCTATGGGTCAACATAAACATTAATATTCGACCGAAATAATCTCCCTTATTGCGAATTTCAAAGGGGACCCAATTGACGTCGACAAAAAAACTAGTACCAGAATCATGTTTATTTTCATAAACATTTCGATAAAATCTCAACATCAAGATTAACCCTTCAATTATGCCTGTTTCGGGTCAAGTTGTCAATGGCAAACTAAATTTACTCCAGCTGACAGCTGATGGCGACTTGAATAGCGACTTTTGCAACAAGGTGGAATAATTTTTGATTTATAATATATCGAAAATATTTCTAGTTGCATCAAGCTTTTAACTTCTATATACATATACCCCCATATTTGAACTTTATGTCAAACAGCTATTTTTCGCATATCTCAAAGAAATCTTAAAAAAGCCATTTCCTCTTAAAATTTTTTTTTATAACGAACCACAATTAAAAAATTACGACCTTCTAGCATGCATAGTTAAACAACGTCTACTAAGCAATACAAAAATAAAGTTAACAAGAAATCTAAGTATGTACATATATGTGTTTATCCACATACATATACACATTTTTATATATTCTGCTCATTAATTGTTATATATTCGCCCTAAAAAGTAAACACGCACCCAAAATTTTAATTAATTGCAAAACAATAAATATATGCACGTTGCATACAAACTAATTTCTGCAATATAATTCCTGCATTATAATTTTCATACAAATTTAAAAAGAATTATATTGTTGCATATATAAGGCCACTTTAAATTTTCCAAAACAACAGCATTAAAATGTTAAATCAAAAAAAAAAAATATAAAGAAAAATTAAAAGTTAAAAGGACCATCATGCTAAACCATCCTTTGGCTTTGTTACATGTTTGGTTATGGCTACGAAAGTAAATGTCAACAACACGCCAACAACTCAAGTGATCTCAAACCTCCAAAAAAATCTTAAAACCTTCTAATGTCGTGTGCGTTTTAGCTCTTTGGGCTTTGCTTTTTCATTCTTTTGCGATTTTATATTTTAGAAATTGTGGCGTCGTCTATGGTTGGCATGTGGTCAATAGAGGTCATTTTAAGCCATGTTCTTGAGTGTGTGTGTGCTGGCATTGTTGGTGAGTCAGTTAAAGGGGTCATACTAACAAATACTTAAACTTATTACTCATGGAAATTTTTTTTTTATACATGTATTATTACATTGAGGAAAAAAGTAACTAGAGAATAAGAAAAATTTAAAAAAATTAAAGATTAAATTTATAAAAAAAAAAAACAATTAACTTGTACCATTTTTTTGACAACAAACAAGAAAGAAAGTTATAGTTGGTCAGGCCTGACTTCATTATACCTTATATCATAACTTATCTTATTTATATCAAGTACGGACGTACGCAAAAAGTGTGGGCAGGTTAAGTAAGGAGGAACCGTTAGTAATGGATAAATCTTCAGTTTCGAATGTGTGACATATTTCAATACCATTGTTAGCGTCTGTCACAAAGAAAATTAAAATACGAGTGGCAAAAAAGATAAAGAGACCCAAGATGGTCAACAATGTGCCGCCATTTTTGATGCGGCGACTAACCACGCAACGTCCTAGGCCGCCTCAGAAATTCCCGATATGTGGTTTGATGACCACAGGACAACTTATACCTGTTTTAGACGTGACAGACGCATATATAAAAATTTTTTTGAGATGGAGTTTTAATTGAGACAGTTTGACCCAAAACGCTTATTCAGGAGGAATGATCAGAGTTATAATAAGTACACAGAAAGAAAACTCGCTTTCTAAAATCAAGAATTTTCTTCTTGATATTATCCAAGATCTTTCTTGAAATTTTCAAGTACGATCCTTACTTACATTTTCTTAAACCAAGCCTATTCGGATTGCTTCAACAAATCAAGCAGAAAAAAGCTTGTTGTTTTAATATATTATTTTACATTTGAAAACAAAGTGTCTGGGTGGCCTAGAGGTAACTCGCTTGTACTGCAGTGCAGAAAGTTCCTGGTTCGAATCACAGCTCCGGTAAGTACAAAAAATGAAATTTTTAAATTATAAATTTTAAGTATCTATAAAATAAAAATAAAATATAAAATTCTTCTTCTTTAATAAAGCTCCATAAGTCAAAAAAATTACATTTCATTTGCAAATTAATCCCGTTACGGCTTAAATCAATCTTTTTTTGGTTTTCATCAGGTATGTTTCCGAACTTAAATCAATCCTTTTTTGGCTTCATTGTGGCTAAAAGTAAGAAATTCGTACTTGAAAAATTTTACTTGGAGTAAGAAACTTCGTACTTGGTTTAAGAAAAACCGTACTCACCGTACTATGCTTGTGCTATGGCTTGTTTTAAGTAAAGTTTTATTTGATAATTTTTTGTGTGTACCTTTTTTACAAGAATACGTGAACACGGATGGACAGACGGACATGCGTAAAATAGCTCAGAAAATGATTCTGAGTCAATCGGTTTACTTAAAGATCGGTCATGTACCATTAGTTTAAGGCGATGCAAACAAACGAATAATACCCCTACCATGTATGTGGTAAAAATTAGACTCATTTTTCTAAAGGCTGTCAATTAACTCACTCACGCCAATATATTTGAAAAAAAGTGACTTACAAAAAGGACACTTTTTTTTTGCCAATATTTGTCCAAAATCTTATTAAGTTATAAAGTTCCGTTTCTGTGACCTTCTATTTCTCAAACATTTATAATTAACGTAAAAAAGTATTCCCTAATTGATGTTGTTTGGTTTGCGCCGGGAAATTCCAAAATTGATTGACATATTTTTTCAACATTGTTTTATTCGATCTGTGCTTTTACTATTCATTTTGGCCTTTTCTTTTTAAAATAATATCTACTTCACATCTGTAGAAAAAATTCTGTTTCGGCGCTTTTTAAATGTGTTTTTTTATGCTACACTGAGGCAATAATCTAAGTGTTTTGGAGTTTTTAACGATCGCCTCTTCCAGAAGCAAGAAATATTTTTATATTTTTTAAAGTGTATGCAAAATCTTGCCTTTATCGGTAATTATTATGGTAGTTATAAGCAATCACAAAGGTTTATGTTAATTGTTTAAAACATAAAATTTTCTACGTGAAATTATTACTTTTTTTATTTTTTCTTTAATAAAAATATTTTATATTTTTATTATTGTTGGTATGAGGTTGCATGTTAAACATATTTTATATGTTTGTGAGTGTGTTTTTATGTCTGACATGCATTACCATCAAAATAGCTTATAAAATCGCAAAGAAAAGCAAAACAAAATACTCCAAGCCACCTTAAGACATGTCAAAAATATCAAAACTTATTTAAAAATAGCTTCTACACAAACTAAAATTATTTTAGGAAAACAACTATGTTTTCACTTTAAATATGTCTTAAATATATTTTTAAAGGAAAATCAAAAAAATTTTATCTATTTTTTAAACGCTTCTTAAGACTTTTTTAAACTTTTTAAAATCTTTTTGTTTTCGAAAAAACAATCTTGTCTGTGCTTAATTTAATTAATTGCTTAAGCTTATGCCTTTTAACATTTATTTCTTGCGCTTACAACAGCAATATTGTTATTTTTATTGGCGAATTACCCCTTTTTTTTTTTGGTTGTTAGTTTGTTTTTGTGTCTGATACCCTTTAAGCATTTAAATGCCATAAAAGATAACAGTTTCAGCCATTTGTTACAAAACACTCGTTGTGCTTAAGAAAATGTTCTTTCCCCCCGAATTTTTTTATCACTTATTTTTTTTTTTTTCTTGTAGCTTCATTT
>OY757187.1:26622169-26637169 GCA_963583895.1 Melanophora roralis | reverse complement strand
ATATGTTTATATGTTGTTTTTTTAATATATCTGGCGTATATGTACTAGATTCCTATAGACTGCAAAGCAGAGATTTTTATACCCTTCACATAGTGATAAGGGTATATATCACTTTGTCATTCCATTTGTAACTTCTTTGTTATCCATTTGCGACCCCATAAAGTATATATATTCTGGATCCTTATAGATAGGGAAGTTGATATAGCCATGTCCGTCTGTCTGTCTGTCCGTCTGTCCGTCTGTTGAAATCAAGTTTCCGGAGTCAAATAAAAAGATACAGACCAGTTAGTGGTGTCAAACGATTAGAAATATCCCGCTAACAATCGCTATTTAAAATCAGGAAAATCGGTTAACTATTGACCGAGATATAAGCGAAAACCCAAAACAACCCATGTTTTTTAGGACAAAATCCGTGCATGTATCCCTATATATCTCAGTAAGTATAGTCATTATTGCCACAAAATTTGGCACGAAAACTCCTAAAGTAGGCACCTAAATAATGGAAAAAATTTTTTCAGATAGGATCAGGAGAAGTGGTAGTTTTCCTACAATTGCACAAATTTGGTGAAATGTTTTATGCGCTATATCTGGGAAACTATAACAGCTATCGACTTAAAATGCTCTACAAAAAGTAATTGTACAATAAGACCTACATTAAAAAAAAATTTTTTTGGGTGGAGGCAGAAAATGGGGTAGCTCCGATATAAATTTACAATTTTTATTAAATTTTTCGATACGCTATATCTCGGAAACTGTAACAGATATAGAAATGAAATGATCTACAAAAATAAATTGGACAGCAAAATCTACGCTTTGAAGTAGACATTTTTTTGGTGGGGGGTGAATATGGGGTAGCTCCCATACAAATTCACAATTTTTGTAAAATTTTCGATACGCTATATCTCGGAAACTGTAATAGATATCGAAATCAAAAAATTCCACAAAAAGTAATTGGACAACAAAGTTTTGAAATTTAAAAGTTTGACTACTTTCCTTAAAAATGGTATACAAATATTGATTGGTTACCGGAGTCGAAAAATATTGTTATCGAATTCTAGTTCTACATTTTTCAATTTCTTAAGTTTTCAGGTATTTTATAGAGTAATAATCTATCAAACGGGTTACTAGAAAATTACTTCTGAAAGTACGTAAGCAGTATCTAGGGTATAAACGACCGAGACATACATATGTAAAATTTTCGACTTCCGATATAGTTTAAATGAAATCCGTATACAGTTTCTAATATTGATACTCTCGACGTAAAAGACTTTTTCTTGTAAAAATGCAATAGTCGGCCAAGCTCCGCAATATTATACAAGCACATTTATTTAATATAGTTATTTAATAAAAGTCTTACCACAATTGAATTTAACCCATAAGCCTGATAAGCTATAAAAGAAAATTTAGAAATTTAAATTTGTTTAAAAATAAGCTAAAATAAAAAAATTTATATTAAATAATGAATAATTTCATTATTCAGTAAAATAGTTTGTTATTGAAGTCAGATATAGCTTTTTGCAGAAGGATATTTTTATGAGGGTTTTGTAAAAAATTTACCGATAATAATCACAAACTTACTGTACACCGAGCTGGACGGACGGACCAACATGCTTCAATCAACCTTAAGACATCAACAACGAATTATACATTACCACGTTTGTGGTTTGTGGGTATAAAAACTAATTTATTAAAAACAGAAGTATAAACCAAAGCATTTCAAAACTTGGAAACTTATTACTCTAACGCAAAGAAATATTTTTCAACAAACATATTTAAAGATATTAATTTTCTGAAAACTACCAGCATAAAGCTATTTAATATAAATGGTTTTATCTAAAACATGGGAAGGATTAAATTTCGAGGGATAGTATCAACTAAAACAAATATAGGTTTTTGATTGAAATATAACAGCGATTTTTGTTTATTTATAGTCAAACTGTTTGCTTTAAACCTTTTTTGTTTTTATTACTTCCGGCTCAAGTTGACCCCTACAAAATTTTTATTTTTACAAAAAAAAAATTTATATTCTTTCTTTTTTAAATTTTTTGGAAGTATCGGTTGGGGTCATCAAAAACTCCTAAGAAAAAATACATTTATATTTACATAATTTCTGCTTCTAGTTATTTCCAAAATAATAAAAAACACTTCCTTGTGCTTGGCGCTTGCATTTGCATGGCTTACAGAAATTATTTAGAAAAATTTTAGCTAAACTTACCAAAGATTACTTATTATTTTTTGGGCAATAAATAGATATAGAAAAACTATTTCCAAAATTTCAAAGAAATTTTATTTAAAACCTTTTCCTTTGTTTTTATTTTAACAAACAAACATTTTATTCAAATTAAGTCAAATTTATTACACCTAAACATGGTAGCATTACTTAAAGTCGGCCTTGACCAGTTTTATTTGTTTTCCTTTTTTTTTAATTATCCATTTAAGTGCCTCTTTTTTAAGAAATATATTTTGCGTGCTTTTAAGTTTAAGTTCATTTGACTATTTATGAATATCCTTTGGATATTGAGTTTAGATAAAAAATCTAATAAATGTACACAGTACAATCACGTTTACGGTTGTTGTATATAAATTCGTGGTTCTTAATTATATTTGCGTGGAATAAATAATATTCTCGTTAAAAGCAAAAGCAAAGAAAACCCCCTGTGGTAGCAAATTTAAAGTAATATTTCGCTGTTCAGTGTTTGCTGAATATGTCACATTGAAAAGCAACTTCTTGTAGAAACAATAAACCATGTTGGCGTGCATGCGATAGTACCGACATGTAGCGTTAATGACCAACGTATTAAAAAGCTTAAATCAACTAAAAGATTTTTCTTTATATTTTTAAAAATCGAAAACTGAGTAGAATTTATTCATAATTTTTTTGTCTGCACATAAAAAGGTATTATATATTTAGAGTAATTTACATTTGTTTTAATATATTCGTATGTATACAAATCATGACATTAAGCAATAGGCCTGTTATTTTGTTTCTCTGGTTTAATATGTTGAATTCTCTAAAGTTCATACATACCTAATGAGCAGCAAGTGAGCAGCTGTACCTGAACTTTTACTTAGAATACGTGGCCATTTGTATTTGTATTTTTTCTTAGTGTTCCTGAACCACTCTAGAGATATATGAAAATATTTGTACAGTAACGTGTATTTTGAAGGCTGTAAATTTTTTCGTTTAATTCAAGTCATTACTTGTTAAAGTTTTTCGAATTTTAACAGGCTTATAAAATAGAAAGATATTATAAAATAGAAAGATATCAGTAATTCTTTCATAAACATTTAATAAATTTCACTTAAAGCTATATAAATAAGGCTTCATGTGTTTAAAAATCAGTATATATTTAAGTATTTTTAACAAAAAATTTATGAATAATTTAGGACTTTTTTTATTAAATATTTTATTTTATAAAAATGTCTACCTTTTGCAAAACATTTTTTTTACTGTTAATTTGCTCGGTACTGCATATGATTATTATACAAAAATATTCATGTTTAAAAACATATATTTCACTACATAATATGATATTCATACAAAATTTCACACTGGTGTAGACCTTTACTAATGGCGTATGGGGTTTAATTTTAGCCAGACACTCTACTTTGTTGTTGTATTTTTCAGTTGCTTTTTAACGAACGATACTTTCGCTCATAAAAGGCAAACAGGTGAAAAATAAATAAATGTTTTATTGAAATTATTATTTTATTATTTACTTTGGTTTCTTCATTTGTTGGTTTTATCGTTTTAATTTTTTTTTGTTTTTGGGGGAAAATAAGTAGAATTGGGGCCACATTAATATTTAAACAAATTTTATTGGCATGCAAATGCCATTACAAAAAAAAAAACAACTTTACTTAAGGAAAACTTAAGGGAAAGTTTTAAAGCGTTAGCCTGAAAATGTACATTTATATATTCTTAGAGTACTTTTTTTAATGTCTTAAATTTAAGAAAATTGTTTTTGGGGTCATTAAAAGCTGGCAATTTTTTTTTTTTGTAAATTGTAATATTTTTTTTAAGGCTTTAAAAGTTTTATACAAATTAAGATAAGAATGTACAACTTTTTAAAATTTTAAAATAATTTTACAAGTTTAGGTAAAAAAACATTATGAAGCATCTAAACAGAAGGCAGTGCAAACTAAAGTTAATACAAAAATAAATTTTTTAGAATAAGCAAAGAATATATGAAAAAGTCAAAAAATATTTTTTTAGGTTTATTCTATTATTAAATCTTCACTTCTGTGAACTAACAATCTTAAAAATAAAGATTTAATATTTGTTCACCCGGTGCCAGACTAAAATTTATGTTCTCAAATTAAAGTTATTCAATTCGGATGGTTTCACCTAAGGGCAACAGTGTCTTTCCGTCATCTTGTACAATGTTTCGAGCACGCGGATTTGGATGTGTTTCCAGATTATTTAAATACTTTTCCACACAGTTAAGGGCTTCACACTTATATCTGTGTTTTTATGAACAATGTAGCTAAAGCTAATCAAATCATAAATAAAAATATAACTTGTGGAAAGAGTTCGAAATTTTTAATTTACTTTGTCTTTCTGGATACTGCTGTTGCTCATATACAAGAGGATGAGTGGTATTTATTATTCTGGATTTATTTTTGATCCCTTTTAGTATGTCTTTGTTGGAGGAAGATGCAGTGTTCCAAAGATATGTTTGATATTACAAAATTGAGTTATTGATCACAAGTTCACATTTGATATGAATTGCAGAATTTAACACCAATATGTATATGTATGTATGGTTATGTAAGTTTTAAGTGTAGCGATGATTAAGGTGAATACCAAGGTGCTTTGCCCAAGGAGTTAGGCCACCATATTTAAATAAAGTGTAAGTGTTGTTTGCCCAACTGAGCTCATCTAATTTTATATTTCCTAGCTTTGCATTTTTCTTTACTGTAATAATATTATGCTGCCTGTGATTTGGGGCCTCTTTAGAAATTTCATAAGTACAAAGAAACGCAGCATTATCCGCAAGTGTTGACGTGTGTGTTTTAAAGTTTGTTGGTACATCTGCTAGATAAAGGATGCCTGGTGGCAGATTTATATTTTCAAACTTAAAAAAAACGTAATTATTGACAAAAAATTTTAAAGTTTAAAGCATAAACCGATACAATAAAAAAAGGACTTTATTTTCTAAAGAGTATGTCATCCAGATGTCTCCTATCGAGTTGAATACACTGTTCAAAACGGAACCTGGTGCCACAGGCTTCAGTTAACTTGATTCAGTGGAGCTGATTTCTCGACAAATATTGTTTTGAAAGCAACAAGAGATTAAGGATTGTCATTAAAAACCCTCTCTTTGAGGCATTCCAATTAAAAAATCCATGGGAGTTTAATATGGCCACCTCGTTGGCCATTGGATGTCCCTAAGGCGACTGATCAGCTTTTAGGGGGAAATTTTCCCAAACCAAATTCATGTTGAAACCACGTGTGTGAAGAGTACGATGGTTTGGCAAAAACAATTTCGTAATTATGCGTTGATAATTTTTACCGTGCCTGACCCCGAGCATTTTCGAAAAAAACGATACAATTATCTCATGCGTGGATAAGTTACACCAAAGAGTTATCCTGGAGAAATACAATGATTTTTGAAGTTTCAGTCAAAGATTTCGGGTTCTTGGAGGCTATTAATGGCACTTTAGCTTGTTGACGTATCCGCTTTAGTGAAAACGAGATTTACTGTTCGAAAACGCTCCAACATCGCTTCACAAAAGGTTTTGCGTAAACCTCACTTTCTCTCACTTTCTCTCAGTTTTTGAACGATTAAAATTTTAAAAGAATAGAACTTTTGATCCATTTTTTTAATTTCATTAATAATCGCTCTTAGAAGTCCCAGTTAGGCTGCTCACTCCGTTCAATGTTTTCGAGAGTCCTTGACGATCGACTGGGTCTTGGCCGATTGACATCGACGAAATAAATCTACACTCAGCCCGCCACGTACTCGCCGAATACCGAACTTTGACCAAAATTGTCGACGAGCAATTACGTAAGAATCATTACTCTTAAAAAATGTCTCCACAGCGAACGCGCGATGCTCATTCGACCGCTTCGACATCATGACTGACAAATCCGCACAACTGATAATTATTACGGCGCCAACCTCCCTCCGCAACGTGTATTACTTTTTAAAATAAACGTGTTTAAAAATATAAATTTCCTACCAGACACCTGTACATATAGTCAGTCTCTAGTGTAAATTGAGGTGTATTCCCAAAATAATTCTCGTAAAGTATAAAATTATAAATGTTAATTTAGCTTTGGCGTTAGCATATATGGTATGATTATAAGTATATTTGCCTGAATTTTTACTAGGCACAGCATACAACGCATCACTAACGTACGTATATATATGATATATATATGTAAATCTATTATATAAAGAAGAGGTGTGTGTGTATGTATGTATGTATGTTTGTATTTTATAGCTGGCCACACCAGTGGACCGATTTTTTTGAAATTTTTACAGGGAGTTATCTCAAGTCTGGAAGGAACAATAGGCTACTTTTTTTTTAAAAACTATTGCTGCCACGCCCACAACACGCCCAATTGTGTGGGAAGGTTAGGTTATGAATGGCCTAACAAAATTACCCAAGGCCATATTGATCAAACGCGTAGAGCTAAATACATGAAATTTATAACACGTGTTAAGCTTTACATGTTTGCTTAAATGCACATGAATTTTTAAACATTGGGCCCGTAAAGGGAGGAAAAGGGGACAAAAAGGGAAAAATCTGTAACTTACTATCTTTTGATGTATATAAGATAAAAACAAAATTTAAAAAGTTTAGCGTTTTCCTTAAGAAATAAACAGACAGGTATCTGGAGTTTTTTTTTTAATTTTGGTCCGAAAGGGCAAAAAAAGGGGTTAAAATTATATTTTGGTAATTTTTGGTACTTTTTTGTTACTTTTAAGCCAATAAAGATAGAAAAATTTTTCAAATTGCTTTCGATAGGTTTTACAAAAATATGATTACGTTTTTCGTACTTTTTTCAAATTTTGGGCCCAAAGGGTAAAAAAAAGGGTTAAAAATATATTTTGATTTTTTTATTCGTTTTTTGTAACTTTTAAACCAATAACGATAGGAACATTATTCAAATTAAGTGTAACAGGCCTAAAAAATATGAGTACGTTTTTAGATACTTTTTTTAATTATTAAATCCTAAGGGCAAGAAAGGGTTAAAATTAGGTTTTAGTACTTTTTGTAACTTTAAAATCAATTAAGATAGAAACATAATTTAAATTCCTCTTCCAGACCGATTTTTGGAAATTAGTTCACACATAAGCGGCTTTTAAAGTTAAAATTTTGAAGGTAAAAAGTGGGCGGTGCCATGCCCATAAAAGTTAAACTTATTATGCTGGTACTTTTATTGCACTGATTTTTTAAAATTGGCACACATATAGAAGGCCTCTAATTCCGAAATTTTAAAGGACAAAAATGGTGGATTGCAGCGCCACAAAAATGTAAGTTTTCATTCTGGTTCTTCTATTGTTGCAATTTTTATGAAGCTCAAAAATAGACCGATAATATTTATTTTCGGTACAAAAATGGGTGGCATAAAGATAGACAAACGTGAAAAATAATGTGAAGATAAGGCCATATTTGAGCCAGTTATAGCCCAAAACGCTTAATCCGGGAGGACATTTGTATGGGAGCTCTGTCGAAAAATTAACTGATCATCACCACAAACAACATGCTTTTTTCTTATGCCAAAAAACTTATCTGTTCCAAATTTCATCGAAATATCTGCAAAAATGCGGTCTCTACTTTGTTTACAAGAATACATTAATAAGGCTGAATTCCAAAACGCAGTTTGCTTTGCATTAAAAATTTTCTTCTTCTTCACTTATTCACTCTTTACAATTTGGACAACGTTTTTTGCTTCCAGGACATTAATATAACTGTAAGCACTCATTTGGAAGTAGAAGATATTACCAGAAACATCTTCTTTGATTTCAGGAAAAACTTGAAATTTAGTGATGCAAAGCAAACTGCGTTTTGGAATTCCACCTAACTCCCAGCCGGACAGATGGACTGACAGGTTTTAATCGACTCAGAAAGTGATTCTGTGTCGATCGGTATAATTGGAGGTGGGTCTCAGACCTTTTTCTTTGGTGAGGCACAAAAATTTGCTTAAAAGCATAATAAAATTTGAATTTAACAATATAAGAGAAGTTTGAACACCTTATGAAAAATATTTGATATGTGATCCCTGTATCTATATTATATAAAGAAAGGTTGTATGTATGTATGTATGTATATATGTATGTATGTATGCATGTATGTATGTATGTATGTATGTATGTATGTATGTATGTATGTATGTATGTATGTATGTATGTATGTATGTATGTATGTATGTATGTATGTATGCATATATGTATGTATGTATGTATGTATGTATGTATGTATGTATGTATGTATGTATGTATGTATGTATGTATGTATGTATGTATGTATGTATGTATGTATGCATGTATGTATGTATGTATGTATGTATGTATGTATGTATGTATGTATGTATGCATGCATGTATGTATGTATGTATGTATGTACATACATATGTATGTATGTATGTATGTTTGTAATTTATAGCTGTCCACACCAGTGGATCGATTTTTTTGAAATTTTTACAGCGAGTTACTTAAAGTCTGGAAGTAAGGGGCTAAGATTATATATAGAAGTTTATAAATAATTTTTGCTTATTAAAACTTTCTGAATATCCAAAACTGTAAGCCTGGTAAATTTCCAATTTTTATGAGCTAAGTAAATAGTAGGGCTGACTTATTATTCATTGCAACTTATGTGGGGCAACCAATAAATTTAAAAAAATATAAATTCTTTTGTGTTAACATATTTGAATAATTTTACTATGATTGGGGTAGCGAAGCACACCGGGGCTTAGCTAGTATATTTATAAACCTAAGATAAAAGTTAACCTTATAAATACATTAAATATTCACACGCACACATACATACAAACGAATTCGCGAATATGTGCATTTTTGAACACATAATTTTATGTTTAAGCATTAAGTGATTTCATAACTTTTTTTAAATATTTTCAAAAATTCAAGTGGCATTTAAAAATTATTTTTAATTCTATTCAGTTTATATGTGTACAAATTGCTTTAATGTAACAATAAACCATATAAAAAATTAGACATATAAAAAAATATCTTTTTCACAACTTTCATATATATATCAGCAGCAATGGAGCAAAAATGGCTTTCCCCTCACGAAAAAGGTAGTTAAGAGTTCGCAGTTTCCTTTAAATGTTAAGATAAAGAACACACGAAACAAATGAGTTTGTGTTAAACGCTTAAATCAAAAAGAAACGAATTACCCAACAAACCAAAACTATTTGGAAAAACCTTATAACAAGTTTGTTGCTATGTAAGCCTAAATCTTATGAATTTATTGTGAAATCTATTGCAAAAGGCTTGATTATAATTATTTAATAAAGAAAACCCATCCTTGGTTGTCAGTGCCTATGATAAGCCTAGAAGTCTAATAATAAAACAAGCTTGCAGAAAAATAGTTTTCCAACATTAACTGAAACAATTTTAAAGTGATAATACTTTTTAAAGCTTGTGATATATTTCATTTGATTCAATTAAAAATTTGTTTAAATTTATATGGCATACTTTTTAATTACATTTTTTTAATTTTTTAATAAACTCACTTATTTACTCAGTTATTAAACTTCACTATTTGAAAAAATAAGTAAGTCTACAGAACAAGTAACACGAAATTTACGCAGGCGCCATATAAAGGGATATCAGTTTTACATGAAAACAATCATTTTATAAATAATTAAACAAACAATAAGCATGTTTATAAAAATTTAAAAAAAAATTTCTTATGACAAACTTCAACAACACAGTTATGATTTTTGCTTCAAAAATGGTTTGTTGGGTAGATTCCAAGGGGGTGATATAGGGCTTGTGTGTTTGGTGGTTGGAGTGTTTAGAAAAATGTAGCAATTTGTATTTTAATGATATGTGAAAATGTGAAATAATATTTGCCTTTTTACAAAAACAAAAAATAAATAAATTTATAAATAAACAAATTCGTTTCGTTTCGCTAAGAAAAATAAAGAAGAAATAACAACAACAACTAATGTTATTTAGGTTTAAATTGTTAGGTCTTTGCAGCATTTTTTTTTCTTTTCTTATTGATTGTTGTAAAAGCACATACACATACACACTCTATTGTGATGAGTTTAGATTCTTAAGCGCGCCTTTTCCTAGAAGTAAAAGAATAAAGTTATTTAAAAAAGACTTTCGTTGTGCTATGCTTAGCCATGTGCTAAAATACCATTTTGCCTAAATTTTGGGAATTTTTAATCGCAAGCAAACTCCAAATGGTGTTTAAATAAAACGATTTTCTATCTTATTTGAAGCAAAAAAGAGAACGTAATGGTTCTATTATTAAAAAAAATTTTAAAAGAAAAAAAAAACAGCTTTTGATATTCATGATTTGCAATCGAGTAATTGTTGGCAAATGGACAGATCTAAAACTTAAGGAAAATCAAAAAATATGTGTCTTACTTATTATCAAAAAAAAGGATATTATTTAAACCCAAAGTTACATTTTTAAGCCAAAATTAAATTAATTTGGTTTAAAAGATTTTCCTCCTTTAATTTGCTGGACTAGACACAAAAGATAGATATATATAGAAACCAAGCTCTTTTCGTGGTTTTTCTATTTTATTTTCTAAGCCTTAAAAACTAAAACATATCATTGACAATTAGGTTTTTCTTAAGACGGGAAAAATTTATTTGAAACAATTTGCAGCTTATTTTTTATACACGAATTTGTAGACAAATTTTGTAATAATAAAACATTTACATACATGGGTATGTACTTAAGTGTTTATATTGACATTTACCCAATTTATATGTTCCCAATAAATCTTATTTAAAAAAATTAACATTTTTTAGAAGATTTATGACTTTAAAAAAAATTAATTTGTTTCAATAAGAGTTAAAATTTACAAATTATTTGTATACCAAAAAAACTTTAAATGTCACGAGGCATATCGTGAAAGCATTTGTTTTCAAAAGCAAATGACCTATTTTGCTCACAAAAGATTTTTTCAAATACCTAAGGACAAGAGGCTGTAGCCACTTCTTAGCGTTCAAACTTTAATGTAGAAATTTTAGGGCTTTATTGAAGCTTGCAGCATAAATACTGTCTTTTAATAAAATATGTTTGTATGCATATTGAATTAGGTGGGTATTGTGTTACCAAAAGAATCTACAACTTGAGATATACTGTAAACAAACCAAAACGTTCAAGAGTTCCTTCAGAAATCCGAAAAACTATTTTTCGCTATTTTAATTTTATTTTTCCCTAGTCCTACTTTATTTCTTATCTTCCATAATGACATTCTATTTCGGACTTCAAATCCTATCTATTCCTTTGCAGACGACAGCAGCATATGCCATTCGTACTCATTTGGTTACAAGCCTAACTCCTTGGAGATTTCGGCTATGGTGCAAGGTATGAATGACACACCCTTAACCGTGATCTGATGCTAATCTCCGATGGTGGTCAACTTTGATTCCGATAAGACCCAATGTTGTCTTTTGACACACAAACGCACATTGGACCATGCTGCATCGTCTGTATTAATGGATAATATAAATGTTGGGGAGGCGGAAACCCTTGATGTTCTGAGCATGAAAGTCCAGTGCGCTTTCCCCTGGACGAAACAATTTTTTTTCTGTCAAAAGAAGCATCCAAGCGTCTGCATTTCTTGAAACGGTTTGAAATAACTTTACGCCACTTGTTTTTTTCAAGATTTATACCACCTATATACGACCGAAGATGGAATATAATTCTCATGTATGGACGCGTGCTCCAAAGTATATTTTGGAGCTTCTTAATCGCGTACAGAAACTGGTGTAGGTACTCATCGGTGACGTTGTGGTATCTAACGGTCTCGACTCAATTGAACATCGTCGCAATGTGGGGTGTGTTTTACTTTTCTATCGATACTCTAATGGAATGTTCTCCGAAGAAATCAGGGATATTGTTCCTAAAACTCGTACTTTTTTGCGCGATATACGTCTTTCAAGAAGAGCACACCAATTTGTGGTCGATTGGCCAGTTAATCGCACTCCGCATTATAGAGAAAATTAGTTTCTTAGCCGCATAGTCCGTATGCGGAATAAAATACCTATATAAGTCTTTTCTATCATAATTAATATCGAGAAATTTAAATCAAATGTCTACAAGCACTACTCTCTATACCATAAATTATTTTCCTGATACCAACACGATGCAATTCATGTATAAATCGTGAAAAAAAATTTTTTTTCAAATGTCTGACCGAGAAGATGACGAAAACAGTTAAAATCTGCTTAAGGGACCGCATTTTGTCCAAACATTATAGGTTCACATCTAATGTATATAAATTTTTTTTTAAAAAAAACTTTGTTACTGTTTTTTCAGAAGGTATGTTACCTTTTGTATCAAAAAAAAAAAAAAAAATTGGAAAACATTCTATTGAATATTGTTAGTGCCGAAAACGGATAGAAGGGTTTAGACTTCCGTCGCCATCAGACTCCTACACTGTGGGACCGCAAATGAATATTAAAGGGACTAGAAATGAAATAATCAGCTCATATATACACTTATTTTTATGTTAAGGGCTTAAAATAAATTAGACATCGCTTTAAAAAAAACAACGCTTAAACTTGCTAAAACAAAATTTAAGCCGAACAGCAAAAGAAAAATAAACATTCATACAAAAATATTTTATTTATATGAATTGATTATTCCGTTTTTAAATAAATGTTACACAAGAGACTACAATACAATTTAAATTTAATGATAACAAAACAATTCAATTTAAAATAATAAGAAGAAGTATAAAAAAAGAAAAAAAAAGGAGAGAATAATATTCATACATTAGAGGAAAGCAAGCATACAAGCCGCCATAAATCCAACCACTAAGCGCTTGACTTTAATTTTTACTGTTACTCGTATGTGAGTCTAGTAGAGAAGCGCAGTTAAACTAACAAAAATATGCAAATTTTTTTTGAAATTGATATTTTAAATTATAAAGTGAAAAACGACGATATTTTCTACGGTCTTTGCTTTGTTTACAACACAGGCAACGGCATTCCACCAGTGTTGTTTATATGTATCTGTGTGTGTGTATATATGTGTGCATTTTAGTTAAATATGTATATTTGTTTCTATAAAAGAATATATTCATGTAAAGACCCATGTATTTCTATTTGTCTTCATGAATAAACTTAAAACAAATATTTTAATATAAAATGAGAGGCTGCGAGAAGTTTCTCTTTTTATTTAACTTTAAAAAGAAAATTTTGGTCGGCATTGAGCGAATTTAATTTTTTTAATTGTTCAAAAACTCTAACTTTCCAAAATACATACACTTAAAAAATAATTTATGTAAAATCAACTGGAAATCTATTTAAAATAACTGGATATTTATTTAAACACCGTCCAACAAGACATATAAAATTATCAAAATATTTCATTTAAATTCTGACATCAAGAAATTAACTTACATATTCGCCTAAAATTACTCTAGATTTTCTGTCATTTATAGCAAAACACAATGTATCAGAAAAATATAACAAAATTAAATATTACTAAGAAATAACTGATAAAATTGACTTTAACTGAAACACAGTATTTTTGTTTATTTGAGGCTTTGAATAACCCTTCAAACCCGTTAAAAAAATTGTATTAGAATTTTCGTTTGAAAACAACTCTACGGAATACTTCCTAAGTAACTTACAGTCAGTTACTGTAATAATTATTTAAGTGAAGCCAAAAATCAGCAAAATTAATTTTTTTAAGCAAACAAACAGAGAATGGAATTTAAAAGTCCTACCATTGTTATTATGAATGAAATATTAAATCGCCAAACTGCCCGTCACAGCATTGTTAGATGCAATCCTTTAAAAGTACTTAGATTTATGTAACTCTAGCTCAATTTGATTGATTGGCATGGCTAATGTAAAATTAGAAGGTCGCCACACATTGGCCCCATTTAATTATTTATTTATTTTTTTTTCAAAAATGAAGAATACCAAAATGTATTTAAATTAAACAAAACAAATATATTTTTGGGCAAGTATTTATATAAGCTGGAAACACATCCAAATCCGCTCGCTCCAAGCATCTTGCGACATATTGGGCACACCCGCCTAAAAAGAAAGGATACTACTGCGCTTGGATGAAGCCTTTGAAATTATTTAATTTTATTTTTAGAACTTAAACTTTAGTCTGGTACTGGCTGGACTAGTATTAAATATTTAGTTTTGAGATTTGAATATTTATTGTTAGTTCGCTAAAACGAAGATACAATAATAAAAATAATAAAAAAAATATTTTAGCAATACTGCAGTTAACCAAAATTTATAAAAATAAAACTCGCAGTTCAGCGAGTGCAAAATATTGGCAGCTTTACGGTGGCTGCAACGAAAAGAAGTGAAAAACACGCTTTATCAAGCCCAGTGAAAAACATTTTCGTCAGGTGTAAGTCTGATTCTTCGAAATGTAAAAGAGAAACGGCCCTATGCTTCTCTCTAAACTGAGTATTTGATTTTACCATCTTTTAATACTAGAATCAAATCTAAAGGTTTACTTTTTGTATTTAAAAAAACGTTTAATTTTTGCACAGTGTTTTTTTTTTTGATATCCAAAAAAGTTACCGACAAAATAAAGAATTGGAAAAAAGTAGCCTTTAAACAACGTCATTACTAATATTTTATAACAGTTGGGGGATTCACATGGTGTCCTATTGTCATATTGTTACAAAATTTCAAAATGGTTTTTTGTCTTTCATACAAAAATAGTTCTTTAAAAGTACTACGTCGTTTAATATACTTATTAAATTTTCACAACTCCACTTACACCTGCGCCGAGTGTCCAATAGTTGATAAAAGTTGTTAAATCATTATCAAAATTTTATGACAATATGAATAT
>OY757187.1:26594669-26617169 GCA_963583895.1 Melanophora roralis | reverse complement strand
CTTTTATACTATTTTATTTATTATTTTTTTATCGTTGTTACACAATTTATTCATCATCAATATGAAAACTTTTTTTTTTATTCGATTTTCTTTTTTCTCTTCCTTCGTTTATACCAATGTTGGTCTTGTTTAATATTGAAGAAACCATTGGCTAATAAATCAGTTCCGTACAAAAAAATGGTTTTGTGAATCTAGTTTCGATTTAAACTTTAGATTTAGCTAAGCTTTTATAAATAACATATCTGGTAAATAGGTTCATGTTAAATAAAAAAATGAGAAATTCTTAGAATGGATTTTTTGTCGTATTTTTTAAGGGTTTTTTGTGAAGTTTAAAGGCTCATTTTTAGGGTTAAGAGAAAACAAAATTTTAATTAGCTTATTTTTGCCAGAATGTCCTTGGCAGCATGCTACTTCCTAAGTATTAATAATTGTGTAGATTAAAAGAAACTGATCAGCTAAGGGTGCTAGTGACTTTGAATAAGGCCTTATACTGGTTTGTAACTTACTTATTAGGCAGACAACATCCCTTTTAATTTAATAACACTCTTTCTGAAAAATCAATGTAAATTCTGGTGTATCACAAGGAAGCCATCTTGGACCTATTTTGTTATATAGTATTAAAAATATTTGTCTGAACATTAATTTAATTAAGTTTAACTTAATTGTGATTTTAAATAGCACATTGAAATAATAAAAATCATTTTGTAAATGCAATACAGAATATAAAACTATAGAACTAAATTTAATTTAAAAAATAAATATATAAATAAAGGACATTTTAAAACGTTTTTTTTATTCAGCAACAAATATTCAAGCGATTTGATTAATCAAAATCTCATACATGTTTAAAAAATTTATTATTAGAAATGATAACTGAACATCTGCTATTCTTCTTCAATATCTTTTTATATAACTTTTATTAATATTTCAATATGCCTTAATATAAAACATATATTTGTAAATTGTAGTTATATGGGCCAACAACAATTCAGTTGTTACTTGTTTTTCATTTGGTAATCAAAATGTATTATAAGTATTTGCATAGTATGTTAATGCAAGTAGGGTTAAATAAGTAGGTAGTAAGTTAATATTACATAATATAACATAACAAAAAGTAAGGAAGTTAAGACCGGTCAAGTCCGTCCTACCACAATTATATTAAATTTATATTAAGTAACACCGTATGCAAAAAAAAAATGCAAAAATTACTTTAGTCAAAATTACTTTAGTGAAAGGAGCTAACTTGATTTTCGGGTAAATGCTTACTATGGGGGTACTGTCAGTAAAATAGTTCTTAACCTTGAAGCATGTTTGTATATAGGACATGTTCAATGACCAATTTATATTTTACTTAAGTGCAAAATTTTGTGGTAAAATTACATTTATATATGTAGAATTTTGTGAAGATAGGATAATATTTGAGAGAGTATATATGTATATATATATGGAGAGCATTTATAAGAGGCCTTTATTAAAAAATGTCACCACATTTATCAATAGGCTATGTTTCTTTGCCAAAATACCTTTATGTGTCTAATTAAATCGATAGATCTTAAAAAATGCGATGTTTAGTTTTTCAAAAGAGTACAGAGATACCCAGCCAGATGAACGGATGGACAAACCGACGAACGGTAATTATTTGGTCCACTCAGGAGGTGATTCTAGGTCTATCGGTACACCCAAATGAACAAATTCTTTATGGCAGGGGTACCACGAAACTGATGTGGGTATAATAAACAGTTTTCAAAATGCTTTTTGGCTTAAAAAAAATATTAAGTCCAATAAAAATAGGATATAAAAATGTGTAATTGTTGCCACATTATGCAAAATTCAGTCTTCAATGGCTCCGTTTTGACACGAATATATCATTTGACCTTACCACACGACCATACCACACCTAAGGTTAAACGACTCTTGGCTGGGAGCACTTATTCTAATCAGCGGACAAGAAGTATCTCAAAATGTCATTTAACCTGCACCTTGATATCCCATTAAGCTCATCTTCCTACATGTAAATCTACTACTTAGTGACCCGTTATAATGAACATTTACTGCTACACGTCATTTTGATTAAAATTTATTATTTTGTATTGTTATACTTATTGACTTCAAAAAGGGTCTGAAGATCGCCCCTTTAAAAGTGCCCAGATAAATTTTGACTCATTCCACAGTAAAAACATATAGAGAAGCAGTTTAGTAAGCTTGTCTATTGTTCAAAACAAAGGTAGGCTTTTTACGTAGGAGTCAAAACTTAAGTAATATTTAATAGACGGCCTAGCTAAGAGCATTTTTTTTTACATTGGGTAATCTCAAAAGGAAATGTAGTGTGCAAACTGGCCAATAGAAAACACACCAGGCTGTCGACAAAAATGCCTACTTTACGGCGGGTATTATTTTTATTCCTCTAAGATAGTCAATACTTCTCCACGAAATAGGCTGCAATGATCAGGTTTATCCTATGACTCTCTGAGTACACATCAGACAAAACTCCAAAATTCATCTCATAACCATCTGTTGATAATTTATAGTGATACACCACTCTCTCTTGGTGGGGATAAGAAACTTAAACTTTTTTAGGGTAATACTGGATTGGCGGCAATATTCTCAAGAGTTTAGCATAGCCATACGGTCTCAAGGATTGCTACACTAATTTTTAATCTACTTTTCTAGCAGACTTGGCTATAATTTGAAAGCCGATAGAAATTAAGAGGAGTGTTCATGGATATAACAAAGTACCTCGAGTTAAATAAGGGAGTCATTGTGACCCAACCCCCATGTCCATGTAGCTAAAATTCACACCCCGCCAAACAATCAACTCGATTATTATTCTTGTCCCCTTCTTGTTTAGACGCCTAAAACAACATGTTAAGTATATGTACCAAGATTATTAAGAGCTTTAACAGAGTACAGAAATCTTGCTGATTTAGACTGATATGAGATCAGGTACCGTAGGCCATATCTACTTCTACAAGGGAATAATTCTCAATTCGATTTAGGACAAATTTAAGTTACAAATGAAATTTAAGCAACAAATGAAATGGTTGTATTTCATTTGTTGCATCCAAATACGCTGCAAGATAAAAAGCTGAATCTGGTTGTGCTTTTATTATCTTTGAAAAAACTATTTAAAAAAAACAAATAATACAAAACTAAAAATTTTAAAATATCTCTTCTTTAAGTAAAGTTAATATCTTCCCTTACTTTAACCTCATAAAACAAATATTATTGGATCATTTAGTCCAAAACAGGGCATAAACTCTTTTGAATTTTTTAACTTAAATTGTTTTGTTTTTTTATTCTCTGCTGCTATCATTTTGACTAGAACTGTACACATATTAACTCTGCGATTATTTCTAAATTCCAATTGAACTTTGTATGAAATATATTTGTATTTCTTTATACCAAGTTAAAAAGTAAATGAAAGAAAAGATGATTATAGAGGAATTTATATCAAAAGGTTGATTTGTATTTTAATAATCTTTGCCTTTCATACAATTCTAATGGCTTATAAATGTAAATTGAATGGTTTATAATAATAATGATATGTATTAAAGGTAAGTATGGTGAATAGCAAGAAAAAAAGATGAAATAGTAATGCAATTGACTTTATCGGACAGGGGATAGTCTGACTAAAAACAGTTTTTTCAAAGGTAAAAACTATTCTATAAATATTCTATTAAATGGGATTTTATATACAAGTTTTTTTTAATGCCTTGAAAATTATTCTTTGACAACCTTTGGCCATTTGTGAACGTGTTTCACATTTGATTTTTAACTTTTTAACCAATGACTACACATAGTTTTGCTGAAACAAAAATATCTTCAGAAATGAATCCTATCATCTATGCTTTGTGCATGATGGGATATATATTTTCTAACAGTCAAAATAATCCGTCTTTGTTTGCTCTAAATACGTGCTTAAAAAACAACAACAATTGCATCCTCGCATATGGAGAAAAGCCATAAAAAAATAAAGTGGTTTAAGGATATCAGCAGTTATGTTTATGACGGTTTAATGTGATGCTAACAGAGTTAAAAGAATCCGTAAAAAATAGAAGTTTACTAAAAACTTAAAGACAGGTAGTGAAGAAATTGAAAGGAATTACCTTAAATAACCATTTGTCCTTAACAAAAAGTAGAGGACATAAATTTATAATAATAATCATCAAATATTTGATTAAAGCAAAACTTACTTTAAAGCGGTGCTATGGCAACACTTACACTTTTCCTGCTCTTTAACTTAACCCGCTTTTTCGCTGACGAAGCTTTATAAATTTAATAAAACAACATTTAAAATCCAATAGAGTACTATGAGAAAAAAACCTTAGATGATTTATTGTACAATTTTTTAATAGAATCTCAATCTTTCTATATTTAATAAATAAATATAGTCTGAACTGACATATGCACCTTTGACCTAAGCCTATATCAATAATTCAAACTTGATGCTTCTAGACAGTTTTAAAATATAGAAAACCGTCTCCAAAATTTTTACAAAAACTTTTTGTGAACTGAGTTGTCTACTTAACTCCATTTGGGGTGATAATGTTTAATTTTCCTAAAAAAGAAGAACAGTACCAAATATGTGAGAAAAGTTCGTTTTGTCAGCCTAGTTGACTCTCGATTTCCATCTGGGTTCTACCTCAAAATGTGAAAAAGTAATATTTTAGGCATATTTGCTTAACTTTATATTTCTAAAATAATCATCTAAAACATGTGCAAAATGACTAAAAATATAAAAAGTACTTTTTGTATACAAAATTTACTTTTTTGAGAGCTTAAGTTTTAGTTTGGCATGGGTGAGACTAATTTAAATTATACTTCGTTTTAAGATTTGAATACTTGTTGTTGGTTCGCATTAGCAACGACTTAATAATGATGTATAAGAAATCAATAGTTAATTTTTAACTTGCATATGGACACAAAAATCCTTAATTTCATATTTCTAAAATCAATTTCCAAAAAATTTCAAAAAAGTTTTAAATATTTCACACATTTTTTGTCCATAAAATTTGCCTTTGGCCTAATTTTGGGTCTTTATCTCAATAGTTAGCCAAAATGAAAAAATTTTAAGAGAAAATATTTTTTTTATAAAAAATTAATTTGCAATTTCCGTCTGGACTCATACACCTTACTTTCACATTTCTTAAATAAATATCTCAAAAATTACCCAAACTTACTAAAAATGTGAGAAAAAGGCCTTTTGTCCAGAAGTAGGTAAATTAAATTACTTTTGTTTACTGTTTTATAACTAAACAATACTCTATCTATAGCTGTTAAATAATAATAATAATAATAATGATAACGTTTCCATCTTAATTTACTTAATATGTATATAAAAAAAAAGTACCTAAGGGCATCAGACTTTTTACTTGAAGGGGTCAGAATTTGAAAAAAGCACTATAAACATGCATCTTCTTTTTATTTTTATTAGATTATGAGATATAAAATGGACCAGTATATATATAATGTTTAACATTTTTTGTTTATGTTTACCATTTTTTGCCCCTTAGGATGCATTATTTTAGAGGATAGTACAACCCTGTCTAATTTTTTTTCCAAAAATGTTACCGATTTTTTCCCTCTTTTTTGTTATTACCAGTTTTAAAGGGCTAGAGACCAAGCAACAATTTTTTTAAAATATTTTTAAAAGTTGACTTAGAAAGTAATTTTGAGTCGATCGGTATAATTGAGCCGTTTATTTTGAAAGTGGCTTAAGTCACTTTTTTTTAAACTCGATATATTTAAAGATACCGTTCAAATGTATTTACTGTTGCCATTAACTAGATTTTTTTAAAAAAGTGACTTTTGCCACTTTCAAAATAAACGGCAAAATTAATTGTAAGTCTGCGACTACTTAATTAAGTCGTTAAAAAAAATATCAAAATAGAATTTTACCCTTAATACATATCCAAGCAGATATGCTCTTAAAACTTAATTAAATACGCAAAAAATGCTTAACTGATATAAAGCGCAAATGTTAGAACATCCTTAGTTCTGATTAAGTCCTGAAGCTATTAGCTTGGCCTTAAATGGTTTAAGCGAACTTATGTTAAAAAAACAATACTATTAATTAAAACAAATGTTAATATTTATGAAAATTATTGAAATTTTCTAAGTTTGTGTGAAACGTATGATACTTAAAGAATATAAATAATAATTGAACGTAATTATAGTAGCCGAATTCGAAATATTTTTATAACAGTCATTAAAAAATTTATTTGCAATGCAACCCTGTAATTGTACTACTGAGATGGTTTACAAATGTTGATTATATGTAAAGTACCGTTTGCAAAAGGGCAGGCATGTGTAAATAAAGACGGAACTTTTCAACAAAAATTAATTCAGTATTAATATTTAAAAATTAATATAAAAAATCCTTTTTCCCACAAGTACGGATTTTAACATATCGTTAGCTTAAACGCATAACGAAGTAAGAAGTTATAAGAAGAGGCAAAACATTTCCTAATTATTATTGGATATGTAGGAGGTAAACGAATCGCTGTACCGAGTTAAGAAAAACTAACAGACGCATTGTGCTTTCCATAAGTTTTTTGTGCTCGAAATTAATTTATGAAATTTTAAAATCTTTTTATATATGTTTAAGAAATAACATTTTTTTAGCTTAGCGTGCCTTTGATCTGATTTGGATAAAATTGGGTAAAATAATTATTAATATAATTTCCAACGGCCGTACAAAAATCCATAAGGCTGAACATTTTTTCAATTTTTTTTAAATTTTTTTTAATTTTAGAATACGGGAAGGATAAGAATCCTTATTTAGAAATAGTGGAAATTTAAAGTTCGCTTTTGTTTTCTCAACTTTAAGATGTCTGTCCAATTTCAACTCTTCACAAAAACTCCTTCTATTTATGGCCTCCTGTTTTATGGTATCACGGCACGGTGCGCCTTTGATGCCTATATTGGTGGCGTTGCATTGCATGTGTTGTTAAGAAGAAGAATAAGTATTCATAGCAAATGAGTTAAATCATTAGGGTAAATAAATACATTCTAAGCTTCCTAAAAGTTTTGATACAAAAATGATTTAACAATGCAAAACTTATAAAAAGTATGTAAATCTGGATTTAACCATATACATGTGTAACTATTAATGATATTCAATTTTTGCAGTTTATATTTAACACAAAAGAAATAAAACAAACCTTTCGGCATTTAAAAGTTTTTTTTTATATTTTTTTTTAAGGAGGAAATGACAATATCAAGCCAAAACATGTTAATGCCATTTCACCGTTTTATTTCAGTTTCTTTGAATAATTTTTAGAGCAAAAGTCATTGTTTTTTTTCTTAAAATCTCTTTAGAGTGTGACAGTAGACATTTTCCTAGTTTTTTTTGGGTCTTTTGTTGGTTTGGTGTGTAAAACTAATGTAAAGCGGTTGCACAATATATTTTTAAGCATTCATATGAGTACAAGTATTCAACTTAATGGATCTAAATATGTACACTTCTTCATACATATGTTTGTATATATACATCTACACAAAAAATATAGAAGTACGTACATATGTATGTGTTGTTCATGCAAATACTCGTACTTATGGCTTGAGGTTTTAGGTTAAAAAACTACAAGATAAAGATATTCATCTTCATTTCATTTTGTATATTATACATTTTTTGGCTCATTTTCTATGTTAAGTAGCGATGAGATTTGTATTTAAGATGCAAATGTTATAAAAAAAAGGAAAAAGAGCTGAATTCTATTTTATTTTTTTTGACAATGCAACTATTTTTAGATTTGTCAAATCTGAAATGCAGTTTATATAGCAGTATATCCTTTCTTGTCAAAGAAATGTACCCAGATTTGCATACGTTTACACCCTTAAGTCACAACTGAAGGAATATTAAAATCTTGCCTGCAACAATAAGAAAGAAAAACTATGTGGCTTAGATACTTTTTGTGTTTAAGAAAACATGCAAAGTTAAGTCTTTTTATATTATTATATTTGGTATTAAGTTGTTGTCAAAAGTTACAAATAAGGCATTATTATTAGGCGGTAAATATTTTAACGTTTAACTGTAAGAATTTTTGAAATGCTGATTGAATATTTTTTATTATTAATGGAAAATTTTTAAAATTACCAATAATCTAAAATCACTAATAATGAATTTGTTTTTCTTGTTTTTAGGTAAGATATAAAGTGAAGTATCTACATAAAGGTAATTTTATAATAGTTAGAATATAAAATTAATTATTTTGACTGTATATTGTTATGCAATGAAATCGTAAGTAATGCAAGTACATACTGTGCTCACAACACATGGGCTGTAAGGGTTTTATACATTTCAGCTGATGTTTGTTTCGTTCAAAAGCAATAGTCAAGGCCTCCGCCTTTAATTATAAATAAATAGAATAAATGGAATAAACTTCTGGGGACCCGTCTGGCTGGGTGTGTTTATGTAAAACCGGTTATCTTTTTTGCATTGTACAAAATAGTTTGGAATGGAGGCAAGGCTTATGAAAAATTGGGATGACAAAAAAGATATAAAGTTTAGTCCAATTGTTACTGACAGACTGACTGAATGACTAACTGATTGACTAAGGAATAATCATAGTACAGCCCAAGCGCGTAAAGTTGGATACTTAAAACTCAATCTGAGAGTTCCTCTTCCACGGAAAAATTTTTGTCCACTAGAGTTCCCTCCACTAGAAAGTGGAGCGGGCTTGATCCGAAACTGGCGGCTAGGGCCAAGTACCTGAGAGCCGTCCTGAATGGCAAGTTATCTTGGTGGGCAAATGCAAAGAGGAGGCTTAGCAAGGCTCTCAATGCCTACTTTGTATGTAGAAACTCATAGGTAAGAACTGGGGGTTGCAACCGGTTATGATAAACTAAATTTACACATCTGTTGTGAGATCAATTTTTAAGCACGTTATTGTCGTTTGGTAGAGGGCTTTCGAGAGAAGCGACAAAAGGAAGCTCTTTTCAACGGTCCACATATATATTACAAAATATTGCATTTTGTTTCCGACCTTTATTATAAGAATGTATATTACCCAACAGCTTTAAAAAGATGACTTTCATGCAAATATTTATTTATTTATTTTTTTTATTTCGTGCAAAAATTTAATGCTAAATTTAAAAAAAATGGTTATGAAAATGTTTAACTACAAATAAAATAATTATCTACATGAACACATATTTTTAACTATTTTTATACCCTTCACATAAGTGATAAGGGTATATATCACTTTGTCATTCCGTTTGTAATTTCTTTATTATTCATTTGCGACCCCATAAAGTATATATATTCTGGATCCTTATAGATAGGGAAGTTGAAATAGCCATGTCCGTCTGTCCGTCTGTCCGTCTGTCTGTCTGTCTGTCTGTCTGTCTGTCTGTTTGTCTGTCTGTCTGTCTGTCTGTCCGTCTGTCCGTCTGTTGAAATCAAGTTTCCGGAGTCAGATAAAAAGATACAGATCAGTAAATGGTGTCAAACGATTACAAATATCCCGCTAACAATCGCTATTTAAAATCAGCAAAATCGGTTCACTATTGACCGAGATATAAGCGAAAACCCAGAGTAACCCATTTTTTTTAGGACAAAATCCGTGCATATATCCCTATATATCTCAGTAAGTATAATCACTTTTGCCACAAAACTTGGCACGGATACTCCTAAAGAAAGGACCTAAATAATGGATAAAGTTTTTTCCGATAGGACCTGGGGAAGGGGTATTTTTCCTACAATTGCACAAATTTGGTGAAATATTTTATGCGCTATATCTCGTAAACTATAAAAGCTATCGACTTAAAATGGTTTACAAAAATTAATTGTACCCTAAGGGCTACACTTTAAAAAAAAATTTTTTTGAGTGGGGGCAAAAAAAGGGGTAGCTCCCATACAAATTATTGATTTGTATGAAATTTCCGATACGCTATATCTCGGAAACTATAACAGATATTGAAATGAAATGTTCTACATAAAGTAATTGGGCAATAAGGGCTACGCCTTAAAGAAAAAATTTTTTGGGTGGGGGCAAAAAAAGGGGTAGCTCCCATACAAATTAACGATTTTTATGAAATACCGATATGCTATATCTCGGAAAGTATAAAAGATATCGAAATGAAATGTTCTACAAAAAGTAATTGGGCAGGAATGCCTACGCTCTAAAGAAAAAATTTTTTGAATGGGGGCAAAAAAAGGGGTAGCTCCCATACAAATTAACGATTTTTATGAAATACCGATACGCTATATCTCGGAAAGTATAAAAGATATCGAAATGAAATGTTCTACAAAAAGTAATTGGGCAGGAATCCCTACGCTCTAAAGAAAAAATTTTTTGAGTGGGGGCAAAAAAAGGTTTAGCTCCCATACAAATTAACAATTTTTATAAAATATTCGATACGCTATATCTCGGAAACTATAAAAGATATCGAAATGAAATGTTTTACAAAAAGTAATTGGGCAATAAGGCCTATGCTTTGAAGAAAAATTTTTTTGAGTGGGGGCAAAAAAAGGGGTAGCTCCCATACAAATCGACAATTATTATAAAATATTCGATACGCTATATCTCGGAAACTATAAAAGATATCGAAATGAAATGTTCTGCAAAAAGTAATTGGGCAATAAGGCCTACGCTTTAAAGAAAAAAATTTTTGAGTGGGGGCAATAAAAAGGGGTAGCTCCCATACATATTAACAATTTTTGTTAAATTTTCAATATGCTATATCTTGGAAACTATAACAGATATCGAAATCAAATGTTCTACAAATGGTGATTGGACATCAAGGGCTACGCTCTGAAGAAAAACATTTTCGGATGGGGGGTGAAGAAGGGGTAGCTCCCATACAAATAAACAATTTTTATAAAATTTTCGATACGCTACTTCTGGAAAACTATTACAGCTATCGACTTCGAATATTCTACAAAAAGTAATAATCAAATAATTCATACATTTTGGAGAAGAGCAGGGGGACTAGAACATTTAATAAGCTTTATTAACCTTTAAATATGAATAATGTCGAAAACTTTTAAAACTCTTGACCTCAAACTTTCCTCATCTATTTATATTATTCATACGAACGTTAAAATTTTGTTATTTTTTCTATGGAATTTAAAACTCGCACAAGGTTTTTTATTATATTATTTGCAGTACAAAATTACTCGGCTGGGTATATTTAAAGACCAATGTGAAGGGTATATAAGATTCGGCACAGCCGAATATAGCGCTCTTACTTGTTGAAAATTCAGTTATTTTTAAAATTTAATTTGTCTACAATTTTAAGGATTTTAAACAATAACTTCAAGTGCTTTCCGTACTGTCACTTGATGTGTCTTATATGAGTGTGTTTATATTTTTGATGACTTTTTAATTGACTATATAAATTTGTAAAACAATTTCATTTAGCTCCAAGTCTTTTTTAGAGATGATTAATAGACTAACATATATATATTTGTGTCTATGTATGTAGGTATGTATACGTTTATCCTTAATGAACAATGAAATTGTTCTTAAGTATACATGTGTGTAAGTACTTGTATATATGACACATTTGTTTCTTCACTTATTAGACTAGACAGTGTCTCAGTATAGAAAAAATAGACAAAAACTTCACACTCATACTTAATTAGCAAGAATGATAGACTATTAGAGATTGCGACTTGCGCATGTTTGCCTCTCTGATGACGTAGCTTAACCCATGCAAGGGTTGCCTATTCTTTGTATTTTTAAATCATTTAGGGCTTTATTTGTATTGAAAACTTTAATTTGCATGACTAATATTAATGGTCCAAATGAGAATATTTTAAATTTCAAATATGAATATGAGCGTAATAAGTTTAAATGCGTTAATTTTAATGAACTAAGGATGTATGCATGCATGTCTATATAGGTATAATGGATATAATATATTTGGAACCAATTAACAATATATTAAGCTGAAGATACCCCAGAAATTAAGATAACACATTCCCGAAGCCGGTGTCAACCTGGCTACTTACTCAATATTGAATTTATAAAAAGCCCTTTTGGAAGCCAAGAACAAATGTTCGATATAATAGTTTTGTTCATTTTTTGCTGTAAATGAGAAAATTTTTATTGAACTTGAGAATTTGCATTTGAAATTGTGAATATATTTTAATTGGAAATGAGAAAATTCCAAATAAAATTTTATTTAAAATTAGTATGAACGTACATACAATACGTACAACATAAATGCATTCATAACGCAACATAAATAAAAATATGGAAAGGTAAATACAAATCTATGCAGGCAATTTTATTAAATAAGTAGCAGAGATATATTCTGGCCTATCTTCCAGATCCAAACTAAACTAATTTAATGTTGTGATATGCAATCTGTGGTAATAACACACGTTTTTAATTTCTACTTAAAAGCGAGCCTTTGATCTCCGACATTGGAGAAGATTGACGTGTGGTACATTTATATTTGCCTAAACATTGTTTTTTTCTCCAACCATATAATTTTATTAAATTAAGCACTGCAAAAATGCGCTTTATTTTTAACGCGTCGATGAAGCGTTTTAAAAATTAGTTGAATACGATAGTGGTAGAAGGCATTTTCTAAAAACAAATCTTGATTTAATATAAAATATTTTTAATTTCAAATTTTTAATTTTTTTTGGTTTTTTTTCTCAATATCATGTAAAATTTTCTCATTTTTATTGGAATTTTCTCAATTACAAATAAAAATTCTGAATTTCAAATGAAAATTCCCAATTTCGTTTGAAATTTTCTCATTAACAATGAAAAATGGCGCAGTAGTATGTTTACGTACCAGAGAATAGCATAATTAGGTTTTATCTTGATTTTATCTGGTGTTAAACTCTTAAGCGATTTTAATGAGTTGAACAAAAATCTGCCTCGAATAAAATTATCTTCGTTTGATCAATGCATGAATTTATACATTGTGAATTTATTCAGTGTGTGAATACTTTTGTCAAAGCTATATCAGTGTTGTCATAAGTTGATAATACAAAGTTTCTAATTGCTTAAAAACAAAGCGCTAGATATTTGAAAAACAACTAAATCACACTACATCATCTAATTTGAATTTTACCCAAAAAAATTTTGTTTTTTTGTATCCATAAACGTTTAAAATAATATAAACTTTCTGTTAATTATGCATAATGCTGAATCAATTTTAACACAATTATTTAAGCATTTATAGCCACAAGAAAACCAGCACTTAGCACTGTTTTTGAAACCTTTAGTGCTAAACAAGAAATATGACAAGAACTATAGCAAGCCTTTGTTATACACGGCTGGCAAAGTTAAAGAGAAACAACTACGTCACCTAACGTTAAACCATGAGCATGGCGCCAATTTTTGTCTGTTATTCTCATTAGGTGCAACATCCCTAAAAAATTAAGACAGTCATTCTCTTACTCTTTGCTTTTTTGTATGGAGTTTGACACTAAAATTAAAATTATTATTATTCTAGATTAATTCCTAATTTTGCCGGAAAAGATTTATATGTTATGTGAGATTTGACAACCCTGCACTAAAATCACTTTGACATTTCTCCCAAAAATTAATTTGTCGAATTTCGTTAATTAAAAAGAATTTTTAATTTAAATTTATTAAATATAGTGCAAAAAAATAATAGTTATTATAAAAATTGTGTGCGAAGTGTATTTAAAAGCTATAAGAGCAAAAAAAACTTATTTAAAATTTCGAAGCAAATCGTAAACACGAAGTGTGCAGTGGGGCAATGCATGCAAAACGATCAGAAAAATTCAAGTGAGAAATTGTGCTAAAACTAATTGTGAGCGTGTTCTTAACAAATCTTATTTTAGCTGTGTCCTTTTACTCTTTCCCAAAAAACCATGAAAAACAAAAAAAGCTTCGGATAAAATTTTGCAATCGGCCTGACAGTAATAAAAAATTTTTTTGGTTAAATTAAAAAATATTTTAATATATTGCTCAAAAATGTAAAAACACTTATGTCTTTCGTTGAAACAAATTATTATGTTTATATTTTTATTTAATAAGAATTTTAAAGTGTATTTTTGTCAAAAAATCAAATCCAACAGGACCGAAATAATTTTTCAAGAAAAAAGCAGGCACAATGAAACATCGTAGGATCAAGTAAAGCTCACCATTTTGATAGTATTAAACTATATTTGTTGAATATCATGTTCTCTGTAAATTTTTTTTTTTAGTAGGACGGTCATTTTCTTAATTTTGATAAAAACGGGTAACAACGATAATTATTATTTTTATAGATAAGTTTAAAAAAAATAATATTTTTTATTTTTTGATTTTCATTTTTTCATTTTAACAGTCATTGGTTTTAAATACTTATTGAGGCACACATGTAAAAATAAAAATACCTTTATAAATGCTTTCTTGCAATGTAACTTTTTACATTAAAGATTATCTTTTTTTCTTTTCTTGAACAAAATGTACATGAAGGCATTTTTCATGATATATACATGTAAGTATGAACTTGAATGAAAATTTTCGGTTTTTTAAGAACTGTGTAGAAAAGTAGTCACTTCAACTCGTTTTGTCAACAAACAAAAATTTTATTGAAGGAATATTAAAAAAATTGCATCATGTAAATGTAATCTTATAGTTTCGATTTTTTATTGGTTTCAAGTGTTTGTCTATATGAAAAAAGTTTACAAATAAACTACTAAATTTTACGTGTTTTTGCAAAAAAATTAATGAATTGTGTGTGAGTATTTATGTTTAAAACAAAAACAAATTTTTATTTTTAATATATATCCTTGAAGGAAACTTGGGGACAAGTGTCCCCATGTCAACAATACGTCTACAGTTTTATATTTAGCTTTGATAAGAAGAAAAGAGAAGCGTCAGCGGCAAATTAATGCTTCAGTTCGCCGTCAAATGCAAAAATGTATCAGCAACATAATGGTCTTTTTTTTTTTATTTTTTCTGTTGTGCTATAAAAGTGATTTATATACACAAATCATACTTATTTTCAATGACAGACGCATGTTAAATGTCTATTGCAAAAACACATTGCCAGTGGTTTAGCTTATCAGTAGTGCTGTATACTCAAATTGCTAAAAGGTACTAGTTATTCACTGGTTCCAATGTGTACATATGACCCTAAAAGAACTACCTTGTCAATAGTACCAATGTCAGTAGTGGATTTTTTGTTAATAGCAAAGAGCATTGTCTGAGGTATAGCTTAACAGTAGTACTGGTGACAATGTCAGTAGTGAGTTTCTAGTGATTCTCTATTGACATTTCCTGCAGGGATCTTACAAATTTTTTTTTACCAAAACAGGCAGCAAATTAACACCTGCTGCTAAAAACTTTTTTAAAAATCTCTTGTATATGAACACATATTATTTTTTTTTCTTACCTAAGGTATGGGTTACCAAGTTTTTGTAAATAAAATCAAAATTTTTAAAACAAACTTTCTTTTTAAATATTTTTAGCACACAAACGTTTCGTCCATATTATGAAAAATATCTTAATAACGAAGAAATTTTTTAAAAACGCATTAAAAAATTAGATTTATTTTTTGGCCTTAAGTTTTTGTTTGTTAACTTTACTTGAAAATCTGGTCACACCGAATAAAATATATAGGGAGAGAATTTGCTTATTATATTTAAAACAGGAAAATTTTGAAATAAAATTTAAAATATGAAATGGGTAAGCTAGAAGTATTTTGGTTTGTGTGGATAAACCTTAGAATAAGATCGCTTAATGCGGAAATCAAGCAAAACACAAATAACCAAAAACGAAAATTTAGTAAAACAATAAACTAATTTTAAATGTTTTAATTTTTTTTTTCTAAATGTTATTTAATATTATAAATTATTTGAACATATAATTTTTTTATAACACGATTAACAAAAAACAAATTAGAAAACATTTTCTCCAAAAGTTAGGAAATTGTCCCACTGTTATGTTTACATTATTTTTAAATGAGAGACTGTTTCGTGACGTCATTTGACCACATGCGCAGAAAATGCAAGTTTTCAATTTGTTATGTTGTAACCTTGTTATTTATTAATCTTGCTTAATTAGGAAAACAATGTCTAGCGTAAGACAGAACTTTAAGAGGCTGCAAAATTTATCAACGAAAATAAATTGAGAAAGGTTTTTTTAGAGTAATATAATTACGCATCAATATTCTTTCTTATGTTTTCTATTAGATTAAAATTAAGATTTTGTTTAGTCTACATATTTTTAAAATTTCTGCTTCTTTTTCAAACAATTAATTCACACTTTTAAACTAAGAAATTTTTGATAGAAATGTTTCTTTATACCGTTTTTCAGCGTTCAAGCATCCTTACAATATTGTGTTAAAAATATTTCAAGATTTTGTGTGAATGAAGAATTTTTGAGTGTTTGTGATATGTCATTTAACATATACTGATACCGTCACAAAATATATCAGAGTTGTGGGTCTGATTTCAGTGTTTTTGTTTTATGATACTGTTACTTCTTGGCTGGTGTCGTTCTCTACTTCATAGCTTGTGGTATTTAGAATTAAAAACAACGTCTTCTTACAGTCATCACAGAAGTGCTTGTCTGTAATTTAACTTTCTGTGAATATTATTTACATGTACTGTTAAGGATTTGATGTGTTTGTATATGTGCTGGATGGTATTCTTATGCCGTTTGTATGTTGGCAAGAGTGATTCATCCTGTGGTGTAAGTTTGCAATCTGTCGAGTTATTTTTTCATAACTCAGGTTATAAAAATACATTGCAAAAGTACTTTTTTCTTTTTTATATTTCTTATGCAGGTGTTGAATAAGAGTAAATTCTTTTTCAATTTCTTGATTTTTTTGTTACACTTTTTTACGCACATCGCAAACGAGGTAGGGGTATTTCGCGCCTATGGAAATGTTTGTAACGCCCAAAAAAAAGGTAGGAGACTCACCTTAAATAAATTTTAACGATTAACTTCATGAATTACTATATGAGTCGGTTTTGCCTCGTCCGTCTGTGGGCCTGGTGAAGTGTACTATTTGTTTTGCAACAAAAGTACAGGTGGCATTTTTAACCTTTAGCAACTGAGCTGGGGGGAAATTTTACCTGCATGCCTATATTTACTGAAAGACTTTTTTTTCAAAGAGTTTTATAAAATGTATTATCTTAAAAGTTGACACCGACTCACAGAGCTTTTTACCAAGGTTTTTCATGTTTCCGCCCGCCCAGGTTTATAGAGGCCTAAATTTGACTATTCTGATCTTCCCACTTAAAGTATGGCTTTTGTTTGTCATATTCTACTTGGCAACCCTTTTTTATTTTTTTTTATTTTATTTTTTTTTATTTTATTTTATTTTATTTTATTTTATTTTTTTTTATTTTATTTTATTTTATTTTATTTTATTTTATTTTATTTTATTTTATTTTATTTTATTTTATTTTATTTTATTTTATTTTATTTTATTTTATTTTATTTTATTTTATTTTATTTTATTTTATTTTATTTTATTTTATTTTATTTTATTTTATTTTATTTTATTTTATTTTATTTTATTTTATTTTATTTTATTTTATTTTATTTTATTTCATTTTATTTTATTTTATTTTATTTTATTTTATTTTATTTTATTTTATTTTATTTTATTTTATTTTATTTTATTTTATTTTATTTTATTTTATTTTATTTTATTTTATTTTATTTTATTTTATTTTATTTTATTTTATTTTATTTTATTTTATTTTATTTTATTTTATTTTATTTTATTTTATTTTATTTTATTTTATTTTATTTTATTTTATTTTATTTTATTTTATTTTATTTTATTTTATTTTATTTTATTTTATTTTATTTTTTTTTATTTTATTTTATTTTATTTTATTTTATTTTATTTTATTTTATTTTATTTTATTTTATTTTATTTTATTTTATTTTATTTTTAATGTTAAAAAACATGGCAATAATTAACTGTTTTCCACAACCTGATCGTTTTCTGCTGGGAAGATAGCTTTGATCATTTGAAGCCGTAGGAAATATAGCAATTTTTACTGATCTCACAAAAAAATTTCTTGTGAATACAGCTGTTGTGCAAAGATTATGTTTTTAAACATTTACCTTGAGTTTAATAATGTTTTTTTCCCTGTTAAATTATAAAATAACAGTTTTACCTCATGTATTTCAGATGACGATATGCCGACATTTACATACCTTCCCTTGTTCAAAAATATCCATATACATTTCGACTTACACAACAAAATGTTTACTTTTCCATGCACAATTGTCTCTTGAAATATGTTTGTAGATGTATGAAGAAATTTTAATTTAAATGTTTTGTGTGCGAATGTATATAATTGCTGGTCGCAAGCATGATTTCCTGGAATTTTGCTGACAGGGCAAATGACTTTTTAAAAACAGTTTTGAATTTTTATTACTTATTTTTTGTTCTCACAGCATAATTGTAACAAATTTAAATATTATATGTAGCAGAATATATTTTAATTAACTTAAATAGAATTTGAATTTATACTTGCGAGCGAGTTGACATAAAAAGTGAATGTACAAAAGTACTTTTGAATTGCGGTAAAAATTAAAATGTTATTTAAGTTTGATAAATTTAATATTATAAAATTTTAAATGTTATAAGTGCATACTGAATAATAAAATAGGAAGTTGATTTTTTGTCTTCTGATTAGGGACAAATTTTAAATTTTATCAAAACAAAGGTATAAATGTGAATAATAGCCTGTAGCCGCACTTAACGGTGTCGCTACATAAAAATGGGTTTACTTAAAATTTATTTCATAATTGTCGTATAAGGAAAACTTTTGTATTTTAAATGTATATTTTTGAAATGTTGGCTGTATAAATATGTACGAAAGGACAGATAGGTAAATAATCATAGTGATGTTTGTTTTTGATTTGACTAATAAATTCATCAAAAAGTCATAAAAGAAAGACAATGCATTTTCAAGCATTTTTACTAACCAATACCGCAACAATGTTTGTAATCAAACCTGAAATCTCCTTAACAGCCTTCAATATAATCACAAAGTCTTCAATGTGAATTTTAATCCTAAAAGCAACAATTTCAATTAACTTGGTTTAGTTTTGTTATTAATTTAATATAAATATGTACGTGTGTATGTATATAAATGGGGGATTTCATGTCAAGTGACCCAACTTTTAAAACCGATGTCTTTCGATTGGAAAGAAATTTGGACCAAAGTAAGTTCTTGCAGAGAGTAGTTTAGACACAATTTTTTAGCACGATCGGTCAAGAACTCTCTGAGCTAGAGGGGTTCAAAATTTGACGTTTTCGGCATATAGGTGTTTTTTCTCATACATGTAGTTTATTACCTTTTGCTTTTAACAAAATTCGTCCAAAATACTTTCGATAGTTTTTTTTTCAATCTTTCAGAAAAAAATATTTTTAAAATTAAAAAAAATTTTTTTTTATTTTTTTTTATAAAATAATTAGAAAAAAATTTTTTTTTTCCAAAAGTGCCCATTTTTTTTTTTTTTTTTTTTTTTGCTCAAAAGAAAGCTTAGGTCTTTTGCTTGAAGAACTTGGAGGTCGCTTAGTGGGATGCGAGTGGGATATCTATAAAAATTAATGTTTTGTAACTCAAGGTAGGGATTTTCCAATTTTCGCGTATATTCTATTTTGATTTTTATCCTATTTATGTAAAATTATCTCTTAAGCAAAAAAAAAAAATTATTTATGCTAAGAAACCAAACAATTTAACCTTTCCGACGGTATGCATTGAAAATATTAACAAAATGTGTTCAGACATTGCCATATAAAAGTGATTTTATTCCAGAGGACTACCATTTTGTTGGTAATACAGTGTCGAGTGTATGAGACTTTATTTGGTACTTGCATACCAACGGAAAGGTTAAATTATTTTGTTTCTTAGCATAAATAATTTTTTTTTTTGCTTAAGAGATAATTTTACATAAATAGGATAAAAATCAAAATAGAATATACGCGAAAATTGGAAAATCCCTACCTTGAGTTACAAAACATTAATTTTTATAGATATCCCACTCGCATCCCACTAAGCGACCTCCAAGTTCTTCAAGCAAAAGACCTAAGCTTTCTTTTGAGCAAAAAAAAAAAAAAAAAAAAAATGGGCACTTTTGGAAAAAAAAAATTTTTTTCTAATTATTTTATAAAAAAAAATAAAAAAAAATTTTTTTTAATTTTAAAAATATTTTTTTCTGAAAGATTGAAAAAAATCTATCGAAAGTATTTTGGACGAATTTTTTTAAAAGCAAAAGGTAATAAACTACATGTATGAGAAAAAACACCTATATGCCGAAAACGTCAAATTTTGAACCCCTCTAGCTCAAAGAGTTCTTGACCGATCGTGCTAAAAAATTGTGTCTAAACTACTCTCTGCAAGAACTTACTTTGGTCCAAATTTCTTTCCAATCGAAAAAAAAAGTTGGGTCACTTGACATGAAATCCCCCAAATATATATACAAAACTGAAAATAGTTCGCTGTACAGCTTTGAATATAAAGTATCGTTAAAAAAAATACTTCGTAAATAATTGAAATATTTTTCTGGTTTTTATTTCCTCCAATTGAAAAGATTGCCATTTAAATCTTTTTGGCATTTACAGTCAAACTTCTGGGAAAGTAAAAAAAGAATCTCCTTTGCTAGACCAAAATATATATGTACATTGATTTGTGCCACTTGAAGAAAAATGGAAAATTTGGCGTTTCCGAATTAAATCTAAATCTCAATACTTTGGCAACAGAATTGTGGGGTAATATATTTCCTTACCTTCGGATAAATTGCTCTGCTCAGGAATTTGACAACTTCAATGATGTTTGATCATTTTCGAAGCTTTTTTTCTGACCATCCGTTCTTTGTTGATCTTCATACTAAACAATCTAACGCCTTTAAATCGGCAAAATAGCAGAGTTTAACTGTCTAAATTGCCTGATTTAATTGCTGTAACATAATGCAATACTTGACTCAAAGGCTAAATGAAAACAAATAATAGTTAGATATGCTTCAAAGTTTCACACTTATTAATTTGTTTTTATAAACCCTATTATGTATCTTCAAGTGTTGATTTGTATTCTAAAAAGCTTATGAAAATAAGAATATAAAAATATGTAAACTTTAATTTCTTTTGATAATACTTAAATAAATATATGAAGGTGAATGCTCCTTTTCTTCCCCAGCGATAACATGCTCCTTTTAAAAATATATTTTTACATTTGCTTAAGGATAATACAGGAAAGCATTTTGGCTTTGAACTCCAATACATTTTGCATGCAAACATATTTTGTAAAAGGCGAGACAAAGGAAAAGTACTAAGCAAAAAAAAAAAACCAATAGGAAAAAATAATATTGAACATCAAAGGAAACACTAAACAAAAGTATAAAAACAACTTAAAAATATTTTTTTTATATTTTATTAAAATACAAAAAGTGAATAAAATTTAGTGTAAAAAAGCCATTGACAGAACAAAAAATTTAATGCATAAGGGAGACATAAAAAAAAGAAACAAAAGGAAAATAAAAAAAACACAATGGAAATAGTAAGAAATTTAATTTACATGCAAAAATACTCTTTTTCAAATACCTGTAACACATACAATTACAACTACTTACAGATATTTTGTAAACTTACATCATTATATATTTCAATAGAAAAATTTCTAACTTGGTGAAAAGTAAATCGATTGTCTCTGAACAAATATAAATTCAATTATAAAACACTAGTTCAAGTATGTACATAAGTAATTTAATCGGTGCTTAACCCATGAAAAAAATATTGAAAAACTCAAGAAATTGAACGTAAGGGCAAATCTTAAATAATTTATAGTGAGCTTAGTTAAAACACTCATAACCGCGTTGTTATTTTCTTCTTGTACCATATGCACTAATTAAAGTTTTTATAGGTGTGAAAAGATTTTTTTAATATGTTTGTAAAACATAAAATTTGACAATTCGCTACATTAAGAACGACAAAAAATATCGGAATTTCAGATAATTTTTAATATATTTAAATTAACTTTTTAAATTTGTTTTTATGTCAAATAACCATGTCAACACAGTTTAAATGAAGAATGATGATTGTCTCCAAAAAGTTTTTTGTCGGTTAGTGGCAAAGTCCTGTGTAATACAATGTATTAAAAAATTACAATTTAACTCAGAAAACATTACTTTGTATTTAAAAAAAAATGTCATAAGAATTTTTATTATTGAAAATGTGTTTTATGCTTATAAAATTAAAAAGTTTTACCTTTTTTAAAAATTTAAATTTTGGTTATGGAATTCCATTGGTTGGTAATAAAATAAAAGGGTGCCGCGCATATTATTTTGGTAAAGCTTAAACGTAATATTGCATAGAGCCAGGCAAATCATAGCAATGAATTTTGCTTTTGCTACCATTTTCTAAATCATCTATGAGAAGTAATACAGAGTGTCCGCCGGTAAGTTATACTACTTTGTTTGTTTATAATTTTTGATCATATGATAGGGAATGGATCTTATATTGATAAAAGTTTTATTAAATATCGGCAACTTTGTATGGTATGAAATATCAGATAAATGTCCGCCTCTGCTAGCCTCACAAATGGAA
>OY757187.1:26519669-26592169 GCA_963583895.1 Melanophora roralis | reverse complement strand
ATAGTACGAATGTCAAATGAGATCATAATGTTATACCACAGAACCATGAAATAGAGTTATTCCATTAGAGTATTTCTCCATAAAACTGTTAAATGATCCCATTAAATCATTTCACTTTTCCAGATTGCAATGATATTTTTCCAAACAATCGTTATATATCTTCATAGTTTTAGTAATATTGTATTACAAAACATATTCTTGTATCTGACAGCTAACGTTATAAACTTCCTGCAATTGTTGTATGGCATCAAACAGGAAATAAATATTCCATGAGTAAATTGAAATCATACACTCAAAATAATTTTACATTCACTGATTGTCGTTTTTTTTAAGTTTTTCGTAAAGTGAAAAATCAATTGGGGTATTCAAATGGTATGCTATCAAGTCATATTGTCTTAAAGTTTTAATACTTCACAATAGTTTAAAAAAAATGTTGTTGTGCTTAAAAGAAAAAGATTCTACAATAATAAGACTTTTTGAACTGTGTTTATTGTTTTGTCATAAACAGTAAAAACCTGAGCCGGGCGGCCGAAACTTTTTGGTGAAGCCGTTTATACAGTCATTAATTTTAAAAATAATTTTGAAATGACTTATTTTTCTGTTTTCTCCAGCAGCTGATTCAAATTTAAAATAGCACACTTAATTATGAGCGGATGCTCACAACAGTAGTATTTTTCGTTTTATTTTATTAAGACATATGACTACTACCTTTTCTAATTTTTACTTATTGTTGAACTTATTGTATTTAATACAAATTTTTGCTTTTTAGTTGGGCTTAAGTTCATATAATTTCTTTTTATTAGAAGAAATTAATATTTTTCCGTTAATGTTGAAAGAAAATTAATTTTGAAAAAAGCAGTAGAATGCATTTTCAAAAGCAGCTACGCAACTTCATCATCAGTACTCTTTGAACGGTAGTAGTGTCTTTTGGTTGTAAACATCACGTATTTAATTTACATGTAACGTGGAAAGGGCTACGGCATGACTGTTTTCCTTCTTTTTTGCATTTAAAGTCTCGGCGGCAACACTTGACTAACGGTCAAGCATTAATCCATCTAATTATTTAAAAATTTTGTGACTAAACTTTTTTTGTACCTATCACAAATGATTATTTAAAGGTTTTAATAACGATTCATTTTATGTTTTTTTTGCGAACAAAACATAGCTTATTTGCCAAAACAAATTTTTATTATATGAGATGCAGCAATTACATCAAAGATTTCATTGATAGCACTAATGAATTGATTAAATGTCGTTTAAATCAAATAAAGGCAACTATTTTACGTTTGTGCCAACAAAATTTTAATGCAGAAAAAAACCGTATATCACAATAGTCCAACTACTTTTTTTCTCTGTGTTTATGTAGTTTAAATTTAAAATATACAAAATTACCCTTCATCGCTTCTTAACCTATTAAGTTATAAAAACCTTTAACACAAATCCAAAAACATTTTCCTGAATACATGCAATATTCAAAAAAAAATCCTTATTCAAACAAAAAGCAAATTCTTTGTTAACTTTTTAAAAACTAAAAACAGTAAAACGTTATACTGAGTGATTAAAAAAGCAAATTATGTTGCCGCTAAGATGATATATAGCAAATGGGTCAGGAAGTTGTGTTGTAAATTTCAATCAATCTTTTTCTTTTATGGCAAAATGTTTCAGCAACCTTTCTCAATTAATCTTAGAGAAGAACCGAAAATTGATACTTTATTAACAAAAGGATTTAATAACTTTTACCTTTGGAACGTTGTGAGGGGACAGATTAACCAGTTTTAACAACTTAAGTACATGCATTCACACATACTTATATATTTACTGAAATATCCTGAAGGAAGCCTGGGGACCAGTGCCCCCGTGTCAACACTTTTGTCGACAATTATGGTACCTCTTTGGCGACATTGTTAATAATACGTCTACAGTTTAATACTAAGCATTGATAAGAAGAAGAAAAAACTGTCAGTAAAAAATTGAAGCTGCAGGTCGCCGTCAAATGCAAAAGTGTATCAGCGACTCTTAAATAATTGTTAATTTTTTTAGTTGTGCTTAGAAAGTAATTTATATACACAATTCATAATTATTTTCAATGACAGACGCAAGTTAAATGTCTATTGCAAGACACAATGCCAGTGGTATAGCTAGTCTGTAGTAAATCACTGGTTCCAATGTCTACATATGACCCCAAAGGAACTGCCTTGTCAATAGTACCAATGCCAGAAGTGGATGTTCAATGACACGCAAATGTTAAATGTCTATAGCAAAAAGCATTGCATGGTGTAAAGCTTGTCAGTAGTACTGGTGACAGTGTCAATAGTGAATTTCAAGTAATTCACTATTAAAATTTCCTGCAGGGTATATACAAGAAAATTTAACTTACTTTCGTATGTTTGTGTGTTTTTTCTTCAAGAGTTCGCAAAGTATCTCTTAACTTAACTTGTCAAGGGGTTAATTATATAACAATTTGTTAAAATTTTCATCCTGTTTTCTAAAGTTTTAAGTTGAATAAATAATGAAACAAGAAGGATGTTTGTCAAAAAGGTGTGAACATTGTTAAGACCAACAAATTTAAAAATACGAACCTAAATCTTTTAAAAGTTTTAAGAAACGAAGACATTAAAAATTACTTTAAGTAAGTTCGCTTTTAATATATATTATAAAAATTCTTTTAATACACCGTAAAAATAATGTTCGATTGTTTTTGGAGGCTAATGCCCGTATTTACAATTCTTTTGGTAGGTTTATTAAAGGCTTATTTGTCGATGTCTATTGCATAATTTCCGAATAAGCCCTTATTATACCTACTTTAATTTTCATGAATATAAGGGTAAAATAAATTTTTTATAAAAAAATATATTTTTAGACTTTTGTAACCATTGCGTTAAATATCAAGTCCTTGGACCGGCTTGTTATAAATAAAAACTCGAAAAAACAATTAGTTGATATTATTTTTTTTTTAATTTTTGAAACAATTGCATTGGAGGTAAATATTTATTATAAAAATTGGTCTATTAATAAAAACATAATAAATCTTAGATCCTGAGAATGAAACAAATGTTCCTTAAAACAAACCTATGATATATGTTTTTATTGTGCTTGTGCAGCTGTTTGAATCATCCAAAAATAATAATAGTCTGAGATACGACTTCAGGCATAACAATCGACTCAGAATCAGTTCCTGAGTCAATTTAGGCAAATGTGTTCATCCATTCGTTCGTCCGTCCGTCTGGGTGTCCATGTATTTTCGTAATCAAAGTACAGTTCGCAACGTTGCAGATATTTTAAGGAAACTTGACATTTTGTTTTATTAACGAGTTTTATTTTTTATATTTTCTGCACAGACTGAATATGCGGCCGGTTAAATCTTAGCTGGTTTCAGATATACCTATCATTCGTCTTATATCGAAAGTTCTTTATTCTTTAGTAAAATATCGATTTTAAATTATAACAATTTTAAATGGTAACTTTAAGTAAAATTAATATTAATACTTTATACAGTACATGCAAAACAAACAAAAAATAATTATAAAAAAACCCAAAATCTTACTGACAATTTTAAGCAAACCCAAACTACATTTTGATTGGGATATCAAAATAACCTTTAGGGCTGACCTGAACTAATTTGCATACACACTTACACTGTGTGTGCTTACAAAGGTATGCCGATAATGTGTTGGTTTCTATAGAAACTACCCTTTTTCCAGTTAACTACTTACGTGTTTAACTTAACTCTATTAGTTTTCAATCCATTATGTTTTTGTCAGATTGTATCCCTTTTTTCGTATTAAATTGTTACCCTTTGAAACACAATTTAATACGAACAAATGTAAACATTTTATTAAATCTTAAAATGTCAATATAAGTATATACATTTGTTCTTATATAAAAAAGTAATAAGCTTAAGAGATTTCTTTAGAAAACTTGTATAATTTTTATGATAATAGTCGTTTGGCATTGTTATACCATTACTACGGTACCATACCCTACAAGCGGGTAGGTAATTTCCAAATGTTGATAATTAATCTGAAATGAAAAACATATCTTAAAATATTTAAGAGGTAGTAGTATCTTATAATTTTTTTATGAATAACATATTTTAAATAACAAACTGTTTTAAACTCTATGTTTAATTAATTGGCATCAAATAATCTTGGAATTGAAAATATTTCTTTAATAGTTTTTAAATTAATTATTTTTTTATTTGTAATGAGAGATAACTAGTTTACTCTACACGAATTCAAGTCGTTTTTTATCACGGTGTTTGTTATTCCAACTGCATTTTTCCTTTATATCACACTTTAAGGTGGCCATCGCTTTTTTGTCATCATTTAATGCTTAAGGTAGTTTTTAATTCCATTAGAAAATAAAAAAATAATATTTAAGTTTATACACTTTGAATTCCAATAGACTAAAGAGTTGATTTTTCTATATCTATAGACCTTCCTGAGATGATCGGTTTTTAATATCAGCAAGATTAGTTAGATAGATCCAATATATAAGCATAACCTAAAATAACCCTATTTTAAGGATAAAAACTATCCATCTCTGTATACCTCAGTGAACATGGCCATTTTTGCCACAAAACTTGGTTTAAAACTGAAAAGAGCAAACTAATAAAACACAGAGTTTTTAGATAGGACTGACAGCCCCCTTACACATTGCTATTTTTTTTTTAAAGATTCCCTACGGGGAAGTGGACTGGTCCAAGACTATTGACGTGAACGGTTCCTTAGGGTAGGGACTGGTTCTAGTTCCTGCACTTTATATGAAGAGAACCTGTCACTTTTACATTGCTTTGTCATTGGAGGGGGCAATTGGTTAAAACTAACACCTCAGAACGGGTTACAGGCCAATCCTATATAAGCAAGTTTTGCATTAATTGTTTAAGATCCTGTTCAATCTACTTTGTTTGTATTTACGGGTGTGTGTATATATATGAATAGATGTATGTTTATGTGTAGGGATCAGTATTTCTATTTTTTCCGCTAACCTCTTTAACACCTTTTAATTAGTTACTTAATGTGTACCTTTTTAACCAATTACGACCAAAAACTTTTGTCCAATTAATGTTCTGTACCTGTAACAGGACCGGTTCGCCAACCAATTGACACCCATTTTCCGCAGGGTTTCTATACGCTATAAGTCAGTATAATGTCGGCATTTAAAAACATATGTTAGATGTATTAGAGCACGTGGAGCGGAAACCTTCATACAAATTTTTCAATTAAAAAAACCTGTTACAAGGTAATTTCACTTTACATGCAGATTTCGAAAAATATTTGGAAGGTTACAAGGACAGAGAGTAGCAGTCCCCGTGCATTAAAAACAATTTTTATGAAATGTTTGATACACCATGTTTTGGAGACTGTAGACGTTGCGATATTTTCTCTGGCATATGTCAAATTTTAATTCAACAAGTATTGCTTTATATGTAGTGCAAGCTGTACATGCTTTCTAATAAGCGGAATTTTACGGGATCTTAAAGACCTAATCTCAGAATATGGGATTTGTCAATCCCGAAAAACTCCGGAATTTTCGGGAACGGAGTTCCGGGGTTGTCTTCGTTAGTACCCAGTAAAAAAAGTGAGGAAAAAGAAGTAGAAAAAACCCAGAACTAGCTTACTTGAATCACTTCAAATTTTGAGGAAAAACCAATGAATTTTACATAGGGTTGTCATTGGAGGGATGCTATTTATTTTTGCCAAATTTAAACCGCATATAATCAACATTTTCGATGCTACAAAATTTCCATACCAAGGTGTTATTTTGAAGTAGATGTAAAACTTGAACTTTTTCTGCATTTAATATGTGGGGAAAAAACACTCCAACTAAGGAAGGAAATTTCTGATCTAAAATGCGATTTTAATGTTCTTTTTAAATCTAGCTTTTAATGTGATATAAACCTAAAATTTACACTTCAACCAAGTGTAAATCGTTGCTCAATACAAACAAAACAATGACATCGGCGATTCATTTATAATGCCAGTTTTTATTTCTGAATTTAATTAAATGCAACAAAACCAGAAAATATGCAGATGTGATTTAAATGTGGTCTGTAAAAAATCGCATCAATTTTTTTTGCTGGGTATAAACGTACCTCTTGAGCGTATACTTAATATTAAAAAAAATATTAATTATATGAGAGTTTTTGTTAATTTATATTTAGTAATTTTCGGTATTAAATTTGCACAGGGTTCGAGACAGTTTTTCTAATTGATATTTAACTATCCAATTTAAATGATACAAATATCTCTTATTCTGTATAACGTTTTTTAAAAGCTTTTTAGAGCTTTTACATCTTCTAGAAATTAACTGAATTGTTTTGTTTTTTTTTATTTTGCAGGTATTTTAATATATAATCTTTTTTAAATTTCCAAAAAATTATAGTTAGGATTTTTAATACAAATATATTTTTTTAACCATTTTAAATTCGTTAATATTTAACCAACAAAGGAAGACACAAAGCACAGCTTTAAAATAATTTATATTCTTTAATTAAAAGAGCCTTAAGCCCCGCTCAGCCAGATATTATTGTTACAACCTATTATTTTTTATCGAAATATTCTACTTTAACTTCCTCCAATACAAAACAGCATTTTTATAAAAATCACCTACCAATAACTTTAAATTTATTCTGCTGAACCTTAAAATGCTTTATAAAAGTAACATATCCTGGAAAATATGGTAACCTTTAATACCTTTTATTTCAAAGGTTTTCTAAACATATACGTGTATGTATTAGAGCAAAAATACTATGAAAATACATTTACAATAAGTAAATATATGTTTAAGTTAGTGTCTGAACAAACAAAAGCATAACCATGTAAACCTGTAATATGAATTGAGTATTCATGGACTTAATTTGTTAAACTTTCTTATGAACCCCAGAACTCCAGCAGCATTGATTTCAACATATGAATTTCAAATTAAACCATAAAAAAAGGGTTGGATGTGTTCCCCATACCTACAAATACCCATACAAACATCCATAAATATTAACAGACTAACATATTGTTGCCAATAAGGAAATTGATACTTTTCTTGACTTCCCTATTTAGACAAATAAAAGGACTGTTAAAGGAAAAGTAAAATAAACCCTTGCGTTACGGAGAAAATTGATTACGAAATATTAGTTGTATAAATAAATAATATATTGAATAACTTGTTGAAAAAGGGAAAGTTTAATAGATTAAAGACGTACTTTGAGAAATGTTTAAAAATGGATGAAATTAAAAGGTGAATGCGGTAATATTTAATGAGATGAGGAGAATAAATGATTGTATTTATCTATAGAGTTAGGCAATGCAGTTAAACATTAATATTTAATATTAGAAATATTACAAAGTAAAAAAAATTCTATTAATTTATAAAAAAATCATCCCTATGCATCAGGAGGCCTTTGTTTACTTTAGTCTTCTGGTAGTAAATAAAGAAACTTTTCAATAGAAAAATATTCGCTACAAAAAAGATTTTAGGGGGCTGAAATGCCTTCCATTTTTTTGTTTTTTTGTAGATAAACAATAAATAAATATTTCCAAATTTCACTTTTCAGTTTTATAATTTTAATATTTTTTGTAATTATATTTTTCAAAGGTATGTGAAAACTAAATATCTCTTCCTTTGCTAACAGAATACGCGTCAATTTTCCTGTTAAAGCCGAAAAGTAAAAAAAATTGCGGTGAAAATCTGGCTTTTTATGTTCGAAAAACTTTCTTTTAACTTAAATGCCAGATGGCAAATATGCACAACTCCCTAAGGTCAAGTTCAAACTTAACTCTTGAGTGCTTGGCATTAAAACCAACCCAGGAACTTCAGGACTTAAAGGGTTGGATACCTTTTGTTATTCCTAATAATAAAAGGCAGTTGTTGAAACTTCCTTCAAAATTGCTTACGATGCCACTTTCATTGCAATGTGCCAATATTGGTAAAATTTTGTGCGCCAATAATGTGATCAAACGCTTGAAATTTGGGGAGGAAAAATTATAATTATATTTTGATTTTTATTTTGTTTCTTTTTAAGCTCATGACTGTTTTTTCTTACAAGGTGACGCAAAACTGACGTATGGGAGGCTATGCTTATCTATATTACTCTTCGGTATGTTACCTTACCTGACACTTTAATTTCTATTTCAGGCTAAAAAGCAATATAAAAATATAACATCTTAGAAGAAAAGTTTTTGGAAACAAACAAATTTTGATATTTTTCATTTATTAATAAAAGGTCATGTGATGTTGTTTGGAGACCATTTTTTTTCTAAATAAAAACCCTCGAGTTTGTTTTTTGATGATGTTTATTTGAACCTAAATAATTTTATTTGTCAAGTCAAAAAGATGATATCAGCCTAATGGGCGCCGTCGCACTAGGTTGCTATATGGACTCGTTTTATGGCATTTTTCATCACTTCGGCGAAAACATTGGTCGACAGATTCTCGTACTCTTGTCGAGTGTTGTCCTTAAGGACTTTCAAGGTATTTTTCTAGCTTACGAAAACACATGACCTCAAAAAACCCTACAGGAAAAGCCTGAAACTGTAAACTTAGGCGATCTTGCAGGTGTTTGTAAATCGCCAAAACGGGAGATAAGGCGACCCGCGAAAGCTGCCTTCAGAATATCGGATGTGGCTCCCGTACTGTGTGCAATTTCTCTGTCTAATTAGAATCACATGTCTTCTATTTCTAGTTTATTCAATATCGGCAAAAAAACTCAGCTTATATGGCCTTTTAGCACGCAACGTCCTCGAAAAAAAGGCGCTCTATGACTCCTGCGAGTGTTATGGCTCCTCATGCATCACTTGTGGACCTTTTGTGTCTCAGAAGTAATAGTTTTGCTTGTTCACGTACCCGCTGATTTGGAAATTAACTCCTCACTCATTATGGTTTTGGTCGAAAAATCGTCCATTTCGGGATCAAGATTAGGGATTGTTTCGGCGTAGATCATATGCGTTTGTCCGTCTACATGCAGCAGCTGATACACGGATTGGTCCTTGTTCGGGAATATGGGGAGTTTTTTTATCAAAAAACCTTAGGGACGACCGGCTGATAGCTAAATGCGAGGCACGGCATCTGGTCGATGTTTCTGGCGGCAGCTCGACATTCTCGCCAACAACGGTGATGTTTTCGGCAGAACGGGCACAGCGGGGCCAGCTACTCTTGACAGGGTCTGGGTGGCCAAAAAGCACAGTGTTTGCGCAGTCGGTGCCGGATGACCGAGGAATCGGTGTCGAAATTTGTGCTGCGCCAACATGACAGACGAACTTAATAAATAGAAACGATTATTCCGCAGTCTAAGGATGTATATCACTCAATGGCTTGATCACTTATATTCTACATCTATATAGTCCAAAAATATTAAAACAGATTTGACATTGGCCGCCATTTGCAAAGATGAGAGCATCTTCAAATAAGGGGATTTCTTTTCGCCCAGCTTCTATTAGCATTTTTAAGCTAAAGCTAAATAATTAAAATTTTCCAGTTGTTAAGTAGTTTTGACTTAGTTTTAAAATTAAAGAAAATGAGTAAGGAAGATACAGCTGGTCAAACCTGGCCATATTTTAACTTGCATCAACATATTTTTTTGTTCAGCACCACCGTATGCTTAAAATGTGCGCAGGTTAGGATGGTTTTGGTAAGGGGAGTAAATGTCGACAAAGAGAGGGATGGGAGGGAGCCTCAAACATGAACCACAAAATTTGGTTGGCTAAATTCGATTAAAAAAAGTTTTTAGTTTGTTTATATTTAATAGCATTATTTTTTCCCAATTTATGAGTCTAATTACGACTTAGAATTATGTGGCGTCCATGGAAAATTTTGAATGGTTACGATAAAAAGCAAAATTTTGTGGAAACGAAAAATTGCGATCTGTAGCGTGCTCACAAGAATAAATGTATGATGACTCGGACGATCGGATGGATTAAGGGACAGACTCAGACCCAGGAAATTGTTTTAACTTGACCGGTTTACTTGAAGATATCTGCTCAAACGCCTAATACGAAACCCTGCTAGATTTGGGCTTAAAGGAAACTGTTTGTGGAAATATAAACGTTCTTGTTTCTACGGTAGAAATCTGTTTTTCTTACATGTCCTTCAGCTGTCATATTTTTCGTTAATAACGCTGCTTACAGTTACACTGGTTTTTAATTCTGCATTTTTTAGTAATGAACCTACATAGTTGATAAGAAAAAAATGTGTAAACAAAATTTAACTCTGGTGTAATCAGGCACTGATCTTGAGTTTTTTAAATTTTATTTAAAATTTAATGAGGATAGCAAACACAACATCTAAAATCAAATTTGGTACAAACCCCTTTGCTAAAAAATATGAATTTTATCAATAAGAGTTTATCCCTAAACCCAGTTTGCTTTGCATCACCAAACTTTAAATTCTTCCTGACAAAAGCTTAAAGTTTTAATAACATCTTTTGCTCCCAAATGAGTGTTTAAAGGCATTTTAATACCTTTAAAATACAAAAAAATAGTTAAAATGATAAAGAGTATGTAGTGGAAGAAGTTGAAGTTTCGTGATGCAAAGCAAACTGCGCTTAGAAAAACTTAAAAAACTTGATCGAAAAAGATTTAAATCTAAGAATGTTTTGTTAAATTATTTTAAGCATTTAATATCAACTTCTTAATGTAAACCTAAATTAAGATTATCATTAAAATCTAAAAAAAAGTACTTAAGTGGGGCTAATTTGCAATTGTTAAAATATTTTACTCTTCATATTGTTTCCGATTGACTAAATAAAATTTTTCCCAACCCCTCCTTTTGTATAAAAAAACAACCCCTAATATGTTTTGTAATTATGGCTGAGAGGCAAAGTTAAAATGAAACATCATTTGAGCAAAGCCTTTTTAATATGCAGATTAATTCATGTTAATTTCTAATTATACGTGCAGCATATTTCAAAACCTTATCAATATATGTTCTTATTTAAATCTTTTTAACAATCGTTAACAATCAAAATAATCTTAATATATTTTTGTATGTTAAAACAAAATTTGCTTTTTGACTTTTGGCACTTGCAAACAATTGAATGTTATACTTTCTACTAATATTAGATGTAATTAACACAACGACCACTTAATTCTAATACTAATACAAGGCCATTAAAAATCTCCTTTTCTTACACGTTTCAAGCAAATAACTGGAAAAAAGAAAGCTTAAACTGAATACAAAAGAAAGGTAGAAAAATTAAAAAAAGGTAAATCGATAAAGTTTTTGTTTTTGGTACGTTTTTTTTAAGAAACAAACAAGAAAAGAAAATCAAGTCATCATAATTAACATTATGATAAAAATCAAAAAGCAAAGAAGTTTACTAAAGAAATAAGCGTAAATGAGCATAAAAAAAGTTAACTTCCCTAATTTAGAAAACTAAAATAAAAAAGTAACGAAACAAAGTTTTAAGCGAATTACCAGCAACATGATAATGGAAGTTTTAAAAAACCTTCTAAGAAATTTTTTTTCTTTACACAAAACCTTTTCAGAGAGGTCCTTTATTGTGGGGAAGAAGAAATTATAAGTTTTTAAAAAGTTTAAGGAACAATTCACTTTAAAATCTTTAAAAAAAAAAACTTTTAATAAGGTGTCTTTAAGATACAATGAAAAAAATTCGTGGCAATTTTCAAACTTTGAACAAGTCAACAAAATTTAGTAAGATTCCCAAAAGGCTTTACTTTGTAAATCAAAAGTGATGAAACATTAAAGCTATGTAAGAAATTATTACTGCAATTAATCCAATATTTTTTCACTAATTAAATAAATTTTCCCGTTTTTAATTACAAAATTTTTCTTTTTGAATTCATACGAAAACTAAAAGACTTCTTTATATAAAAGATAGGACTTTAATATGGCAATAAGAAGTTCACCGTTTCGAATCGGGGAAGAGGCATAAAAGTTTTTGTAAATATTATTTTGCTTTCCTTCTATTTTTTCTCTGTTTTCAACCGTTCTGTACTCTTCACTTTTGCTCTTTCTTCTATTTTATTTCATTTTCTTTCCTTTTCTTCTTTTTTTTTCTTTTCTTTTTTTTCTCTTATTTTCTTTTCTTAACTTTCCTTTTTCTTTCTTTACTTTTGTTTTCAATTTTTTTTTCTTTTCTTTGCTTGTCTTGTCTTTTTTTTATTTTGTTTTTACTTTTCTTTTATTCTCTTCTCTTTGCGTCACTTTACTTTAATTTTTCTTTTTTTCTCTTCTGTTCTTTTCATATTTTATTTTTTTTTTTCATTTCCTTTCCTTTCTTTTCTTCTCTTTTCTTTCCTTTTCTTTCATTTTCTTCTCTTTTTTTTCTTTTTTTTTCCTTTCTTTTTTTTCTTTTCTTTTCTTTTCTTTTCTTTTCTTTTCTTTTCTTTTCTTTTCTTTTCTTTTCTTTTCCTTTCTTTTCTTTTCTTTTCTTTTCTTTTTTTTCTTTTCTTTTCTTTTCTTTTCTTTTCTTTTCTTTTCTTTTCTTTTCTTTTCTTTTATTTTCTTTTCTTTTCTTTTCTTTTCTTTTCTTTTCTTTTCTTTTCTTTTCTTTTCTTTTCTTTTCTTTTCTTATCTTATCTTATCTTTTCTTTTCTTTTCCTTTCTTTTCTTTTCTTTTCTTTTTTTTCTTTTCTTTTCTTTTCTTTTCTTTTATTTTCTTTTCTTTTCTTTTCTTTTCTTTTCTTTTCTTTTCTTTTCTTTTCTTTTCTTTTCTTTTCTTTTCTTATCTTATCTTATCTTTTCTTTTCTTTTCTTTTCTTTTCTTTTCTTTTCTTTTCTTTTCTTTTCTTTTCTTTTCTTTTCTTTTCTTTTCTTTTCTTTTCTTTTCTTTTCTTTTCTTTCCTTTTCTTTTATTTTCTTTTCCTTCCTTTCCTTCTCTCTTCATTTTTTCTTTTATTGTTTTTATTTTCTTTTTAATTATTTTTCTTTTTTAGTTTCTTTTCTAGTCCTTTCTTTCAGTTCTTTTATTTTTTCTTTTTATTGTTTTTCTATTTGGTGTAAACTAATTTATTATATATTTCGTCTCCCTTTCCAAAATTCCAATGTTATGATTTTATGCGAAAATTATAAGTTTTCAACGAACACAACAGCGAGTGTCCTAGAAGCAGCTACAAAAAGTGTCGCCAAATGCCAGTGGTGTTGAAAGTTAAACTCAAGTAGTTTGTGTTTGTATTTGTACTTACGTTTGTATTTGAAAGTGTTGTTTTCAATACCAGTTCAAAGGTGTACAAAAAGTAAAAGTTTCACAATAAGTAAAACGTGAGGATATTTATCATGCTTACAGCAATAAGTCTGATGGACAGAGTAAAAAACAACAATAAATGGCGACATTTGGGAATTTATAGTAAAATAACTATAGCAACAGCAACAAAAGTTAGGGCAAACAATAACAACAATAATTTTGTTAATGGGCACCTTAATAATTTCAGATCCATATTTTTTGACAACAGCACTAGACTTTTGATTTATATTTAGTTTTAGAAACAAAAAATTAAGGTGGTTCTGTAGAAAACAAAAAATTAGTTTAATTGCTCGTTATCCTTTGCAATAAAATATGAATATCATAACTTAAGAGCATTTTCATGATATTTTGACTTTCCCATCTTGTTTACAGGTTTCCTTAATGCTAACTATGGTAAAGGTTTTTGATATTCTATATTTAATATCTCTAAGTAATTAGAGGAAAAAATATATAATTACCAAAACCTAACTATTTGGCTTTTAGAAGTAAAATTATATTAATGTTTTATATATTTGGTTCCCAAATTTTATTCTTTTTGGTTACACGTAATTAAAAATTTTAATTTTGTACTTTGTTGCTTTCTAACCAACCACGATGGGAAACAAAAGGAAATTAAACAAGTAAGAGCGCTATATTCGGCTGTGCCGAATCTTTTATACCCTTCACATTGGTCTTTAAATATACCCAGCTGAGTAATTTTGTACTGCAAATAATATAATAAAAAACCTTGTGCGAGTTTTAAAGTTCATAGAAAAAATAACAAAATTTTAACGTTCGTATGAATAATAGAAATAGATGAAGAAGATTTGAGGTCGAGAGTTTTAAAAGTTTTCGACATTATTCATATATAAAGGTTAATAAAACTTGTTAAATGTTCTAGTCCCCCTGCTCTTCTCCAACTTTTTCTCCTAAAAGTATGTATTATTTGATTATTACTTTTTGTAGAATATTCGAAGTCGATAGCTGTAATAGTTTTCCAGAAGTAGCGTATCAAAAATTTTATAAAAATTGTTAATTTGTATAGGAGCTACCCCTTCTTCACCCCCCATCCGAAAATTTTTTTCTTTAAAGCGTAGGCCTTGTGTTCCAATTACTTTTTGTAGAACATTTGATGTGGATATCTGTTATTGTTTTCGAGATATAGCGTATCGAATATTTCATAAAAATTGTTAATTTGTATGGGAGCTACCCCTTTTTTTGCCCCCACTCAAAAAATTTTTTCTTTAAAGCGTAGATGTTTGCGTACCATTACTTTTTGTAGAACACTTTAAGTCGATATCTGTTATAGTTTCCGAGATATAGCGTATCGAATATTTTATAACAATTGTCGATTTGTATAGAAGCTACCCCTTTTTTTGCCCCCACTCAAAAAATTTTTTCTTTAAAGCGTAGGCATTCTTGCCAAATTTCTTTTTGTAGAACATTTCATTTCGATATCTTTTACAGTTTCCGAGATATAGCGTATCGAATATTTTATAATAATTGTCGATTTGTATGGGAGCTACCCCTTTTTTTGCTCCCACTCAAAAAATTTTTTCTTTAAAGTGTAAATGTTTGCGTACAATTACTTTTTGTAGAACATTTTAAGTCGATATCTGTTATAGTTTCCGAGATATAGCGTATCAAATATTTTATAACAATTGTCGATTTGTATAGGAGCTACCCCTTTTTTTGCCCCCACTCAAAAAATTTGTTTTTTTAAGTGTAGATCTTTGCGTACAATCACTTTTTGTAGAACATTTTAAGTCGATATCTGTTATAGTTTCCGAGATATAGCGTACCGAATATTTTATAACAACTGTCGATTTGTATGGGAGCTACCCCTTTTTTTGCCCCCACTCAAAAAATTTGTTCTTTGAAGTGTAGATGTTTGCGTACAATCACTTTTTGTAGAACATTTTAAGTCGATATCTGTTATAGTTTCCGAGATATAGCGTATCGAATATTTTATAACAATTGTCGATTTGTATGGGAGCTACCCCTTTTTTTGCCCCCACTCAAAAAATTTGTTCTTTTAAGTGTAGATCTTTGCGTACAATCACTTTTTGTAGAACATTTAAAGTCGATATCTGTTATAGTTTCCGAGATATAGCGTATCAAATATTTTATAACAATTGTCGATTTGTATAGGAGCTACCCCTTTTTTTGCCCCCACTCCAAAAATGTTTTCTTTGAAGTGTAGATGTTTGCGTACAATCACTTTTTGTAGAACATTATAAAATATTTTACCACATTTGTGCAATTGTAGGAAAAATACCCCTTCCCCTGGTCCTATCTAAAAAAAATTTCCATTATTTAGGTCCCTTCTTTAGGAGTATCCGTGCCAAGTTTTGTGGCAAGAGTGACTATACTTACTGAGATATATAGGGATATATGCACGGATTTTGTCCTAAAAAAAATGGGTTACTCTGGGTTTTCGCTTATATCTCGGTCAATAGTGTACCGATTTTGCTGATTTTAATTAGCGATTGTAAGCGGGATATTTCTGATCGTTTGACACCATTAACTGGTCTGTATCTTTTTATTTGACTCCGGAAACTTGATTTCAACAGACGGACAGACGGACAGATGGACAGACGGACAGACGGATAGACGGACAGACGGACAGACGGACAACGCTAAATCAGCTTCCCTATCTATAGGGACCCAGAATATATATACTTTATGGGGTCGCAAATGAATAATAAAGAAATTACAAACGGAATGACACTATGTGAAGGGTATAAAAATGATATTGTTTATTTTCAGACAATTTCTTTATTAATTACAAACATTTTCAGCATAATGCTTACCCGCCAAAAATAAGGAACCAAATAAATTTGTTACACAGAATAATTCAGAAAAAATTACGTTTACGCAAAAGGATAAAAACGGTGCTAAGAAGGAATTCCTTGACAAAAGTTATTACACCATAGGACCATCTACCAACTGCTGCAACTAACCAAACGGCCGACCAGTTCAGTATTTCAATACACAAGTAGTTGTAAGCACATTGTCATTTTGCCATATACACTTAAAAGTCAAACGTGTGCGTAAGTAAGTGAATACTTAAAGGACTATGAGATTCATTATGTGTTTAAGTTGTTATAATTGAGTATTACGTGTTTAACGATTTGAGGTCCTAAAATTATAAAGCTTTAACACGTGTGAACAATGTATGTTTATTTATATATACTCTACATTGAACTATCGATCTTAACATAAGGTTTAGTTTCATATAATTACATACTAGCTAAAATACTAGTTTTGGTTTTGTAATTTATAGCTACTTTTTGTGTTTTATTTTTTATTTCACTTATTTTTTAGCACAGTCGATGTTAAAAATATTTGTTTTAGTTTTGCGCTTTTTTTACTGGCATAAACTTAACACTTTGAGAACAGTCCTGGATGCAACTAGTACATACATAATTATTTCAAAACGTTACTGGTTTCAACTTTAGCTGCAGCGTATATATACGCTTACACACAAGCATCTGTGCGTACAGTTTTATAACATGCCCTCACAAAACTAGGGAAAATTATGGTATGCAACGGCAATCAAACCCAAAACTTGATCGATCGAGTTTAATTTCAATTGATTTTAAATATCATAGCTTGGACCAAACAAATAAAGTGAGTTCATACAGCATATGTACATACATATACGAACACGTGCGTTTATTATTTAAAATTTCAAAAAAAAAATATTTGTAAAATTGTCAAAAACTGTAAAAAATTTAAGTGATTACAATATGCAAATGACACCTAAACACAAATACCATTACACTTGTCAAGAATAAGAGAATGTTTCTGTAAATATGTGTTGGTGACTTTTGTTTAACTTAATTAATATTTCATAGATGAAGCAACTCTTCTAATAAGTGGAGTCTAAAAATATAAATATTTAAATGTTAACCTAATATATGGGTTAAATACATATAAAGTTGTACAACAAAATGTGAATATACATATGTGCCAACTTATGCATGCATGTATGTAAGTGTGTATGCACGTATGGATGTTCGTATGAATGTGGGCAAAAGTAATATTCAAATTGCTTTCGTCATGTTATTTGAACACACATACACACGCACATATACCTTAGATTGTTTTTGTTGCTATTGGCCTTTGTTTATATGTATGTAGTACATTGAACGTTACCATACTATTTATTCGTAGTAAGAATGTTAATGCTTGAATTTTGTTGTTGCGTTTGTAATGAAAACTCCCAGCAAAATATTAAAAAAAGCTCTAAAATCAAGTCATGTAAAATTGTTGTCCTAGGACAACAAAAAAATGTTATAATAAAATACAAGAGTTTGTAATGTTTGTAAGAGAAGAGAGTAAGCTTTCGGCTAAATATGTATGGTAGTTGAAAAAGGACCTCTTTAAGTTCTCTTATATTTATTTACAACAATGCTCTTAGTTATTTTACGAATATGCAATCAAAATAAAATTAAAATAAAATATTCACGCGACGGCACGTTCACTTTCGCACTTGTTATAAAATTTTTGTCTTACCGCACATATAAGACGAAATGTTTAATACAAAATGGATATACATCTATTTTAAATCTATTATAAAAATTTTTAATAAATATGTCCCATAATGTTCACACCTACTGTAAATTGTATAAAAAAAGAACTTTGAATCAAAGTTTTATTTTTATTTTTTCGAATTTTATAAAATGAAACTTTCTTTAAGTTTATTTATTTTGTAAGTTACAGAAAATTTTAAGAAAGCGACATACTTATGTACATAAACAAAAAATTTAATTCTTTTATGTTTGTGTATGCTGTATAAGACTTACGATAAAAAAGTAATATTTTTGCAACAAAAGGCGATTTAAGGAAAAATGTAAAGAATTTTTTAAATACATATTTGAGTAAAATTTTCCAGAATTTATTATAACTGAAAAAATATAAAAAGAAAAATACTTGGGAAACCAGAACTTAGCAAGTGGTGACGGGTCACTTAAACTAAAGAGCACAACTTCATCAGGTGGGATTTGTGGGGAATAGTGATTGTAGCGCATGCAGGGAGGACATTGAAAAGTTAGAGCCTTTACTCTGCCACTGCCGGGTTTTTTCACAGGCCAGAGTCCTCAGATTTTTGTCTGATATTTTGTCAAATTTGGTTCACTTAGGAGAAGCAAAATTGGAGGTGTTGGTGAAATTCTTCCGCATCTACAAATTTCTCTGAACCTATCCCTCGAGATCCTTTTTATTTGCTAGGAGCGCAATATAAGCCGGTCAATGGCTTAGGTGTATGTCTTGCATTTGAAGCCCTTACCTTTCAACCTTACCTTACCTAACCTTCTAGCTAAATAACAAGTTAGTGTTGTTTGAATTGTCTCAAAATTTACGAAAAAAAATATTCTTGAAAAATTTAATTTATTACAAGTTGCCAATCATTCATTAAAATTTTAAACAATAATTTAAGGTTTTTTAATAAAAAAAATTACTTCAAACTTTATTTTATAATACTATTTTTCATATATGTATGCCTACAAATGTAATTAATTTGCCCCTTCATAACTTTGTAACTTATAAAAATGAAAATTAATTACACAAATTAAAAAAAAATAATGCTAAGTAGGTAAAGAAGTACCAAAAAACTGTAAATATTGAAAGAGAGAGGAGCTCACCCTTAATTTTTCCGAAAACCATTAGAATTAGACAAAAAAGATAAGATCTCATTACGGCATTACTGATCATATGTCTGCTTTATGTATCGAAATCTCGTAAGCCTTTTCTTAAGCATTAAATACATTCCTCGCTACAGGCTACCGAACACAACCAGTCAAAAATAGAATACACGTGTGCTTATGAGAATAATTTTTTAATTGCTACAATGCAACACAACTACGGGTTGTTGTCAATGCTAATTTTGTGGCGTGGTCGAAATTAAACTAATTTCTATTTTTATACGCGACAGTTAACAGATTAGTGCTGCCAATACGGTAAGATGCAAAATATATATCTTAAACAGTACAAAAACACTTTAGGTGGCACCACTGAAAGTCATATTGCTCACATGTTTATTTTGTAGTGGTAGTCTAGTAAATATTTCAGTAGCAGCCAGTCGGACACAAATTTAGCAAGGAACTTTTGTGTTCGTGTGTTCCTGTGTTCTTGTAGCTTGAATGTGTTTAATGCATTAAGCTTTCAACATGACAACGATCCCAACCATTGTCGTTTGTTCCTTTCAGAAATTTTTATTAGAAAAATTATCAAAATTTATAATGTGGACATTCAAGCCTCTGATGGGAACATGTGAATGTCTATAAAACGCAAATAGGTAGTAAGCAGGCAAAAATTGTTTTCATAATGTAAATTAATTTACTTTAACTTAGCAAAAAAACCAAATCTTTTTTAGAATAAAACAATTCAAAATTTAAGTAACAAGCAATCTATTAAATTTATTTTTAAAATTATATAAACAAAAAATGCTTTAATATTACATACTGTCCCATAAACAGTATTGGTTGTCAAAATTTTGACTCCCAGAGTAAAAATTATTTATTAAAAATACATTTATTGTAATCATATCATCTCTTTTTAAGAAATATGTATATATTTATTCTTAAGTTTTTGTTAAAACTAAAAGCGACTTTAATTTTTCTTGTTTTTTTTTATAGGTAAGTTCTTTCTTCATAAAACATACTTATGTATGCTGCTTCAGTGAGTGGGCTTCGCTTAATTATATGTGAGTAAAACCATTTATTTATTATTTTTAAGAATTTTCAACTTTGGGAAAATTAAAAAAAAAAATTGAAAAAGTTAAAACTTTCGCTATATTTTAACTATATGGATACACTTATTCTTAACTTCCTTTCACAAGCTCCAGAGAAACTCATACGTTTATTGTTTAGGTATTATAGTAGCTGCAGGTCATACCTACCATTTAGTATGATTTTTATTTTTATTCTTTGGAGTTTTATAAAAACATTTTTAGATTTAAGCAATATACTTTTAATATAAATTTTTTTATCCAAACAAAAATGTTCTTAGTGTTTTGTTAGTGAATATATGTTTTTTTTACAAAACCACTGATTCTCAAGAAACCCATTAGCTAATATATCAGCATTAAAATTTTTTTAATACATATTTTTTAAAACTACAAATGTAACTTGAAGTTGGCAGATTATTGCAAAATTGTATACAATACGCAGTCCTATTAATATGATTATTAGAAAATCGTATGGCCTTTCAAAAGATCAGAATGGGGGTATTGATGAAATACTGGTTCCCTTTCCAATGTCGAACCCCACTGGAACTTTATATGCCTAAAAACTATAAAACTATATAAACTTGAGAAGTTACTGAAAAAATGAATCTCAAAGTCTTACTTTACAGTCCTAAATTTAGTATCATATTTACACCAAAAAGGGAATAATATGACAGTAACAATAAGGGAAAACAGTTTTGGGAAAGTGTGAAAAATAAGTAAAAGATGACATTTTTTCCTTAAGATGACTCGATAGGGGAATTGTCGAAATAGTTTCTTTAATTTACAAATGCGAGTTCCTTTAATCAATGGGAAGACTTTGCGTTAAAAAATGAAAAGGTGAAAATATCCCAACCCGAAATAGTTGCCGATTACAATAAAAATACTGGACGTGTAGACATAATGGATTTTCTCCTGCCTTTGTCTTATAGCCGGGTTCAATTAACAGGCATGCTTCCGTAAACGGAGACGTCCAAAAACCTGATTTAGTAAAGCTGTTGCAGTTACACAAACTACATCCAGAAAAAGCAGAAAAATAACTGGTAGATTTGACAGTAACCAGCATTGACTGGAACATGTAGCTGAAAAGGACAGATGCAAACTCAACTCTTGTAAAGATTGAACCAATGTTACAAGTATACCTAATAGAAATTGTTTTAAGGGCTACAATTTATATGGGAATTTTTTAAAATAACTGATAAATTTAAGGTATGGTTTTTATAATTGTAGTAATTCCTATTATGCGTTCTCATATTTAAAATAAATTTTTAATGAATTTGGAAAATAAAATATAAAAAAAATTCATTTTATATACAACACTAAATGAAAAAAATAATTAAAATAAAATAAACCTAAACGATAATCACAGTGTTTTTCTTAACCGCAAACCAAATTTGAATACGTTTTAAAAACACATTAGGGGAAAAATTTTTGTAAAAAAATAATTAAATACACTTTTGAGGGTGAATATGACCCAAAATATAAAAAATATAATTTTTTTTAGCGGCTCATTCAAAATTTATAGCTAAAAGGGTAATAAAAAAATTTTATATAAATGTAAATATCGCAACCTTAATAAAAACCGTCACAACTTAAAACCATATCTTTTTCGCATAGAAGTCATGGTTATAATTGTGTAACAAAATTAGTTCAACACTATAAATATTGCCTTGAAATTAACTCTACTGGAATGTAAACAAAATACTTGTGCTTGCTTAGAGTTTCACCTTGGATCAAGCTAAAGAAAAAGCGTAAGATTCTGATATATTTTTAGTTGTGCCTTTTTGTTTTTACTAAGTAAGCAATATATATAGGTATGCTGCATATTTGCATGATAACAGTCACAAAACATCAGTTTAAAAATCATTGTTAAATTAACAAACACCTAAAAACCATTTTGGCGCCAATCCTTAAAATACAAAGGAATTTTATAACAGATATACATCTGTGTATAACACTTTCTCTCTCTTAAAATCTTTCCTTTTTTTTGTGTTATTTTCTACCAAAGAAAGAAGAGAAACCCAAAAAGAGTATAGTAAGGACACTAAAGTATTTTTTCTGTGTATTTTTAAATAAAAATTCTTAATAATTGAGCTTTTATGACAGTAAATATACTCCCGCAATCGTAAAAGTTCGTTAAATAAGGACACATTTATAACCACCAATACACACGCACTTAAACATTCAAGAACATAAACACAAACATGACACGACATGCTGGCTATAGACAGTAACAATAATAAAACCTTAACGAAATCATAACAAATTGTATTAAAAAAACAAGCTTAAGTTAAGCGTAACGACCAAAAAGGACGAATAAGAATAAAACTACTACCATGAACAAATTTTAACGAAACCAGTTTGTAACGAACCATTGAAACGAGCGGTTTAAGAATGGTAACGGATGTAAAAACGAGTTTTCCCCTTACGAACCGTTAATTAACGTTTAATTTTAATTTTAAATAGTGAAAAAAAATTATAAAAGTGAAAATTTAATTTATAAAAATTTTTTTGGAAACAAAAAGTAAACAAAAAAGTGTATTTTTGAAACTGAAAAAAATATTTCAAGTAAAGCCGTTTTCTATTAATATTTTAATGGGAGTGTTTGTTTAAGTTTGTGTGAGTGCATTTTCCTAAGTTTTAGCTTGTGTTTTCTATAGGTACTAGTTTTCTAAGAATAATAAATTATACTTCTATGTAGTTAAAGTGACGTCTTTGAAAAGTAAATGTATTGCAAAAAAATATATAAATTTAGTTAAAGTTAAAGAAAAAAATATTACAGCAGAAAAAATATAGAAAGTTTACCATGTAAAGCTTAGTGTTCAATATAAAATTTTGTTTTTCAAAAAAATCCAAGAACCAAGAACAATCACAAAAACCAGGTGCATTTTGGTATCTTGTTTCTTACACTTGCACGCCATCCTGTCTTACAATGACTGGAAGCAAAAAAATTTTTTTTTTTTTTAAATAAGTAAAGTACATAACTGCAAACAAAATCTTAAGTGAAGCTGAAAATTCAACATTGTGTATTAAAAGTAAGGAAAAAATGGAAAAACTTACAATAAAAAGAATATAAAATAATATAAAAACTTAAAAAAAACGTTTTTACGTTGTTATTGTTAGTGTTAGAGCAGGAATTCTTTTCATTTTTATTCGAAAAAAGCCACCAAAAAAAATGCAACTACAAACAACACTAATGGCATATGTATGTAGTTGTATAACAATAGCTTAAGCAATTTTCTTTAAAAAAATAACTAAAAAGGAAACCCCTAAAGGTCTAAACTTTTAGAAAAATGCAAAATGAAATAGAAAGAAAACTTAAAAAAAAATTTCTTATGCACTTCTTAGGTGCAACTGATGTTCACACGCTGTTCTTTAAAGACGAAAATAAACTTAATGTTTCTTTTAATTCCTTGAAAAACTCTTTGAGAGCAGGCGGGAGTTTAGAGTTTTTGAAAATTAAAAAATCTTCAAGTTCAGGATATATTCTTATGTTAAACTATATTTTCCATTCTTACTGAAAAATTGTTTTTCAAATGAATTAATTTCAAATATTCTTTCAAATAGAACTAGGCCATTAATTGTGGGGAACAAATATCTTGTTGGCAGGGAAACTGGAAATCTAACAAAAAAATTTTAAACTAATATAAGTTACGTAGTATGAGTTACTTTGAAAATATGTTGTAAGATAAAAAAAATTCAGGAGTTTAAATAATGGGCCTTAATTTGATCTTGTAAACAAGGCCCCCTCCTTCCGTTTCTGGGGTAACACGTCTAAATTTATAGCTACTTGCTTAAGTGAAAAGCCGAAGCAAAAAAAGGTTTTTTTAAAAATAATAGATAAATATTTACAGAGAAAATAGTTTATGTTGTAAAAACAGGAACCGTCGCTAATTGAAATTTTTGGAAGTTTGAGAGTTTGAAAGTTTTTCGCTGTAGCTGCAGGATGTCGATTCGATAACTGCAAAAAATGTTTAAACCATATGCTTCACTGGTCGCAAATTCGGTTACAAATTCAAGTTTTCTGCCTGTGCTTTTAAAGTTCCAAAACCCCAAAATTTTACTAAAATGTCTTAAAAGTATTTTTTAAAAAGTTAGTGTGAATATTTACAAAATTTATGCACAAAAAAATATATTTTGAAATTTTTTTCCTATAGCCTAAAGAGTTTTACCTGATAAAAGGTACAAAAGCTACAAAAACAAGAACAAAAAAAGGAAAACTACAAGTTACTAGCAGACCAAAATAAGACGCTCAATTGTTGGGCAATTTCGAAAAAATTCTGTGTCTTATATTGTCTGTGTCACTTTTAACCTACGAAACAACGTTCCCCGAATTAGTGGGACAAAATTGTCAACAGTTTCGACAAAATTGTCAACAGTTTCGAAAAATCGAAAAAATATTAGAGGTACTGCTACATCGCCCCCATTGGTCACTAAATGACTTGTCACAATCTTAAACAGTACCAATGGAGATATGGGAACACGATTTGGTGCATGTAATATCTATACCTCAGCTATACGTTCTGCAAAATATAACCTAGATCTACCCTATTTTTTCAGTTTCCTCCATGGGTCACTATATGACTTTTCAAACTGTTGGGTGGTCAAAACTTATATATATCATATTAATACAAAAAACAAAAGAAAAAAAGTGAATATAGCATTCAAAAATAAATGGTGCGTTTTAAAAATCTCCCGTAATGCGCCCAGTTTTGTTGTCACTTTCATCTCAAACTATAAAAGTTTATTACTTTTAGGTAGTAAGAATTACAAAATCTTTTACCGATCTATATAACGTAAGTTAATTTTTGGTGCATGAAATGTCCATACAAAAGGGTCTTGTGATTTCTTCTTTTAGGACTTTATTTTCTTATGATTTCTTTTCTTAAAGTTTATTTTCTGAACACCTTTAAAGTTTTAAAACTAGTGTTCGTAACATTCAAGCTAAATGTGAACAAAACAAACAAGTTTATAAATGAAAAAAAAAGTAATAAAGCCACCATGTAGCATAAATATATAAAAATTGATATTTGTTAGTTATTGTTGCCAAAAATACTTTTTACAAAAGGCATAGTGTATTTTGAAAATTTAGGCTTTGTCCTAACTTGCAAAAACTCAATTCTGTTTACCCTTCTGGATGTACATGTAAGTTAAATAACTGATGTTCACAGCCATTTCGAAAATGCCTTCTACTTAGCTAATAATTATATAAAATTTTCGTTTAGAACAAAGTTTCATTCAACGATTTTATAAGAATTTTGCAATCTTTAGATTCTCAATTTTAATTCGAAAAAACAAAAGTTTTTGGAATCAAATCCAAGGACTTTAAAATATAACAAAACTGATGTTTTTGTCAAAGCTATGGACCTTCTTTAATTGAGTATTTATTTCAAAAACCTTTATCCATAACAAAATATTTTGCATATCCAATACAATTAAATACCAATTGTCATCTATTCCAAGTGGATTCGGAAACTAGATCTTTTTTTTTAATCTAAAAAGAAAGACATTTGTTTCCAATACTTTAAGGTCTTGAAATAATTGTTTACTGTAGAAAACCAACTTTTGTAACATATAACTAAGTTTTTTTATTTCAATTGGATATATAAAATGATCCCAGCGAAAACATACATTGCTTTGTAATGTGTTAAAATCCAAAAAACTCTTACTCATTAGCATTTTAACCCATTATTTTAACATGGCGATGACATTGGAGGCAAGTACTTACCATGCTCGCTTACAAAGAGGGACTTTCAGAGTCAATTACTTTGATGGCATTAAAATAACCTTTTCCTGGGGCCCCTAGTTACTCATTGTTGCATCTAAAGTTTTTTTCTTTGATGTTTTGGTTAAAACTGGCTTAAAATATTAAGTTAGAATAAGTTAAGAAATTGTCAAACTGAAACTTTCTGACTAAATTTTAGATAAGAAAAAAATCATTATCTAACAACTGCTAAGTAATACAGACTGTACACACAAAAAATTATCTAAGAAAACTTTACATAAATCAAGCCATAGCGGTGTCAAAAGTACGGTGAGTACCGTTTTTCTTAAATCAAGTACGAAATTTCTTACTCCAAGTAAAATTTTTCAAGTACGAATTTCTTACTTTTAGCCACAACTAAGCCAAAAAAGGATTGATTTAAAATCGGAACCGTACTTGATGTAAGCCGTGAAAAAGATTGATTTAAGCCGTAAAATGGATTAATTCGAAAGAGAAATGTCATTTTTTTTGACTTATGGAGCTTTATTAAAGAAGAAGAATTTTATATTTTATATTTATTTTATAATTATTATAATTAATTTATAATTTCAAAATTTCATTTTTTGTACTTACCGAAGCTGAGATTCGAACCAGAGATTTCTACACTGCAGTACAAGCGTGCTACCTCTAGGCCACCGAGACACTTTGCATTTAAATGTAAAATAATATATTAAAACAACAAGCTTTTTCTGCTTGATTTATTGAAGCAATCCGAATAGGCTTGATTTAAGAAAATGTAAGTAAGGATCGTACTTAAAAAGATTTTGGATAAATTCAAGAAAAAAATTCTTGATTTTAGAAAGCGAGTTTTCTTTCTGTGTATTTAATAGTAGTTAAAAAGTAAGAAATTTGTAATGACTAATCACTTCCAAGTTTTTGCTGTGATGTTATCAACCAAGAATTTTTGTAAAAAACCCCATGTCTGTTTTTCTTATTTACAAAATTAGCCAAAAGTAATGCAAATTAAATGTTTATTAAAAAAGATAAATTAAATAAAGCGATTTAAGCTCACTAACTGTTTGCTGATTATGGATTTCCCTTCAGCATGCCGACATATTTTTCCACTTAAACTACTTGTAAAATCAGAAAATTAACTTAAAATTATTACCAGTTATCTTAAAAGAGCTAAATAAAATATTTATTTACGATGACCTTTTTTTTCCTTAAAATAATTATAACCTTCTGATAATAGTGGGTATCTCGACATTAATCTCTCTACAAGTTGTCAAATGTAAAAACTTTTAAGATTCTAAGTGCATGATGTCACAGTCATAAGTTAACAGTCTCTAAGTTTTTAGTGCAGTATTTGGTCAACTTTTGGTTTATTTATTTATTATTTACCATTGTTTTATATTTTCTATTAAGGTTATTATTATTAATTTTTATTTTAATACAATGTCTCATCATTCTTTTGATCAGGATTTTAATACTACACACGATTTAAAAAAGGAGTTTTAAGGCAACCAAAAGACAATTGTTTTATTTAAATTTAATTTAAATGCTAATTTTTAGTTATTGTTGAACTTATTGTTTTAAATACCGAAGAGACTTTAAATGCAAAAAAGCATAGGGTATATGAAAAGTAAACTTCGTCCTAACTTACAAAGCAAAAAAGAACGAAAACACTCATACCGTTTCCCTTTCTCTGTTACATGTAAGTTAAATAGGTGATGTTTACAACCAAAAGACACTACTACCGTTCAAAGAGTACTGATGATGAAATTGCGTAGCTGCTTTCGAAAATGCATTATACTCGGCTGGTATCAGTAGAAAAATCTGCTTTTTCAAAATAGCGGAAGAATATTAATTTATTTTAATAAAAAGAAATTATATGAACTTAAGCCAAACTAAAAAGCAAACATTTGTATTTAATTTAATATTTAATAATTTTTATTTAGAACTTTTTTAAAAACATTTATAATACGTTTCCATAGTTGAAGAACAATAAAACTAAAACCTTGTCAGAATTTAGTGGCCCTCAAAAGTTAAAAATAAAGTGCAACTACTAGCAACCTTTCTCTGTTAATGATTTTACAAAAATCAATAAGGAAAGCTATTAGTTTACTTTTACTTCAAGCTATGTTTTTGTTTTAATTCAAATTCTATTTGCTTTAACTACAAACCTACTACTATACCTTTTGCTTAAAAAATTTTTCAATTGCTTTCACCTTTAGTATAAAAAGATTACGGTAAACAGGTTTTCTAAACAGCTAAAACAGTGGTGAACTTCTTATTTTTTATTTTAATAATTTTAAATTATACATTAAGGTATAAACTTTTCTCGCTCAAGGACCATAATAAAAATTAGTAGTACAAAAAATAAAAATGTAGAAGCAAAAACTTTGCTTTTAAATCTTGTTATAATGTTTATACGGACGTATGTTTGTAGAAGCCTTAAGGGGCTTTCTTGCAAAGAATGTTAGTCTTACTCTCGTCATACCTTAAAATAAATAATTTTTTATGAAAATGAAAAAACAAGTTGCGATTTGTAGCTAGTTCTGATTTTCTTTTTTTTTATTTTGGGGTGTTGAAAACAACATGTGGTATGCCATCACACATACAGTTATTCGTGTTAGACCTAAAGTAAAAGGCATTTCCGTTTCCGCTAATTTTATTTGTAAGTGGTGCTTAAGAAAATTTTCTACACTCTGCAATGTTAGAGAAAATAAATATTATTTTTAAACATTTTTTTCTATTGTTTTACTTTCTTGCTTTAGCTTTTTAATATTTTCCTTTTTTTGTGTGAAATAATGCAATTGTGCTAATTCAATGTGAAAAAAGTTAAACTAACTAGAATTATTTTTTCGCTTTTTACTGGCACTATTGTTCATTACTTGTTTTTTTTTTAAATACTTTTACTTGATTTCTAAAAATGTCCACTTTCAAATTTTACGGAATTTCTTTAATCTTTCTTTGGTGTGCACGTTGAGTCATAAAATAATTTATTAATCTCCCTCTCTTCTTTTTTCTTCTTCTTGTTATATAGTTCTTACTATATATGTATGTATACAAGTTAGCAATAAAATAATGTTTATGTTTCTATTACACGTAATAATGACGTGATTAACTTTATTTAACTTCAACTTAAGGTTTATTAGTAGAAACTAGCTATAATTTGTTTAACTTTTGATTGTGGACTTGCTCATAATTTATTAAAGTTAATATAATTTAAAATTTAGCAAAAAAAAATTTTTTGTAAGAAATGTTGGCGTTGGAAGGCTCTAAAGCAGTGTTTTACTTCTTTCAAAAGGTTTTTTTTTTTGCATAAGTTTGTGCACTGATTTTGTGTATCATCACAATATGCATAGTACGGGTATTATAGATTTGTGCACATATATTTAACACCCACCATATGCCACTTTTAACATTTACCCTTGTTCTCTTAATTACGAATTCATTAACCCAACGCGATATAACAGCATACTTCTTTAAAGGAGTATTTCATAAATATTAGTCCCTAAATTGTAATTCAAACATTAACTGACAATTTAATTAACTTTTGTAGACAGTTTTAATAATTTTTGATACAAAATTATTGTTTTAATTTTTTTAATTGGTTTTAAAAATTTATAAAATATTTTGATGCATATGTGGTTTGTCTCCATAAAATTTAGATTTTTTTTATTTAATTTTGTTTATTTTTTTGTTAATAACAATACTCGCTGGCTTAACATGCAAAGGCTCTAAGTTCATATATAAAAATTTAACAGGGGAATTTTTTTTAGTTCTGTTAAAAAAATATTTAACAAGGGTAAGCCGATTTTTTTATACATGTTATTGAACAATATTAAAGAAATTGTTAAGCTTTAGTCTTTATAGAAATTAAAAACTTTTCAGAACAAAAAAAAAAAACAAGGAAAAACGTAATAACTGTAATTTTTTTCTTTTTAGTTAAAGTACTTTGACTTGTTGTTCATTATTTCACTAAAATCTTAATTTCTAAAAAAAGATGACTTTGAAAATTTGCATGGTAAGCCAGCGTATTTTTTTATGTTTCAAAGTTGTTTATATACAAGTACAACAAAATTGACTTTAAAAATTTTTATTTAATTTTTTTAGTAAATAATAGATGTAGTCTAGCGAGTTTCATGAAAAATAAGTTAAAGACTAGATTAAATTAAATCTGGTCAAAAATATAGGAATATATCTTTAAAAAACCAGCTTTAAAATTTACTATCTACTATTTAAAATTTTTGGAAATATTTTTTTAATATTCATATTGTTTTGATTTTTCTATTTATTGATATTTGATTAATTAAAAACCGTGACTTTCATAATTATTTATAAAATAAAATTTTCCCTAAAAAAACTTTACAAAAAGTACTAATAAAAATTATTGACTTTAAGCTGAACAAATAGATTGTGTAAATTTTATTTTTTATTTTAACATAAATTTTTAGAAAGGTAATTTAATTATTGCTTAAAATAATAAAAATATTTTAAGGCAAATTTTCCATGCATGAAAAAGCTATTGTTTTTAATTGTATTATATCACGTGGTAAAAATAGCTTATAAAAATAATTATATTTAATTGAATTAATTATTGAAAATCTATTTGGTATAATTGTTTTAGTAAACTAATTAATTGGCGTGTGAATTTCAGAACAAATTTTTATAATTTATGCGGTAAATTGACAGCCGTGTTAAGTTAGTTTTTGGTTGGAAGAAAAAACTTGCAATAAGTAGATGCATAAAATTTATGTTTTAATGCCAAAATGTTAATAAGTTCTAAAAAAAAATAGTTACAGTTGGTGACGCAATTATTGCCTTTCTCAAAGTTAGGGAAGCAACCTTAAGCAAATCAAATATAGTTGTTATTTTTCCTTTATTTAAAATCTTTTATAAACACTAAATATTAACTCAAATTATGTAATAAATGCTGAAAAATACTGTGATCAAAAGGAAAAATTTGCATGATTTTCTGTAAAATATTCATCCATAACCTCTAACTTTCTTCTTTTAAATATATTCAATTGTGCCAAAATATAAAGAAAATACTTTTTGTTTGCCTAAGTTTCAAATTTTTAAATCAGCATCTTAAAAAAATTAACAAACAAATTAATCCAAAAACCACCATAAAAAATACTTCACAGCTTTTGTAGAAACGTGAGTTAACATTACTGATTTAAAATTTGGTCATTGTATTATATAGCTATACGACACAGTGAGAATACGATAGTTTTCTTCACTTCTAAATTTCTAAAACTCTTAAATAGATTAAACAAAAAATAACGTTTTTTGGGCAGATTACCCAAATATATCTTCCTTTAAGCAGATTTAAAAGAATTAAGAAATGATTTAAAGGTAATTTGATAGCGAAATCGTTTTTTTTAAATTATAAAAATGAAGAAATAGTTATAATTTTTAAATATAATATGTATTTATTAATTTTTTTGTTATAATTAATATTGCGTCTAAGTTTTAAACGTCAGTACATCTATACGTATGCGTAATATACAATTAATTTGAAAACAAAAATTATAAAAAACAAATTACTTTATTTCATTTTTACCAAAAGAAAGAACGACTTTTATAAAACAGTAATTATATGTAAAGAAACTTTTAAAATTATCATATTATTATACTCAGCACAATTGAGCCCTAAAATTTTTTTTTAAAATCCAACTTCAACCTGAATTAAAAAATTTCTTGGTTATTTAATTATTTTCTATTCAGTAAAATACTGCTCTGTACATCGCGAATAAAATCTGCAAGACAGGTTTTTATCTGGTATAGATTTTGTTCGCCAATTTTGCTGGCTGGGTAGTTGCACTTAAAATGCCATCATTTAAATGTTAAAAGTTTTAAAGCTGAGAATTATATGGTGCTTCCTGTCTGCCTTCTGTTTAATTTGTTTATTTTTTGTTTCCTAGTGTTGCAATTTATTTATATGTGTCTATGTGTTTCTATTTGAATTTTGTTAAAACTATTTATTTTTATTGTTATTCGTTAGTAGAGGTAAAGTTAATTTTTTATTTATTTTGGTATGATTTTTTTTTTTGGTTACGGTAGTTTAAATTTAAAAATTGTTTGCTGTCACGGTTGATTTGTTGCAACTTTAGTTGGTTTTGTTTCTGTTTACAGATGAATGTATGTTTGTATGTACGTATGTATATGTATAAATATATTTAGACCTAAATATTTGTTATATTTGAACAATTTTACATGTTTTATTCCATAGGTATTTAATTCTTTTATAGTTATTGTATTCTCCCACATTTTCTGATTGTTTTTGTTTAAGGTTTTTTCTTTATCCTTTTTATGTAAGTCCTAAAGATTGTATTGTACATATGATTGAATATACTCTATGATTATTGTTTTTGAATTTTGTATTAGTCCTTTGTTACGTTTGCAAAAAATGTTAGCCCTTACAAACACATTAGGCATGTACTTACTTACTAAAAACCAAGTTTAAATCAAAAACTTTAAATGTGAAAATCATTCCATAATATACCATGAGTCAATATACACTACCTTGAGAAGTAACCTTTAACTGCTTTTAATTTATGCAGTTGTTTATACTGAAGTCATCTTAATGAACTGAAGTGTATGATATAAAATATTCGGGCTTGATCGACTGCAGCTTTGTTTCATGTTCGTATTAATTTTGCAAAGCAAACTAATTTTAAAGCGATGTATTGCTCTTTTTATTTTTTCACGAAAAATGGCGTACACAGATGTATGTGCCATATGATTTTTTTCTGGACGAGCAGCAATAAACTTAAAATATAAAAAAAATCTGTTGTTTTAAAATGTTATGTTCCTAAGAAGAATTGGTAAAAAAATATTAAAATTTTTTGTCGTCAAAAAAATATTTTTTACTTTGACAAAATAATTCTAAAATAACTTAATGCGCAAAAAATTTTAGTTCAAAACAAATAAAAAAAAAGTTAATTTTATAATATTTTTTGAGTCAAACTTTAATAAATTTGGACAAAACTGAAATAATCTTTTCTGTATTTTTCTGTAACCTCCGAAAACATGTGCTCTCCTTATATAGTTGAAGGCATGACGAGGTCTTCTTCCTTTGTCAACAGTTTAAACACTGCGACATAGACAGTTGAAATGTCGTTTACATATAAAAAAACAAAATACTGGGAATTTTTAAGGAATATATTATTTTTATACTTAAAAAAAATTAACTTATTTTAAAAGCATTCCGTAAAGTTGTTTTTAAATGAAAAAACATTTAAATATAATATACTTATTTGTTTCACTGGTTTGAAAAGTTATTTAAAGTAACAACTCACATTGGGGTGAATGGTATAAAAAGTGGCGATTAATACAAAAAAGTACTTTAATTAAAAAAATTACTTTCACAGCCGTGTTTGGTACCATATGAAAGTAGATAAAATTCAATATCACTAACAGCAAAAATAAAAGTTCTTAGTTGTTTAGTTTTTTTGCAGTGAGTGTTTAAAATTCAATAATATTTGTTATTTTTACGCGCATTAAGTAAAATTGAAAGTTTTGATATTTCAAGTGATTATATTTTTTATTAAGACTTCTATAAGTAAAAATTTTATAATGAAATCTTCGACTTTAGATAGATGAGTATACAAAAATATATTTTTTGTTTATATAAATGTTCTAGAAATAAAATAAAAACAAAATTGCCCTAAAAATATGGTGTTTTTGATATTTACACTGAGTTTCAATAACTTTGTGGATTAGTGCAGGAAAAAAATTATTTTATGCTCTTAAAATAGAATATTCAAGCTAATAATTCCCAGAATGCCTATCTGCTCACTTGTGCAATTTTTCAGTTATAAAGGTTTTCCTGACACAACTCCAGTTGCTAAAAAATTTTGCTAATATAAATATGTATTAAATATAAATTATTTTTATTTAAACAAAAAAATATTTTTTCTTAAAGCACATGAAGTATGCTCTAATTTACAATTTTATTTACTAACTTATCATTTTTCGTTCAAAAGTTACAGCAGAAATAGTCAAATACAATTTTTTTTCCAAAATATCAAAATTTTTTAAAAAATTTTTTTAATGCTGGTTTTTTTTTATATATTTATCAATATTGATCTATAAGAAATTTAAATATTTTAATATTACGACTTCTATGAATTAATCGTCGATTTCTATATCATTCACCCCAATGTGCGACTGTACGAAAATATAGATTTTCAGTTGAAGTAAATTTTGTAATTAATTTTTTTGTAATATTTTCTTTGTCAATGTTTTTCCGATACTTTGTATTTTGTTGTATATGACAAAAAATCTACTTAATTTTTAAGGTTTTAGGAAGTTTTTTTTTGATGGTTGAATTTAAATGAAATATTTTGATAACTTCCTGGACGGATTTAAAATTGATATGCAGGTTTTTTAAGTAGCATTTTCAGTTGATTTTACAAAATAACTTTTTCAGTGTAAGGTCATTATTGGGGACATCTTATACTAAATCATAGTTCTTCTCAATATATTATTTGCCTTGTAGTCATTTCTTAAACTTAATTAAAAACAAAAAGCAGTTTAATAATTTTTACTTTTTTTTGTCTTCAAAGTCTATACAAATGCAACTGTTTTATTAACTTACATGTCATTGAGCCTCGTAACTCATTCATAGAGAAATGTATCCTAATATGTGTATTTATATATATCACAATTTATTTGTGCTTAAATAAACTATACATAAGCAGACATGACGCGATGTAGTAAAGGTACGTTTATATGCAATTTATTATTATATAAAAAATATTATACAATTTATTTTTATCCTTATTGATTGCCTTTTCTTAGAATCGATTAAATAATATTGTTAACCAACTCATTTTTCTATTATTGGTGCAATTAACATACACATATGCATACATTTACAATTTGTTTTTTTATACATTTACAACTGTATATGTATACACGGCTGTCTATGTTTGATATTTATATTGATTTTTTATTAAAAAGACACATATACATTCATATATCAACGACAACCACGTTAATTCATGGAGCCCAAACGCTAATCGTTCTTTACATGCACGCAAAAGACCTAAAGTTTTTTTTTTCGGCAACAGAGTACTAAACAATAACAACAACACAGATTGATGTTTTTTTTGTTTTTTATTTTTTATTTATTTATTTATTTATTTTTTTTTTTGATAAAACACAAAATAAACAAGAACCCATACAATCTTGTAAGTCGATTTCTCTCATTGGACACCCATAAAATGTTTATGCATATGTGTACCTTCACATGTGGCAAAGAATGTAAAAATTTCACGCACACACACACATACGTGCAGTGTTAACCCACTTCCTTCTTGTGACACTCATGTACATGGTACAAAGAACAAGGTATACTTGTTCACGCAGCTGATTATCAGCTGTTTTATTTTCATTTGTCAAAATTGTTGTTATTAATTTACAAATGAAGCGTACTGCAAAAACGGTATATTTTTGAAGAAATTCAATTTATTACCATTTTAAGGGCTTGCAAACCATAATTTGCATTTAAACTATAAATATAAGAATAAATAATTGTAAAATAGGTTTAAAGCATTTGAAAAAATGTAGTAATTCCTTGCAAAATGCATTGCAATTTAATGCTACACAATTTATGTACACATGTTCACGCCATGGATGGAAATGTTGATATTATTAAATTTTCTCCTTGTTTCAACTTGGTATTGATACTACATAGTAAACTATGTACTTATATATGTAAATAATGAAATAACCATTTAAATATATGTATTGTAAAAAGTCGATTGTTAAAAATTTTGCGATGGATTGCATTTATGTAAGTCAAAAGAGTGGTGAAAAGAAACAAACTAAAATAAATATACAAACTACATATAATAAAAAAGGTTTTAAGGAAAACATAATTAAATTAATAAAAGTATTTATAAGGTCAATATGTACATATTTGTAAAATCACGTTTGTTAAAAATTTGACTTTTATCAGAACGTAAGTATACAAGCCGAAAATATTTGATATTAATATAATAATTATACCATTCACACAGTGATAAGGGTATATATCAGTTTGTCATTCCGTTTGTAATTTCTACAATATTCACTTAATACCTTATATTCTGGACCCTTATAGACATTAAACGTTTTGATATCAAACAATCAAAAATATATCAGAGTCAATCGCTATTTAAAAACAGCGAAATTGGTTCACAATTGACCGAGATAATTATAAGCGAAAACCCAAAATAACATTTTTTTTGGAAAAATCCGTGCATATATCCCTATATCTCTCAGTAAATATAGTCACTCTTGCTACAAAACTTGGCACGAATACTTTAAAGATAGGAACTAAATGGGAACATTTTTTTTAAATAGGATCAGGGGAAGTGGTGTTTGCCCTACAATTGCACAAATTTTATTATATATTTTATGTGCTGTATCTCGAAATCTATAATAGCTATCGACTTCAAAAGTTCTAAAAAAAAGTAATTGGACAATTAGACCTACATATAGAGAAAAACATTTTGGATAGGAGCAGGAGAAGGGGTAACCCCCATGCAGATTAACAATTTTTATTAATTTTCGTTACGTTACCTCAAATGTTCTACAGAACGAAATAACTCGGCTGGATCAGATGGCTGGGTAAATAAAAAGACCAATGTAAAGGTAAAATAAGATTATGCACAGTCGAATATAGCGCCCTTGTTAAAGTTTAAAATTATTTGTATATGTAAGTTGGTACATGACCTAATTGAAAAAAGGCAACGTTTTAAAATATTTACACAACAAAAAACATGCAACTCCCTTCCCTGAAATGCGCGGGTTTTTTGACAACTAAAAATATTTTACACAAACAAATCGCATGTTGTTTTTTTTTGAAAATTGTTGTTGCAGTAATGAGTTTACCTTGTTTCTTGTACCATGCTCATGTACAACAACTATAACAAAACTTACACTTAATTTGTTTAAATGTATGTAGGTTTGTTTTTTGAAGTGTTATACTTAATATACACTCATATTCTAATCATAATGTTTGTTAGTAATATAACATGGTCGTCGGTTACCAACTTAACTTATGAATATTTATAGTTTTATTACACAAACCTGATAGTGTACCCTCTAAAACACCCACTTTTTATTATCTTACGTAGCTACATTCCATATGTAGTAACTAACTAATTCCTATAGTTGAAATAATATTTCAGGAAGCATAAGAAGAAATGAATATGTGTAAGAAAACTGCCTCTTACACTACCTTGCCAATGCAAAAGTAAGGATGTCAAGTGGTGGCAAATATATTCACTTATGTCTTCTGTCTCTCATTCCTTTTTTATGTGAAGAGTGAATTAGCTAAAGTCTTTCTATATTTTTTATTATTATTTTTTTTTAGGGGAATTCGTATAAAATAGCCTTAAAATACCTCAATAGCAATCCATTATTCATTTATTTACATCTTCCCTTTATTTGGCTGAATACAGTAAAATTGTTTCCCTCTACTTCAAAATAGAAAATCAACTTTTATTCAAATCCGTACATATCCCACATTATACCATATTTATTTTGTGACTTAAATGTAGGTTATCATGGTATTGAAAGAAATAAAGGCAGGTGAACTAATAATAGTTAATAACATACTAGTTTACATATTTGTTGTTACATATTACATATTAATTGTATATAAATGTCATTATAAACGAATACAAATGGGAATAAATATTTAATTATCTTGTAACTCATATTTATCGTAATTTTTTTTTTACACCAGTAATTGGGGACTTGTCCTGTTTAAACGACTTTTAATAGTATAAAAGGTGTACTCCAAAAATTTAATAAAAAGAAAGAAAAAAATAAATTTTTTTATTGTAAAAACATAAGATGCTTCAGTAGAAAGAAACAACTAAGTAAGAAAAGGTTTAAAGCAAATCAGCTCAAACAATTTATCGAATTTTTATTTAAATATCAAGGTTACAATAATTTAGGCCTTTTGTTATTTATTATTATTATTTTTTTTCGTATATTTATTTTACAAACTTTTGTATATCAATTTCGAAAAAATATTTGTGCTAACTTTTTCAGTAATCAAAAATGTTAACGCAAATTATATAAGAAATTTACCATCTAATATTCATTTGCCCTTTTTCGATAATTTGCAAAAAATCATTAACCAAACCCACATCAATCTAAAATATTTATCCTTATTTAAAACACAAATAATATGTATTATATTTGAGTGAATTGATAGACAGGTGATAGACAATATAATATTTTTGATGGAAACCTAGTATATCTTTGAGGTTTCATTTATGGAATGGAAAATCAATATTGTTTTGTGTTGGGTATTAAATTAGCAAACTTTTTTTTTGACAATTAGATATTTATTGTTGTTTATAATGTAACATAATGTATGTGCGTTTGCTAACACATACAAATGTAGAACACACATGTATGTACAAATTGCACACAAAATCATGAACGTTTAAAACTCAAATCCTTTATTTTCAATTAAAAGTTTTTTTTTTTTTAATTGGATGCAAATTTTAAAACAAATTAGGAAAACGAAACGAAAGTTATAGTCGGACCACATTTTACCCTTTCTAATAATTTACTTTCTGTTAATTACCAAATTTTTAAATTTATTCTAAATTGTTTTTTTTTTGTGCAAAAAAATCAACTGTTCGAATTTTAATAAGTAAAAATATTTTTCAATTGCAAACACTGCAGGTTCTCAAGATTAAAAAAAAAAAAATTTGTTTAATAGGAATTCTTCAGTGAGCTTAAAACGTTGACCGTTAAAAACGTGTATTAGTGATTCTAAAATTATCAGACAGTTTGTCGCTCCATTTTATTAAAAAGGGAAAAGTAAAATATATTTCCTTTTCTTATTTACATTTAAATAAAGCTTTTACTTCGTAACCACTAAATATTTTTTACAAAAATTGTTTTTTTCTTGCCTACCCAAAGTATTTAAATATCATTCCCCTGGCTGTCCCCAGCCCTACTTTCACCGGCACTTGTTAAAACTTTTAACAAATATATTATACACATTTCAAACGAAATATCTGTAAAAAAAGTTTTTGAGGGATCTTCTTCTTCTGTAAATGTAAATATTACTGATTGATTGTTTTGTCCATAAAATACACACAAACCTTTTTTGTAAGATAAAATTAAAAAAAAAATAAATATGTAAGTAGAACGATTAAGACTAATACCTTAAATTAAGGTAAAAAGATTACTATTGTTTTTTTTTTAAACTAATGGCATTTCCTCACTTTAGCCCCATAACGTTCTTCGTTCTCTCATTTGTCATTTGACCCCCCATTTTTAATGCAATTACGATGTTTTCCATACAAATTTTTGAGAGCAAATAATGTGTTTGAACGGTAGAATGCCAGAAAAATTTCAAATTTCATGTAAAATTAAATTTTTATAACGTATAAATGTCAAATTGATTTTAATCAGCTGGGTTCTTAATATTACCTTGTTGAATGTGCCTTGGGTCATCTCTTACAATTTAGTCGATAGTTTATCTGCATAGTTGTCAAAATTTAAATAAGATAAAACAAATAATTACATTAGCAAAAAAAAAAATAGAAAAAAACTAATAATTTCATTAAAAGACCTAAAAATTATATATAGAAAAGTTGTGGTGCAACAAAGACTGCAAGAGTGTGCTTGTATATGTATGTGTAAAATATTTTCTACGCAGAAGAAAAAAACAAGCAATTATAGGTAATCGAAGTGTTCATTAGAAATTATCGATAGAACATTTTTAGGCATTTGGTAGCATATGCTTAAGCCTTTAAAGATAATTTTTTTTAATAATATAAGATAGCAAAATGTTAAAATATTTATTTAAAATAGCTTAGCTTCTTGAGAAATATTTTAATACTCTTCAAAATATACATATATGTATGCTTCCCTGACAACAAATTTCTTTTTATTAAATTTTAATTTTTTTTAACTAAATGATATTATATGTATATAATAATGGCAAAAAAATTTGTTCCCTAAATATACAAGTGTAGGTAATTATTATGACATTAACATTCAAACTTGTTTCCTGTCATTAATCAATCATTTAATTTGACATTAAGTTGAGCGCGTTGATAGACAGTGAGAAGAGGTTAATTTAAATATATCTGTCACTTATAACAAAGGAAATATTAACTTTTATTTCCAGCTTTATATATGCTATCTGAATGACTGACTGCCTGAGATATAATCGTACAGCTCAAAGGCGTAAGGCTGGAGAAATTAAAAATTAGTACTGCGGGATTCTATTTTAATAGAGATTTTTTAAAAAAGTGTTTTAGAAAATTTGGATCCTAAGGAGGTAAAAAGAGTCAGAGTAGAAAAAAATATTGAGTCAAACTTTTGAAAGTATGATTTTCTACTAAAAAAAAGCTTCAGACGTATGTTTGGTACTTTTTTTAATAAAGAGCAAAGAAAAAACAAGTAAGAGCGCTATATTCGGCTGTGCCGAATCTTATATACCCTTCACATTGGTCTTTTAATATACCCAGCCGAGTTATTTTGTACTGCAAATAATATAATAAAAATACCTTGTGTGAGTTTTAAGCCCATAGAAACCTTTACAAAATGTTAACGTTCGTATGGATAATAGAAATAGATGGGGAACGTTTGAGGTCGACAGTAATAAAAGTTTTTGACATTATTTATAATAAAGGGTTAATAAAAGTTGTTAATTTTTATGGGATGTTCTAGTCCCCCTGCTCCTCTTCAACTTTTATAAGATAATTTTATTAGATAATTACTTTTTGTAGAACATTTGATTTCGATATCTGTTAAAGTTTCCGAGATATAGGTTATCGAAAATTTCATAAAAATTGTGAATTTGTATGGAAGCTACCCCTTGTTCACCTGCCACCCAAAAAATTTTTACCTTAAAGCGTAGGTTTTGTTGTCCAATTAATTTTTGTAGAATATTTGATTTCGATATCTATTAAAGTTTTCGAGGTATAGCGTATCGAAAATTTTACAAAAATTGTGATTTTGTATGGGAGCTACCCCATATTCACCCCCCACCAAAACAATTTTTACTTCAAAGCGTAGCTTTTGCTGTCCAATTAATTTTTGTAGAACATTTTATTTCGATATCTGTTACAGTTTCCGAGATATAGCGGATCGAAAATTTTACAAAAATTGTGAACTTGTATGGGAGCTACCCCATATTCACCCCCCACCAAAAAAATTTTTCCTTTTAAGCGTAGCCCTTATTGCCCAATTACTTTTTGTAGAACATTTAAAATCGATATCTGTTATAGTTTCCGAGATATAGCGTATCGAGGAGCTACCCCTTTTTTTGCCCCCACCCAAAAAATTTTTTCTTTAAAGCGTAGGCATTGTTGTCCAAATACCTTTTGTAGAACATTTGATTTCGATATCTGTTATAGTTTCCGAGATATAGCGTATCAAAAATTTCATAAAAATCGTTAATTTGTATGGGAGCTACCCCTTTTTTTGCCCCCACTCAAACAATTTTTGCTTTAAAGTGTAGCCCTTAGCGTACAATTACTTTTTGTAGAACATGTTAAGTCGATAGCTGTAATAGTTTCCGAGATATAGCGCATAAAATATTTCACCAAATTTGTGCAATTGTAAAAAAACTACCACTTCCCCTGATTCTATCTGAAAAAAATTTTTCCATTATTTAGGTGTCTACCTTAAGAGTATCCGTTCCAAGTTCTGTGGCAAGAGTGACTATACTTACTGAGATATATAGGGATATATGCACGGATTTTGTCCTAAAAAAATGGGTTGTTTTGGGTTTTCGCTTATATCTCGGTCAATAGTGAACCGATTTCGCTGATTTTAAATAGCGATTGTTAGCGGGATATTTGTAATCGTTTGACATCATTAACTGGTCTGTATCTTTTTATTTGACTCCGGAAACTTGATTTCAACAGACGGACAGACGGACAGACAGACAGACAGACAGACAGACAGACAGACAGACAGACAGACAGACAGACGGACAGACGGACAGACGGACATGGCTATATCAACTTCCCCATCTATAAGGATCCAGAATATATATACTTTATGGGGTCGCAAATGGATAATAAAAAAATTTCAAACGGAATGACAAACTGATATAAACCCTTATCACTATGTGAAGGGTATAATAAGAATTATATTTTGGTACTTTTTAGGTTAACTTTTGTAAATTCTCAACCAACAAAGATAAAAAGTACATTTTACGTTTTGAAATCTTACCATAAAGTTAATTTGGGCATAGAGATAGAAGTATAATTTTAATTGCGTTCGGCAGCCAATGGTAGGGCTTAACATTTTTAATTTTTTGTGAGATATGTTCTTTTGACCCTAAATGAGGAAGCAAGTTAATTAAGTGTACAAGAAGCAGTTTTTTTTTTATTTGGTGGTATTGTTTTTTTTAATATAAATCTAGATATACAAAAAGTATTTTTTAGTATTTTTTTTTACTTTTTTGCGTTTTTGGAGACTTTTGTTATAGATAAACACAATTAAGGCCTTTTATCCTCGATAAGGGTCGAAAGTTAACTAAGCAGATGTTGCGATAAAAAAGCAAGTGAACTGACATAGTGCGCAGCCATATGTTTATTTTATTAACTATGTTTTTAAGAAGAAAACTAAGAACAAAAAAAAAAAGGAAAAATGCGATTAAATTTAAAATTTATCTATGAATGAAATGAGAAATTAGTAAAAGAAGTGCAAACACATCAGAATTTGCAGAAAAAGTTTTACAAAGCAAAAAATAAGGTTAAACTAATTTTTAATATTCTTTTAATTATTTTTTTTAAATTTTAACGCAATATATCACCCTTTTTTTTTTTTTTGTTAATAATTAAATAATTTTTTATTACCTTTTTTATTAACCGTATAATAGATAATTGTCATTGAAAATATAATGCAATATAGTGGCCTTGTTATATGTAAATAGTTATGATACATAGGTTTAAGTATATACATACATGAATATGAAAATTTTTTGTAATAAAAAATAATTAAATTTAAAAATATTGTAGTAAATAAATATTGTATGCGTTTAGCGTATAACACATCAAACCACCATTGCTGAAGTTTTAAATAAGAAAATAATTAAGCATTTGAAAAAAAAATAATAGTTGAAAATTGTCAGAATCACTTTCTGTGTCGATGTGATCATGTTCGTCCATCTGGCTGGACGCTCATGAATTTTTTTGATCAAAGTATAAGTCGTAATTTTAAAAATATGTTCAATTAGTTTGGCACATATTAATTTTTGGCCCTGGCGCGAAGCGTGTTGTTTGTTGTGATGATAGGTCTATTTTTGAATAAAGTCTTTTAATGTCCTCACGGCAAAGGAATATCGGGCTATAACTGGTTTTTATGGGATTCTATCTTCATGCCACCAACTATTTCACTGAGTACAAATATTGTCGGTTTATTTTTTTATACATATAAACACCATACAAATGTGGTCTAGGGTATAATATGGATAGAGTTGATCGAATATAACCTTATTACTTGTTTTTTTTTCACTTACGCAAAAATTTAAACATATTTTCTTATGTATTTCTTTTTATTGTTTAACTAATTGTTGTAAGACAAGTTTATTTTACATATATTCAGGCTCAAGTTAATTTATTTATTAAACTTCGTTATGTGTGAAGAAACTAATATTTTTCTGATAAGGTTTCCTGAATAAAACTTTATTTAAATTCAATTAATATTAACAGAAAAATATTAGTTTCTTCATAAATAAAAATATTTAATAAACAAATTAAGTTGAGCCTAAATATATAAATATTTTCTTTTAAAATATAAATATTTTATATATTTTTTCTAAACCACGAATTGGGTAAATTATACATCTTTTTATTTTAAGCGTAATATTGTTTAACTTTTTAAAACGTGATGGCCAAGTTATATTAACCAAGGTAGGAGTAACTGATCACCTGACTTTTATTTCCGCCATATGCTTTCCAACTTAGCTTGGCAAATTTTTTATGTACTATAATGGTTGTGTATACTGTGTGTATGTGTGATCGCAACATTTTTGGCAACTAATCTGGAATTAAGCAACAGCAGAATACATGGTTTAATTTTATAGGAATTTGTTGTTCTAGAGACGAGGTCACCTTCTTATTCCGCAATGGCGAAAAAAGAATTTTTTTTTTTGAAATAATATTTTGAGGCATACTTTTATGGTGCATGAGACAATGCGACATATGAAATATCTTTTGAGTTTCCCAAATATATAGTTTTATATGTTTTTTTGGTTTGTTGCCATAATTATTTATTAAAATTGAGTTGAGTTTATTTGACTTAAATAGATTTTTGTGACGTGAAAATAGGTAAATAAAAGTAATGCTAACAGTTTAAAAATTAAATGATTCGTTGGTTAAGTGGATAGACCGTACGTGTTCCAAGATCCAGTCGCTGTTGAAACTGGTAATGTGAACTTAATTTAGTTTAATTTGTAAATTATTTGTAAAATAAATTAAATAAATGAAACTCTAACAAAAATATATATTTAATAAAAAATAAATTTTATAATTTTAAATAAATAAAATAAATAAATAAATAAAATAAATATATAAATAAAAAAATACCTTTTTTTTAATTTTTACAACTCAACTATCACTTTAAACTAAACCAATTGAAAAAATGATTAGTAATAACGCTGCATTTTAATGAATTTTTTTAATCATTACTATTAATTTCTTTGTTAATTGAAATCAACTTTGTATTTTTTCTGTGTGCGACTGTGTATGACTATTTGAAAATTATTTTTTTTTCATCAATAAAAAATTTATTTCAACAAATTTTTAAAGTATTTGAACATTTTGTTTGCATCTGTTAACTTTTTAAATAAAACTTGAAACAAAGTTGCGATTTTAGTATTTAATTTAAGGCTTTTTTTCATTATGAAATTTTTTCAAAAATAATTTTTCAATACTTAATTAGATTTTTTATGCTTCAAATTTGTAGCAGGTAAAAAGTTTTTAGAAAAAGTTTCATCGATTCCAAAATTAGGTATATTTTGCGCAACGTCAATGAAATACAACGTGGGTTGTGATTTGCCTATATATTAAAAGTCTTAAAAAAATAAAATATTTTACATTAAAACCTTAACAAATCTCTAGATGATTTGATGAAACCTACACCAGCGGAAAACCTTATCTAATTAAAACAATAATGTAATGACTTTCCTGTAATGTGGTCTAAAATAATTAATATTTAAATTATATAGTAAAGGGGCTTATAAATATATTTTAACAGCCCTACAGGTTTAATAGAACATAAAATTTAAGTTGAATCATACAAATGCATATTATATTAAACATAAAACATGTTGTTATTTAACAAACAAATTGTTGTCCTCTCTAATTAGACGTAAGTAAAATTTTGGACACTAATGCATGATTTATGATTGTATTTGTCTGTTTATTGTCAAAAGGTAAACAATTTCATATATGATATTCATACTTTAATTAACATTCATATCAATTTCAAACAAACATATTTGATACATTTAAATTAGCACCTTATGCAAAATAACAAAATGAGAATAATAAGGATTTATGAAAATATAATAGCATTGTGCACTGAGTTTGAAGGCGCAGGACATAGATATATGCTTTTGTTAATTTTTGGTTTGTTTTGTTAATTTTTAATATATATGTATATTAGTACTAATTAAAAATTCGGTGCCGATCGGCGTGAATTAAAATTTACAAACAAGTTTTCGAACTCTTCACAGTCAAATTTTCAGCTATACTTTTGGTAGAGTAATAACTAAAGAAGTCCGTAGAATATAAGCAGGTATCGGATGGTTATTTTTAAAAGACAAACTTTAAAATATGACTTCTCTTTTTGGTCTGCAATTGAAGTTTTCAAGGAAACTAAAAACGTACATTAACCGGTGTTCTGTTGCCTGTAAAAGTAATAAGTATCCTTTTATATTTTTCTTGCTTAAATTTTAAGTAACATTAATGGTGTTTTCCATTCTAAAAAAAAATGTTACAATAAGTATGTGTAATATATTTATCAGTTTACACCCACATTTATAAAGTTGTCCTTTTTTTTGTTTCAATGGAACAGAAAAATGTCTTGATTTTAATAAAAACTGCACTCTGTGTTTAAAACTCGTCTGCATTAAAAAGTATTTACTTACATAACACAGCTGTAAAAAGTGTTACTTTGTTGCACTGAAATATAATTGGGGGTAAGATATGTAACACTTTTGCCAGTTATTTGTGCACTAGGTTCAGAAAGGCAAACGGTAACTGTTTTCACACTTGCGTGTATTTTTAGAATGGAACATAAACCCGCTTGAATGGTAGCATTAATGTAACATTTTTGCCAGAAAGGAAAACATCATAACACATACTTGTTTTCCTTTTAAAAAAAACACTTTTACTTTTATTAGGGCATTCGAACAACTTAGTTAAACATGAAAATATCGAGAGTTAGATGTTGGTTATTGTGGATTAAAGGGAAGCTTCAAGCCAAATTTCTAAAACAAATATGGAAATAAAATAAAATTGAATAAAGTTGACTGCTAATTAACTGCATCACACTGCAAACAGTTTGTATATTATGTATGTACGTAAGGATATGCTAATATATACAGAAGTACGTGATAAAATGTAAAAACATTTTCATATATTATAGTGTTGAAATTCCATTCAAAATGTGATAAGTGAGATCTCATATCAGTTTTGATATCTTCGAATTATTTGCAATCTTAGGATTTCTGTAAGACTACTACATTAACACCATTTAGTTTTATTTAACTTCTACTTTTAATGAGTTTCTTAATCAGATAAGAAAACCTTAAGCAAAATTAAATAAAAAAATTATTAAAGAGTTCCTTCATCAAAATAAAATATGTTCTAAAGTTTGGAAAAAACTTGGCAAACTTGGCCAAGGATTAATTTTTCTCGTTGAGTTAAAAAAGGTTTTCCTTAACACGGTCATTTTAACGGAGATGTGGACGTCCCATGTTGGTTATTTTCTGGGACCGTAATCAAACGCCATCTTTTCTGAAGTTCTAATCGCACAGCCTGCATAAGGCAGAAAAGTCTTTGCATTTTTGTAGGTTTTACTACATCACAAAGCACATAGCATGTTGGTACAGATTGGTCCATATATCTTACGAAGTAAAAATCTAAGAACACCTTAATCTGCTTAAGTAAATGCCTTTGTATCTGCACCGTATAGCAGTACCGAAAGAGTAATTGTCTGGCATGTTAGTTCTGTTTTTCACTTATTTTCCTTGTCCCAAGCAGAACCTATTAGCACGCAAAATTTTTCAGTCAATTTTCAAACTTATGCCATTTTTTTTATTTATGGCACTTCCCTTATACGATGAAATCATTAACTTAGGCTTGTCCTTACTTACTGTCTTTTATATTTTGCTGATTTATCTTGTATATTAGCAAAGGCGGCATTTACATCGCGACAGTATACACGCAATTAGCAGACTAATTCCTAAATTATTAATGAAGATATTTTTATCCAGTTCTTGTTAACGACGCAAAGTTTACTAAGATTCCAGTGTATATGCTCCTTACCAACTCACCACTTCCGGTCTTAAGCAGCTCCATTAGGGAGCTATTAGTTCCTGCCGCTACATTATTTCTATCCCAGATATTAATGGTCTTAACTTATTGGGTACCACAATCCCAAATTAAATCGGGGGGTGTTGGACATCAAAAAATTGACATGATCGCCTTTAGTTTAATTGGATGCATACATATCTGTCCGAGGTATCACCTGCAAAGCTGTCTCCAATTCCCGTGAAAAATTTAATCTATTGCCATAAAATATTTCTGTTGTAAAGAAGAAGTAAAAATTAATTTTGCGTCAAAAAAACTTTTAGCAAAAAGTATATTTTTAAAATCTCCTTCTAGTCAAATTACTTAGGCCTTTAGAAGTCATAAACTAAAAAAATTTCGTTAAAGCGTACGCATCATAAAATAAGCAAACCAAAGTAAATTAACAAAGTTACGTGTACGTCTTTTTCAAAACAAAAAAAAAAAAAAAAAAAAAAAAAAGAGGACGAGTAAAAAGGAAAAACAATTAAATTTAGTATGACAGTATTAGACAAAGTTTTGTAGCTGATACATTGCCAAAGTGACCAGCCTAATTTTTGCAACAAGTTTGTTGCTTTTATTACTTAAGAGTTTAATGTTTTTAATAGAAGTATTTAAGTAGTTAGTTTTTAAGCTATTGCTTCATGTTCCTTTTAATTTTTTTGTCCAAACAAAAAAAACTTGCTTTTTAGTTATCGAACTGTCTTATTGTCTAAACACGAAAAGCTTAACACATTTAGTAACGTTGCAACAGTTAAAAGAAAACCAGACAAAATAAACGCTCCTAATTTTCAATTATGACACACGAAATATACAGTTTTTGTACAAGTAGTTAGTAATAAAACATTTAAATAAGAAAAAAATTTTGAAAAGGAAACTACACTTGTGGTCAACCTTGTGCAACTACTTTTTACCGAAGCAATGAAGGCTTAAATGTTTAATAAAACTATGTGATGAGCTTTGCAAAGTTTCATATAATTTAAACTCCTTAAAATTAATTTAAATCTTATAATACACGAATAAGTAAATCCACCAAAATAATTTTATTATTGGTAGCACATGCGCACATTTATTTTTAATAGAAATTAATCAAACAAATTTGGAGAAGATTATTCTGTTACGGACAATTCCTCTCGTTTATCCGAAATTATGGTTAACCTGCGTATACTTACAATAAAATAAGGGTGTAATATGGTCAGGCTTAATTAACTATAACTTTCTTATTTATTTGTAATATAGCTTTTTTATTGTAGTTCTAACAAGAAGTTAAACGTTTTGTTGTTTTTAATTTTGCAGCCGCAATTCTGTGTCCGTAATAAGAAAAATGATTGGAAAAACCACAGGACAATAACGGATTTCTCTTTTCTACGCCTTTCTTGAACACGTTAAAAAATATTTTAAAATTTAAGATCAGTCAATTGCTTAAAATTGAAGTGTGTCGTTTCTAAATTGTCTTCTACCTTCATTTTTTGTGTTCCAAGTAATCTGGTAGACAATTGCCTGAACTAATTGTGTTTTATCTCAGCGTGTACGTATAATTCAAAACTAAAACCTATTAACTCGGTGATCGTATGTTCTTTATTTCACAGAATATTTTGCGAAATAAGAATTTTGATCTATAATTGGTTGAACGAATATTCAATTTATTTTAGGTTAAGTTAGGATATGGGAAGGTACATGTCATACATTGGCTTTTAAAAAACCTCCTGGGCTCACTGTACAATCCTTTAAGAAAAAAAAATAAAACACAAAAGAAAGACACAGAAAAAGCAAGACTGTGGAATGTAATTAAGTTGTTCCTAAAATATTTAAACTAATCAATTGACCATAGGGCTCTTTAATATTAGACAATGATTGACGACATGATCTGTCGCCTCCAGTTCCTCTTTAATCCAATATATCCTACAATAGTTTGGAGCACTGAGATCTCAGCTGATCGTAATTGCCTTGCCTGGATAGTGTTAAATTATGACCCCAATTGTGGTCCTTATATCCACTTTACCCATTTTCATGAGCACCCTATTGCTTGCAAGCCTCAATTTTGCTGAAAACTCAGTATGTTCAGCATGAATTTTCTAATCTTTGCATAATAGTGACCTTTCGGGAGTCACGCAGCTTCTCCTTATATGTCAACTTAAGAGTCAAGTTAAAAATCAGAGCTAGTCTATAGTTTCAAATAAGTCGCAGTGTCTCTGAATACAAATTTTTTGACGTTTTAGATGTCCACAGTTCTACTAAGATCATTTTTACAATACATCACCAGTCAGGACTTAACACAGTATGTCTTCAAAACCTTAAGGACTGCCTGATTGCCGACATAAACAATAACCTCACCATCCCTTTAAATACGTTATATTTTAGGACCTTGAAAATACTACACTCATCAGGTAGTGTTAAAAAATTCTATCTATCTCTTCCTTCACGTAGTCCCCGACTCCTGCGTCAATTTTAGATCTGTCTGTTAATCCGTTTTCCAAAGCTTGTTGTCCTCAACCAAAACTCAATAGGCACAGTATGGAGAATGACATTTTTTGCCGCTAAGGTGTGTTTTTCGGGACACCAAGGGCCAAGGATATTTAAGAATAATGATTCTATCACTATTTATTGTAATTGATTTCCATGGTTTAACAGGAGACCCCATAAAAGTCCCACTTTTAATAAGTATAAAAAAATTTAATTTTAGCAGAATTATTAAAAATTCATTGCTTACGTAACAAAAGAAATGTAAAAAGTGAAAAATTAAAAAGAGAAGAAACAAGATTAAAAAAAATATATATATTTATAAGCACCATAAAATTAAAATAGTTGTGAGTATTTGTACGCAGAAAACGTGCTTAAAACAGTTTTATAGAACGACAAAGTTTTGCTGATGATGGTTTGTTTTCTTTAGTTACTTTAGTATTATGTACAACATGGTGTCGAAGTCATGAACAATCAAAATCTCGCTAAATTATTTATGTGTAATTTTCTGTTTAAGAGATGTGTGTTTAAGTTGCGAAAGTGTGTGAGTGTGTGTGTATTTTGCATAGAAAATAAATGAAAAATCTAAATAAAACAACAAATTTGAAATGATACTATCTTCTCATTTGTTTGCCTTTATATCTTTAGCATTTGTGCTCATTTTTCTGAAAATCTGTGTGAATGTGGAATTTTTATTGTTTTGTTATTTATCCTCCTCATTTTCTTATTCCTATTTCACTATAAATGTCTTGCGTAAAGCTGTTTGAAATAGCGTTAAATGAGTTGAAAACGTGTTCTAATTAATTGCATTTAATTTTTCTGATACTTACACATAACAGAAAACATATTAATGTATGTATTCGAGCCTTACTAATAGACAAAAGTTAACGTTTGTATGTTTAGTTGTTATTTATGCATTTTAACAACCAAAATCATTTGGGACAATTTCATGAAAAACGGCTTAAAATTTTTTTCCAAATCTTACTATACGTCGATAGCATATTTTGTTCGTATGTAATTGTATTTAGTATTGTAGTTAGAAGTATAAAGCTAGACATATCTGCCAAATATAGTGAAGATAGATTACTATTTTAGCCTTTTATAGGTAAACAAACTCTTTTTGGTAGGGCATTGTAGGTGGACTATATCAAAAATTATTGCTACTTTTTGGTGAAATCGTCATACCCGTTAAATTTTCTAAAGGGGTTTCTTTTAAAAAATTGTTTTTAAGCGACCAAAATCCTTTTAAATTGTCAATTAATTAAAATTATTTAGCCATGTTGTAGTAATATTTCACAAAACGCAATCTTAGACATTCAATCCTTGAGGATTGTAGCTTTTTTTCAAATATATTTGAGTTATAAGCAAACATATGTGAAATTTTTACGTCCGCCACAATGGAATTGCCCATATATTAGTGTAAAAATTTTATGCACAGTAGATACGTGGGCTTCTCTTTAATCATCTTGTATGTTATTTCCTAAATACTCAAATTTTATATATCTGTAACGCTAAGGGATAAAAGTTAAATTATAGCATACTAGCACGTGACCCGCTACTTCGTAAGCGCAGTTTTAGAAATTTATTAAGTGAAGGTGATGTTTTGTGTCTTTATTTCTTAAACTTTTACCTGCAAAACGCAATTTAAATGAAGTTTCTACCTTTATTAGTTAAGAAATTAAAAAAGTACCTAAAAAGTACCAAAATGTCCGAATTTCAAAAAAGTGGAAAAATCCTATTCATATTTTTTTAGTATCTGTCGAAGTTACAAAGTGGACCTAGGCACTATCAAAATTTAGTTTTTACCCTTTTTTTAGCCTTAAGGGTCTAAAATAAAAAATGCCAGACACGGGTCTGTTTATTTTTTGAGTAAAATACGATAAGGAAAGGTACCCACAGTCCAAATTTCAGGTCTCTAGCTCTGCGCGTTTGGGCTGTGCGATGATGAATCAGTCAGTCAGTAACGTTATTCCTTTATATATACAGATAGCTTCATTAGGGGTGGCAGGTGTTATTTCTTATATACTTGGAATCCGAAATGCCGCATTTTTATATCCGCAATACCTACGTAAAAGTACATTATGCGTTTGTACAGATGTATATAACCCCCAAAAATGAGATTTTGTATAAAGATTGTATATAAAATCGAGCAATTTTAACACTTATATTTTTATAATAATCGTTTGCATTTAATACTTTATTTAATATTAAGTGGGTTTATTGCTATTTATTGATAAAATCTCAAGTTTTAATAGTAGTATATTTGTGGGGATTCTGGAACAATAGGATTGCGCCGTACACCTTTTCCATAAGGAGTAATCCGTAGACGTTTTCCTTAAGGAGAAATCCGTAGACGTTTTACATAAGGAGTAATCCGTAGACGTTTTCCATAAGGAGTGGGGTGGGGTGGCGAGAAAATTTTTCCAATTAGAATCTAATTAGAACCCAATTAGAATACAATTAATGTGTTTTCCAATTAGAATTCAATAAGAATCTAATTAGAACCCAAATAGAATTTTTTAGCGTTTGTAATTAGAGTTCTATTTGAGATCAATACGATTTCAATTAGAAGGCAATTGGAACCCAACTTTAATCCAATTAGAACTCAATTAGGATTGATGTGTGTATGCGTTCCTTTAAGCATTGATCTGTATAGGTTTAGCAATACCAGTGCATATATTTATCCAATTAGGATTATCATATATCAATTTCCCCATAAGAAATAATGTGTATTTGTACACAACACCCATAATTTTTATTTTTAATGTGTGTTTTTCTCTTAAATAACAATCATTTATTCTCTATGAATTCATTTAAACATTGAGTTTTTAATGCTTAGTTAATTGAGAGTTTTATTGTCTATTATAAACTTGATATAAAAGGCTGTAAAGTGGTTTACTTAAGTTATTTCTGTTATCATCGCTTCAAAGTACACGTAATAGAATGGTAAGAATAAAATTTCTTAAAATAAAGGTTTTCGTTTATTTATATACATACATTAATTTTCAGATGTATCAACAAATAATTAATATTGCCCAAGGTATAAAGCCAGAGTACACCAGAATTGATGATATTCCATTGAATCAAACTTACGAAATTATAAATTTCGAGTGGAAGGTCACACAGCATGGATCAAAAGTTATTGTATATTTAGAAAATAATAAATGGTTTTATCTTCCACAAAGGATTGTAAAATATTTGAACAAAGAGGATCCTTACTTAGCCAAAATAAATGAAAAAACCTGGACAGTTATTTACAAAGGACGTCAATCACCGAATGGTTTTGCAATATTTGAACTTAAATATAACTAACATTTTTAGGAGCCTGTACTTTATATATAGAAAATAAAAAATTTTTTACAAAGGAAAAGTCTACCATTTTTTTTTTTAAATGTAAGAATTTCAAGGTAAGGTTTTACTTAAAACGCAACTAATTCAAGGTCACAGTTATATATTCTTTTAAGAACAAATTACATCAAAAATTTAAGACAGGCATAAACATGCAAAACTCTTAATGATCTTTTACATTTAACACCTGCAAAAAATTAAAAATATCTCCTGTTGCTTATTCGATATCTTTGTTTTATTAATAAATGCATATACAAAACTATAAATGACCTTTTTTAGGTTTAACAGACACTTTCTATGCATTCCTTAATACAATAGTTAATAAAGGAATTGAAAAAATTTTCTCAAACAAAGCAATGCTTTCATATAATGTTAATTGAAAAAAGGTAGGTGTGTTTTTCTAGTTTTTGGTTACACTCATTAACCGAGAGGATCATAAATTTATTTGTTTTCTATTTATTGCTTCAAAAGGATATTGAAAATTCCTTTGTTAAGTAGCTTTGTTTTAGGGATAAAATATACATTTAAAACTATAAATGACCTTCATAGATTTAACACCTGCAAAAAATTAAAAATATCTCCTGCTGCTTATTCGGTATCTTTGTTTTATTAATGAATGCATACACAAAACTATAAATGACCTTTTTAGATTTAACACCTGAAAAAAAAATTTTAAATATCTAAGGTTCTACTTAAAACGCAACTAACTCAATGTCACAGTTATATATTCTTTTAAGAACAAATTACATCAAAAATATAAGACAGGCATAAACATGCAAAACTCTTAATGATCTTTTACATTTAACACCTGCAAAAAATTAAAAATATCTCCTGTTGCTTATTCGGTATCTTTGTTTTATTAATGAATGCATATACAAAACTAAAAATGACCTTTTTAGATTTAACAAATACCTACTATGTATCCCTTAATACAATAGTTAATAAAGGAATTGAAAAAATTTTCTCAAACAAAGCAATGCTTTCATATAACGTTAGTTGAAAAAAGGTAGCAGTGTTTTTGCTAGTTTTTGGTTACATTCGTGAACTGAGACGGTCATAAATTTATTTCTTTTCTATTTATTGTTTCAAAAGGATATTGAAAATTCCTTTGTTAAGTACCTTTTGTTTTAGGGATAAAATATACATTTAAACTATAAATGACCTTCATAGATTTAACACCTGCAAAAAATTAAAAATATCTCCTGTTGCTTATTCGGTATCTTTGTTTTATTAATGAATGCATACACAAAACTATAAATGACCTTTTTTAGGTTTAACAGATACCTGCTGTGCATCCCTTAATACAATAGTTAACAAAGGCATTGATAAATTTTCTCAAATAAAGGAATGCAGAATGCATTCATATTATTGTACTTATGTATGTAGTAGTGCACTTAGAAAAATGTATATAAACTCTACTCTTTTAGAGCAGTGATTCAGTATTCTGTGCTAAACAGTTAAAAAAACAATTTAGTATTCTGGGCTAAACATTTAAAAAATCAATTCAGAGTTTTGTGCTAAACATTTAAAAAATCAATTCAGTGTTCTAAACATTTAAAAAACAATTCAGTATTTTGTGCTAACTAAACATTTAAAAAAAAACAATTCAGTGTTCTGTGCTAAATATTAAAAAAAAAAATAAACAATTCAGTGTTCTGTGCTAAATATTAAAAAAAATAAACAATTCAGTATTTTGTGCTAACTAAGCATTTAAAAAAAAAAACAATTCAGTATTCTGTGCTCAACTAAGTATTAAAAAAAAAACAATTCAGTATTCTGTGCTCAACTAAGTATTAAAACAATCTTATTTGGTAAGTAAAAACTATTTAGTGTATATTATTTAAATATTTAGTCAAACCAAAAAATAATCATAGCATTAGTGCTTAAAAAAAATTTATTTTATGTTTGTATTCATAATAATTAAAGTAGGCTTACTAAGAGCTTATTTAATAATTAATTAAAAACATCTGTCGAAAAAGCCTTTAATAAGCCCATTTTAATTATTATGTATATGATGGCTAGTTTATAAGTATGTTATTTTGATTATTTTTAGATCATATAAAAAATATAATAGAAAAAATGGAGTCAAAAATAGTCTGCCCCGAATGCAAAAAAAGTTTTTTTAATCAAGAATTTTTAAAAATGCATGAGATGTCTCATTCTTCGGGTTCGAATAAAAGTGCAATGAAAGTGGTACAAAGGGCATTTAAGAATAGAATAATGACCTATTCATATAAAAATACGAATGAAGAATGTCTACTACCAGAGTTATTTTTGGAGGAAGCTAAGAAGCCGTTCGAAAAAGAAGTGTTTTCATTTTTAAATTGCAATTTAGCTTTAAAGTTTAACATAGAGTTGTTTGGTTTATATGCTAAAGGGGACCTAAATGATATGGAAAATAGTGCGATAGAGGTGAAGCATTTTCAAACCAAAATGAAGGAAATTTTTCACATTGATGGTTTTAATGATGAATATAATAACAATGTTGATAATATTAAAAGTAAAATGGAAGAGTTTCAAGAACGAGATAGTGGATGGACCCTTATTCAACTCATTAAAATCCATCTAAATTTAAATAAATATCAACCATTAAAAGGTTCAACATATATTCCGCTTCCACCTAAACTCACACTGAAAAAAGCATGCATAAATGTGCAGAATAATGACGATTTCTGCTTCAAATGGTCTCTTCTTTCTGCTGTTTCAAATCAAGCTAATAGTCACAGACCAAATAACTATGCTGTTAACATATCAGATGCAGTAATTGACTTTAATGGATATTCTTTTAATTTCAATGGTTTATGCTTCCCCCTTAAATTAAAAGATATAAATTTATTTGAAAAAAATAATGCAAATATAAGCATTAATGTATTTGGATATGATGATGACAAAGATTTGATTGTCGGACCTTATTATAAAACTAAAGAAATCAAGCCACTTCATATTAATTTGATGTTTATACAAAAAAATATAATGGACACAACTATATCACACTATGTCTGGATAAAAAATATGTCAAGGTAAAATTTATTATAAATTTATATTTAATGTGTGTTTTAATTAATTGTAATTTTTATATTTTTTTTTTTTTTTTTAATTAACAGATTAATAAGGTCACAACAAAGTAAAACTAAGAATAGTATTTTCGTTTGTGATTTTTGTATTCACCATTTCCAGGAAAAGCAAGATTTGGAAAAACATGTGAAAAATTGTAGTAGAAAGATAAGTTATGTACCCCAAGCAAATAAGGTAAAACTAGAATTTAAGAATTATAATAATTGTATGAATGTACCATTTGTGGTATATGCAGACTCGGAATGCATATTTGAAAATATTCAAACATGTGTTCCGAGAGGGGATATTTCATCGACAACATTAGTTGACAAACATATCCCCTATGCTTTTTCTTATTATATTAAGTGTAGTTTTAATAATGATTTAAATAAGCTATGTAGCTTTAAAGGATTAGATTCACCGAAACAGTTTATAGAGGGTTTGGTTAAAGATATTAAATATTTACAGGATAAATATTTATCTTTGGTAAAACCCATGATACCCTTAACCGAACAGGAAAATTTAGAATTTCTTTTGAACAATATATGTCATATTTGTTCTAAAGATATTTTACATGAATTAAAGGTGAAAGATCATTGTCATTTAAGTGGCAAATATAGAGGACCTGCTCATAATTCATGTAATCTTAATTATAAAATACCAAAATTCTTTCCAATAATTTTCCATAACTTTTCGGCATACGATTGTCATTTATTTGTTAAAGAGCTTAACCAAATTGATGATGGTCCTATTAATATAATTCCTCTTAATAAGGAACTATACATATCCCTTTCAAAAACCATTAAAGGTGATAAAGGGGATAATATTGAATTACGATTTTTAGACTCATATCGATTTATGTCATCTAGTTTGGACAACTTGGTTAAAAATTTAACAAACAGTGATTTAAAGTTAGTTAAATCAATATATTCTAATGAAAGCCAATTTAATTTATTGGTAAGAAAAGGTGTGTTTCCTTATAGTTATTTAAATTCTATAGGAAAACTTAATGAGTCTAGTTTACCAAGCATTGAACATTTTTATAATAAATTGACAGACACAAAATGTTCTTCTGAAGATTATAACCACGCTCAAAAAGTTTGGAAAACATTTGATTGCAAAACTTTGGATGACTATTTAATGTTATATCTAAAGACTGATGTTTTATTGTTAGCTGATGTTTTCGAAAACTTTAGGACAATTTGTAAAAACATTTATCATTTGGATCCCTGTCACTATTACACAGCTCCGGGACTTTCATGGGATGCCATGCTTAAATTTACAGGCATCAAATTAGATTTACTGACGGACATAGACATGATAACATTTCTTCAAAAGGGCATTAGGGGAGGTATTGTGCAATGTTCTAAAAGGCATTCTATCGCAAATAATAAATATTTATCGAACTATAATAATGAATTGCCTTCTAAATATTTAATGTATTTAGATGCAAACAATCTATATGGTTGGGCAATGTCTGAAGCTTTGCCCGAAGGTGATTTTCAGTGGGTAGAAGATGTTGATAGTTTTTGTTTGGATTCAGTTTCAAACGATTCAAATATTGGATATATATTAGAAGTTGATCTGATATACCCAGCTGAAGTTCATGACATCCACAATAATTTACCATTTTGCTCAGAAAATAAAAATCCTCCAAACTCTAAAGAAAAGAAGTTAATTACTGACTTAAATGATAAATATGAATACATAATTTATTATAAAAATTTGCAACAATGCTTAAAACATGGGTTAAAATTAAAAAAAATTCATAGAATATTAAAGTTTAAGCAGTCTGCTTGGTTAAAAACATATATCTCATTAAACAATTCTCATAGAATCAATGCTCAAAATACTTTTGAAAAAAACTTCTTCAAATTACTAAATAACGCAGTATATGGTAAAACCATGGAAAACGTAGACAAGCGAAAGAATGTTAAAATAGTAAACAGTTGGGAAAGTGTTGGAAGGAAAATTGGAGCTCGTTTCCTTATTGCAAAACCAGAATTTCATTCCTACAGCATATTTGAAGAAAACATGATAGCAGTAGAACTTAATCAAAGTTATTCACTTTATAATAAGCCTATATATCTCGGATTTACAATTCTAGAACTTTCAAAGTGGAAAATGTATGACTTTCATTACGATTACATACTTCCTAAATATAATTTGAAAGCAGAACTAAATTATATGGATACAGATTCATTTATATACACAATAGAAACTAACGACTTTTATAAAGATATCGTTAACGATATTGATGAAAAATTTGATACGTCAGAATATGAAGCTAATAATAAATTTAGTATTCCACAAAAAAATAAAAAAATATTAGGTATGATGAAGGATGAAAATAATGGTAAGGTTATGAAGGAATTTGTAGGATTACGAGCAAAAATGTATTCATTTAAAACTGAAGATTTGAAAGAAGTCAAAAAAGCTAAGGGTATCAAAAGTAATATATCCAGAAATTTAAGTTTATCCGATTATAAAGACTGTTTATATAATAAGAAAATATTCTATGGAAGTATGTATATTTTTAAATCAAAATTACATACTATATATACATCCCTTATTAATAAGATATCTTTAAGTTATTTAGATAATAAGAGATATGTATGTAGTGACAATATTAATACATTAGCTTGGGGTCATTATAATGAAAAATTTTTAAATGATGATGATAATTTTTTCATACAAATTGATAATGATGCAGAATTTCAAAATTATAAAGATCGATTTATGAATGAAAATGATGAAGATGATATTTTTATGGAAATAGATAACGATCAGGAATTTATAAATTGTAGAGATCAATTTATGAATGACAATGATGGAGATGATATTTTAATGCAAGTTGAATAAAAATTATCATCATTATTTATTAATATTTATAATATGTTAGTGAATAATAAGTCTAGTAGATATAATAATAATAATATAAGCTTTGTACTATGTAAATAATGAATAACAATAAGAAGAAAGAAAAAAAATTAGGTAGGTTTCGGTCACTAGATTTGTTAAGTGTAATCTAACATATTAATTAACATTTTAATTAACACGTTGGATTATACTTAATCAAACTAGTAAGCATAAGCTAAAATGCTACCGAACGCGTCCACAGGTTGCGGATAGTGGAACGCCCAGTAAATATATTGGGTAGCTGCGAATAAAATAAAATAAGCAGTCGCGGACAATTTTAGTAGTTTTTAGTAATTACTAATAACAATTCGCAATGTATAAAGGCGAATGAATAATCTTAAACAACAAATTTCAAATTTTTGTAAATAATTAAGAACACAATATTGTAAAATCTTTAGTTATTTATTTATTTATTTCAAATTATATTTATTAAATAAAAATTTAAGACATAAATGTCCGCAATTAAACGTATTAAACTTTTGTTTTTGTTCATAGTTATATTTGATAGGAGTTTTTAAATAGTTTACTAGTTCTAGAGGTGGCTGTAAGTTTCCAAAACTATCAAAATATTCTTTATAGTTGTGATTTTTAAAGTAGGCTACCCAATGTGTTCCAGGACCACTAGAATTATCTAAGTTAATTATACCACATTCTTGAACTAATGGTTTTTTAGGTAAACTGTCACGCATAAAAACACCTCTGAAATGTTTTAGGTGTTTACCATATTTTATTAAATGTAGATGATTTAATGGCTGATTGGGTAGATTATTTAAAAGTTTTTTGGAGTTGATTTATAGTAAAGTCCAAATCCAGATTTATATGGTTTCAGATATAAACCTTTCCCCATAGCAATTGATTCCATATATCTATTATGACGAGTTGCTTCTGCTAGTTGCTCTTTTCCTTTTTTTATATCATTAACTGCTTTAACAATAGCTGATCCTCCTGTTGCTAAGCCTCCAAGTGCAGACAATGCTGTCAGAATTGGAATTAATGGTAGGAATCCGCCAATTTTTGGCATTGGTATTACCCTTGGAATAACTACATTTGATTTTTTATTCTTCTTGAATTTTGAGTTTATGATTTTTTGCGCCATTTTAATAGCAGAATTGATACTTTCAGGTTTTTCTTTTTTTAATATCTTCAATGCATTTTTAACAGTAGTAGAAAATAATTTTTTGTTATATTTGTTTCTCTTTTTTAACTTTTTCTTCGATTTGCTTTTTTTCTGAATTTTGTATTTCTTCATACCTAATCCTAATTTAACTTTTGCTTTCATCGTGTTTGTCACAAGCCAGGCGTGCGCTCGTTCTTTGAAACTACTATCGTTGGATATAACTCGCTGCCAAGATTTTTCCGCCAATATTTTATCGGCTTGATGTCTTTTGTTTATATTGTTTGTTTTTGAATATGTAATATCGTGTTGTCTACAAGCTGCATCTAATAAATTGATCCCTTTATCTCCTCTTGCTAAACGTTTTTCAAGTTTTGTTCCAGGTCCGCAAAACTCATAACCAGGTAAATGTAATTCAATAGGCAATTTGTTTATTAAGTTGTTTACTAAACCGATACCAGTTTTATACTGATTATGTTCAGATCTGTTGTTGTAGCTTATACCCATTTTATACTTTAATTATTTAAAGATGTGTCAATGTTTAATCCTATTGATATTCTAAATTCAAATGATAAGTTTTTATTATAAAAGAGGAATAATATAGCAAAACAAATTAGTTTTAAATATGCGATTGGTAAAGCAAGCAAAAGAAATCGTAGTAAGAAATGCGGACGAGGAACAACATAAGCAATTTCAAATTAATCATAGTGTATTGCTACCAAATACAATACGAGCATTAATTGTTGGGCCCTCCAACTGTGGTAAAACAAATGTTATGATCAGTCTAATAGAAAGCCCTAATGGTCTTCGCTTTAAAAATATTTACATATATTCTAAATCTTTATATCAACCAAAATATTGTTATCTCAAAAATTTAATTACTCCAATCAAAGAAATCAACCTTTTTACATTTGCGGAAAACGAAAAAGTTCTAAGCCCAGCTGAAGCAAATCCCCATTCAATAATAATATTCGACGATGTTATTTGTGGAAAGCAAGATACTATAAGAGACTACTTTTGTATGGGTAGACATAGACATATAGATTGTTTTTACTTATGTCAAACTTATACAAAGATTCCCAAGCATCTCATACGCGATAATTCAAACATGATAGTACTATTTAAACAGGATGAAATGAATTTACGACATATATATAATGATCATGTTATCGGTGATATGTCATTTAAAGAATTTACAAACATATGTAGTGAGTGTTGGAAAGATAAGTATGGGTTTGTTGTTATTAGTAAGGATAACTCAACCAATAATGGTCGATATAGAAAAGGTTTTGATAAATATATTCAGTTGTAAGGTTATAATTTAATATCTGTTGACCGCAGTCAGAAAGAAAGCAGATTATTAAAAAAAAAAAAAACAAATCATCATTAGATATAAAGCAGATCATCATCAGATATAAAGCAGATCATAAGCAGATATAAAGCAGATCATAAGCAGATATAAAGCAGATCATCATCAGATATAAAGCAGATCACAAGCAAATAGAAAACAGATCATAAGCAGATATAAAGAAGGTCATAAGCAGTTAGAAAGTAGATTGCTTTTAGGTATAGAGTTGATCAGTTCATATTGAAACGTCTAAATATGGATAATAAATTTTTGGGTGATATTGTTAAGACAAGAGAGATATTAAAAGAAAAGTTTAAAAAAATTAAATTAAATAACGAAGATAGAGTTCAAGTGTTAGAAGAAACACTTAAACCTATAACAAGACCTTTAAAACACATTATAAAAAAAATTGATAGTTATCAACAGGATGACTTATCAGAAAAAAACTTTAAACCTTCAACAACAAAGTCATACATTATAAATAAACAAACTAATGAAGGGATGAAAAATAACAAAATAGATGATTATGAATTAAAGAATGATACTTCAGTAACACAAGTTCCACCACTATCATCAGAGGGTAGCTCTGATAATTATGATGATGCTGAGAGTTATGAATCCATATCTGAAAATAAAAAACTCCCACTAGTTGAAAATATAAAATTACTCCTAAAAAACAATACGATTGACAAAGTTTATGGCTTTAACATTGATAAATATGGTAATTGGCGATATGCCAATAATGAACTTAAATTTAGTAGAGATAATAAAGTTCAAATAGGAGAACCAATGTGGGAAATGACTCCAGGATTATTTGAATTAGTTTTTCATTCGAAACCTATTCATTATACTAAAACTGATTTAAAAAAATACAAAGAACTTTTAATTTATACAAACGCACATAAGCGTTGCTATCAATCAAATGATCAAATTAAGGGTACACGAGCGTATAAATATCTTCATATCATAAAAAACTTATTTAATACAAAACCAGATGATTTAACGAAAGGTTGGGGTATTTCATTAAAATCTGTTAACAACCGAAAACCTAACTATATATATTGGAATGATCCGAATGAGTTAGTCGATAGATTACATTTACTTATTTCATCAGAGGCAGCTGGTCATAATAACCATAAGAACGAAATAATTTCTATTGTGGAAGAACTTAGAGAAGCTAACGTAATATATTAAAAAAAATTAAATAAAATAAAATAAATAAAATGAATTATATAAATAAATTTGGAGAAAGTTCAATTAAACATAAAATAAGTAATCCCACATTTAGGGTCTGCTCCCATAATATACAAATTCAAAATATTAAGAAGGACGTAGACTATATAAACAATATAATAAAGGCTTTTCAAAATAAATTAGATAATGTGGATATAAGTGTTTTAACTAAAATACAACAAAAGCTCAATGAAATAGAAAATTATATATTTGGAATAGAAAATATCAAAAACGAATATGATTATAAATTAAATATTATAAGAAGCGATATAAAAAAATCAATTACAACAGAAATTGTTAGAGATGTTGAAGTTATTAGAAAGATCGTTGTTGAACAAATGCACTTTGTAAATAAGAATTTAATAAAGAATATTGAAGAAAGGTTTAAAAAAATTGATGGTTTTATTTCTAAATGGAATGTAGAAAATCAACAAACTGATGTAAAAAAACGAAAAATTGAATTCCCTAGAATTAAAGTAGCAAAATAAAAAAATTCAATATATTTAAAAAGATAAAAAAAGGAACCAGTCGATTGTATGCATACATATTAATAACATGATTGCGGATACTGATAAGAAAAAAATAGTTGACGAGCTACACAAACAAGCTAGAAAAAATTTTAAAAGAAGACGAGTAGTTATGAAGGGAATTGATGATTTGTGGCAAGCTGATCTAGTTGAAATGGGAAATTATGCTAAATATAACAAGGGATATTGTTATCTTCTAACTGTAATAGATACTTTTTCAAAAAAAGCATGGACTGCAGCCATAAAAAAAAAAACTGCAGCTTGTGTAGCTAACGCATTAAAAAATATCTTTCAAATCAATAAGCGAAAACCCAAAAACTTGCAGACAGATGATGGCAAAGAGTTCTTCAATAATCAATTTAGGCAATTAATGGATAATAATCAAATAAATCATTACTCAACATATAGTATTCTGAAAGCATCAATAGTAGAACGATTTAATAGAACATTAAAAGGACTGATGTGGAAAGAGTTTAGTTATCAAGGAACATATAAATGGATTAACAAACATGAAGAACTTGTTACCAAATATAATAATACATTTCATAGAACAATAAAGATGACTCCTAACGAAGTAAACCATTCAAATGAAAAAAATTTACTTAACACAGTATACAGCAATTTAAAGATATTTAAAAGACCTAAGTTTAAAGTTAACGATTTTGTTCGAATAAGTAAATATAAACATACTTTCGAAAAAGGATATACACCAAATTGGACTACAGAAATATTCAAAATTAAAACTATTAAAAACACCAATCCTAATACATTTTTATTGGAAGATTATCAAGGACATGAAATCAAAGGCGCTTTTTATGAATATGAGATTATGAAAACTAAATTTCCAGAATCATATTTGATTGAAAAAATTTTAAAAAGAAAAAAAAATAAGGTCTTTGTTAAATGGTTGGGGTTTTCATCACAACACAACTCTTGGATAAACGTAAACACTGCATAATAAAAAACTATTACAAAATTGTAGATCTTTTATTCATTCGCCAGCGGTTACAATGTCAATAACATTAACATTAAACGGAGATTCTTCTTTACTGATTGCAAACTATTTTCCATCAATTGAACTTAAAGAAAATTATGTTTGTGGTCTAATAAGTTTTGATACTTATCACTCAATTCCTAATATCGATATAGAAAATAATTTGTTTCATATTGGTAATTATGAAATAGAGATTCCCGTTGGATCATATGAATTTTCAGATATAGCGAGACTACTCACTAAAAGATATCAAATTCTAAATGAAAATGGTCTTCTTTCTCTGGAAGCAAATCATAACACACTTCAGACATATATTAAAAGCAGTTTAGACCCAGTTTTATTTAACAAAACGAGGTCAATTGGATCTTTGCTAGGTTTTAGCAAAAGAGTGTTAAACGCAGGTGTGGAACATTATTCTGATAAAACAATAGATATAACGAAAATAAATACTATAGGCATTGAATGTAACATTGTATGTGGGTCATATATAAATAACACGTCTGCACATATTTTGCATCAGTTTTCACTTAACGTTAGCCCAGGATATAAAATAACTGAAGCTCCGGCTAATGTTATATATTTACCGGTAAATTCGAGAACTATTAGTAGTATTGTTTTGAAAGTTGTCGATCAAGACGGAAATCTTATAAATTTTCGTGGTGAAAAAATTACTGTTCGATTACATTTAAAACCTATTTGAGTATGATCATATTTAACAAAAACGAGTTGCAAAAAGATTCGGCATTCATTCTTTCTTCATCAACTGAAGGTGAAATAGAAAAACCTTTATACTTTAAAAATCGCTTCAAAGAAAACAATAAAAAAAATTTTACAGCCCTTAAAAAACAGGCTAGCATTCTTAATAAGACCAATAAGGAGATTCTAATTAATCTAGGATTCAAATTAAAAAATTAAAAATTATTACACAGTGTAATACAAAACAATTATAATAAAATGAGTAGTATTATAAATATTTTACAAAAACCTCAATTTGATAACTCAATCATCAAAAAAGAGTATCACAGCTATAACTCTTACTTACAATCATTTAAAAACAATGATGAAATACGTATCACAATTCAAAACCAGGATTTATATGTTTTACCACATGAAAGTCTCTTATATATTGAAGGACGTGCAACAAAGGAAGATTCAACGGCTTCATCTTCTATACATCTGTTAAATAACTGTATGGCACACCTTTTTGATGAAATTCGATATGAAATTAATGGTGTAGAAATTGATCGTACACGACATTTAGGAATTGCAACAGAATTGAAAAACTATGTATCGCTTAATAAATCTGAAAGCGATAATTTATTAAATGCGGGGTGGTCACCATTTAATAATACTGATCTTAAACTTATAAATGGATATTTCAATTTTTGTGTACCATTAAAGTTATTACTTGGATTTGCTGAAGATTTTAATAAAGTAATAGTTAACTCTAAGCATGAGTTGATTCTTTTACGATCCAAGGATGATAAACAAGTTTTAAGTTCTGATGTTCTAACTGAAAATATTAAAATTAACATTTTAAATATTACTTGGAAAGTACCACATGTACAACTCTCTGATTCGTATAAATTAAAAATATATAAAACTGTAAATAATCGTCATCCACTAAGTGTAGCATTTAGAAGTTGGGATATGTATTTTTACCCTTCACTTCCAGAAAGTACAACAGTTTTATGGAATGTTAAACTTGCAAATGAAAATGAAAGACCTCGTTTTCTACTCTTGGGACTTCGAAATAATGAAAATATATATAAACATTGTGATTTGACTGATATAAAAGTACACCTTAACTCTAATACATATCCTTATGATGATCTAAATCTTAAATTTGATTCTAATCGGTTTGCTCTACTATACGATATGTATTTAAAATTTCAGCAGAGTTATTATTCACGAGATCCACAACCATTATTAACACGAGAAAATTTCAAAAGTATAGCGCCAATTATTGTTTTGGATGTTACACATCAAAATGAATCAGTAAAAACAGGACCGATAGATATTCGTATTGAACTTAAAACTTTAAAGAACATACCAGCTAACACATCTGCATATTGTTTAATAATACATGATAAAATGTTTGAATATATTCCTCTTACAAACGAAATAAAAAAACTCATATAGACAAATTTTTGAAATAATATAAATGCTGAAACTATTGCTTTATATGATTATTAACAAACATTTCGTTGTAGCAAAGAGTCATACTTTTAGTGAAAAATGATAATAAAAGATATATACGATTTTTTCAAAAAATGTTCCCATATTGTTTCTGATGAAGACAAATTTAAGCTTATCAATATTCAGTCACATCTTGAGTATGAAAACAATTTAAAAACCTTCAAAAATAAGTTTGGTGAACACTATGAAGACTGCTCTTGGTCAGACGAAAATGCTAAATGTGGACCAGACACCTGCTCATGTTCTCAATATAGGAAAAGAAAATTAGCAGTCGAAGAAGAAGCAAAACAGCTTATGCAAACATACTACAACATTTATAATATTACCAAATGTAAAAATTGTAATTTCCATAAGACTTAATAAATAAAGAAACAAAAATATTATTATATAAAATTAAACTTTTATTGTTATTATTTAATATTTTTATACTTATATATATATATACATAATTATAAAAAAAAACAAAAAAAAAATATTATAAATTTTCTTCAATTTTTTTTAATGCTTCTAATAAAAGCTCATCCTGACCGTCGTTCATGGCCAAGAATGTTACCACATCTATCGGTGGTAACTCTTCAATTTTTATTATTTTAATAGGGTCTTCCTGTGCTAATGTATGCATAAATAAATCATCATCTTCTTCCATGAATTGCTGAAGCACTGCTTCATATGATGTTGTTGTTGTTTCTGTTGAGGATGGTGCTGATGATGTTGTTGTTGTTTCTGTTGAGGATGGTGCTGATGATGTTGTTGTTGTTTCTCTTGACGATGATGCTGTTGATGATGATGCTGATGATGTTGATGATGTTGTTGTTTCTGTTGAAGATGATGCTGATGATGTTGCTGTTGACGAAGTGTCTTCTATTATACGTTTTTTGTTGTGATACGTCTTTAACTTATAATATAAAGGGGTTCTCCCCGTCATATATAAGTTATATGCCTCATTGTGTTGTTTTCGAATGTGTCTTCTCTGATTCGACACATTCGAAAAGGTTACAATTTTACATATAGGGCACAATATTTTTGACTCCATTTTTTCCATTATATTTTTATATGATCTAAAAATAAACAAAATAACATACTTATAAACTAGCCATCATATACATAATAATTAAAATGGGCTTATTAAGGGCTTTTTTGACAGATGTTTTTAGCATAATTGTCAAATAAGCTCTTAGTAAGCCTACTTTAATTCTTATGAATACAAACATAAAATAAATTTTTTTAAACACTAATGCTATGATTATTTTTTGGTTTGACTAAATATTTAAATAATATACACTAAATAGTTTTTACTTACCAAATAAGATTGTTTTAATACTTAGTTGAACACAGAATACTAAATTGTTTTTTTAACTGTTTAGCACAGAATACTGAATCACTGCTCTAAAAGAGTAGAGTTTATATACATTTTTCTAAGTGCACTACTACATACATAAGTACAATAATATGAATGCATTCTGCATTCCTTTATTTGAGAAAATTTATCAATGCCTTTGTTAACTATTGTATTAAGGGATGCACAGCAGGTATCTGTTAAACCTAAAAAAGGTCATTTATAGTTTTGTGTATGCATTCATTAATAAAACAAAGATACCGAATAAGCAACAGGAGATATTTTTAATTTTTTGCAGGTGTTAAATCTATGAAGGTCATTTATAGTTTAAATGTATATTTTATCCCTAAAACAAAAGGTACTTAACAAAGGAATTTTCAATATCCTTTTGAAACAATAAATAGAAAAGAAATAAATTTATGACCGTCTCAGTTCACGAATGTAACCAAAAACTAGCAAAAACACTGCTACCTTTTTTCAACTAACGTTATATGAAAGCATTGCTTTGTTTGAGAAAATTTTTTCAATTCCTTTATTAACTATTGTATTAAGGGATACATAGTAGGTATTTGTTAAATCTAAAAAGGTCATTTTTAGTTTTGTATATGCATTCATTAATAAAACAAAGATACCGAATAAGCAACAGGAGATATTTTTAATTTTTTGCAGGTGTTAAATGTAAAAGATCATTAAGAGTTTTGCATGTTTATGCCTGTCTTATATTTTTGATGTAATTTGTTCTTAAAAGAATATATAACTGTGACATTGAGTTAGTTGCGTTTTAAGTAGAACCTTAGATATTTAAAATTTTTTTTTCAGGTGTTAAATCTAAAAAGGTCATTTATAGTTTTGTGTATGCATTCATTAATAAAACAAAGATACCGAATAAGCAGCAGGAGATATTTTTAATTTTTTGCAGGTGTTAAATCTATGAAGGTCATTTATAGTTTTAAATGTATATTTTATCCCTAAAACAAAGCTACTTAACAAAGGAATTTTCAATATCCTTTTGAAGCAATAAATAGAAAACAAATAAATTTATGATCCTCTCGGTTAATGAGTGTAACCAAAAACTAGAAAAACACACCTACCTTTTTTCAATTAACATTATATGAAAGCATTGCTTTGTTTGAGAAAATTTTTTCAATTCCTTTATTAACTATTGTATTAAGGAATGCATAGAAAGTGTCTGTTAAACCTAAAAAAGGTCATTTATAGTTTTGTATATGCATTTATTAATAAAACAAAGATATCGAATAAGCAACAGGAGATATTTTTAATTTTTTGCAGGTGTTAAATGTAAAAGATCATTAAGAGTTTTGCATGTTTATGCCTGTCTTAAATTTTTGATGTAATTTGTTCTTAAAAGAATATATAACTGTGACCTTGAATTAGTTGCGTTTTAAGTAAAACCTTACCTTGAAATTCTTACATTTAAAAAAAAAAATGGTAGACTTTTCCTTTGTAAAAAATTTTTTATTTTCTATATATAAAGTACAGGCTCCTAAAAATGTTAGTTATATTTAAGTTCAAATATTGCAAAACCATTCGGTGATTGACGTCCTTTGTAAATAACTGTCCAGGTTTTTTCATTTATTTTGGCTAAGTAAGGATCCTCTTTGTTCAAATATTTTACAATCCTTTGTGGAAGATAAAACCATTTATTATTTTCTAAATATACAATAACTTTTGATCCATGCTGTGTGACCTTCCACTCGAAATTTATAATTTCGTAAGTTTGATTCAATGGAATATCATCAATTCTGGTGTACTCTGGCTTTATACCTTGGGCAATATTAATTATTTGTTGATACATCTGAAAATTAATGTATGTATATAAATAAACGAAAACCTTTATTTTAAGAAATTTTATTCTTACCATTCTATTACGTGTACTTTGAAGCGATGATAACAGAAATAACTTAAGTAAACCACTTTACAGCCTTTTATATCAAGTTTATAATAGACAATAAAACTCTCAATTAACTAAGCATTAAAAACTCAATGTTTAAATGAATTCATAGAGAATAAATGATTGTTATTTAAGAGAAAAACACACATTAAAAATAAAAATTATGGGTGTTGTGTACAAATACACATTATTTCTTATGGGGAAATTGATATATGATAATCCTATTGGATAAATATATGCACTGGTATTGCTAAACCTATACAGATCAATGCTTAAAGGAACGCATACACACATCAATCCTAATTGAGTTCTAATTGGATTAAAGTTGGGTTCCAATTGCCTTCTAATTGAAATCGTATTGATCTCAAATAGAACTCTAATTACAAACGCTAAAAAATTCTATTTGGGTTCTAATTAGATTCTTATTGAATTCTAATTGGAAAACACATTAATTGTATTCCAATTGGGTTCTAATTAGATTCTAATTGGAAAAATTTTCTCGCCAACCCACCCCACTCCTTATGGAAAACGTCTACGGATTACTCCTTATGTAAAACGTCTACGGATTTCTCCTTATGGAAAACGTCTACGGATTACTCCTTATGGAAAACGTGTACGGCGCAATCCTATTGTTCCAGAATCCCCACAAATATACTACTCTAAATATTTTTATTCTCAACAACAATGAAATGGTTATAATATTTATACAAAAAAATTATTAAGCAAAAAAAAGAAAAAAAAATGGAATTTCAAAAAAGATCTTTTAGAAATAAGTTTAAATACTTACACGTAATGTCAGTAAAAATGTCTCAACTTCCGCTTCAGTTTTTTGTTCCTTTCCAGCAATGCACTTCCTATACGCACACACGACACAAGAAGCCAGGCATATGACAATGAATATTTCCAGTAATAAAATGGCAGAAAGTAGTTAAAATTGCAGCAGCAGCAGGATAACATTTGATGGTAAAGAAAAAAATAAAGTTTGAAACACAAGGGAGAAGAAGAAGAAACGTAAAAGTTAGTGTGACAAATAACAATTAAAACAAGTACTAAAGTTATAGTCGGATAAGCCCGACTGACCATATTATACCCATAATATGTTTTAGGGTAATTACATTGTGACGGTCTTGCTCATTTTGTTCACAGTTTTTCTTAAAGCTCAAAAAATTAAAATTTTAACTGGAAAAAACAGTTTTAATTTCCAACGATGGTATGTTTTTAGGCGATCAATGGTTGTGACAAGTGTGATCTTACACGTTAAAAAAACAACATTTAAAAAAACAACTGATTTTCGAAAAAACTTAGTTTCATACCATCAAAACGGTGTACTTTACATGACTTTTCGATGATTCCTTGTACGTGATTTTTTTTTCATTAAAAATTCGAAAATAATTTTTTGTTTGGAAACCCAATTTTTTACTTAAACCTGGTTTGAAGAAATATTATTTTTTATTTTAGAATTATAAACAGAAAACTTACCAGAAGCCCCTATAATAAGAAAGATGCATTATGTTCTCCCTCATGATTCCCCCCCCCCCTCCCCCCCCCCCTTAGTCGAGGGTGATAAATATGCAAAATAAAAAGTACTTAAAATTTGAGAAAAGTATTTTTTGATCAGTTCTGGCGTTAATAATAGACAGTAAGAAGCCCTCTATATTTTATAAAAATTTTAGACTTATACTATCAACAAATTAACAAAAATATAAAACATTTTAAAAAGGTACTTTTTGTCCAAACTTTATTTGTAGTCCTAAATTTCATATTTCCACACTCATAATTTAAAAAAGTAACAAAAATTTTAATAAAATTTATTTTTATGGCTAAGTTGTCCCTAGTTTCATATTTTTAGTCACATCACAAAAAAGCAGCAAAAATGTAAAAAATCTATTTTTGCGTACTTGATTGATTTCCGACCTCATAAAAAATAAAAAAAAGGATTGAAAAATGTGAAAATATGTATAGGTATAATATTTTTCCACTAGTTTGACTTTTAAGCCTAGCTCTGATAAGCTTCAAATTAATATACATATGTATCTGGACTCATAATTAAAAAAATGCCAGACATTACCAGAAATATTTACAACTTAATTTTGTTCTGACCTTTATAAGGGATGGGTATATATAAGTTTGCCATTCCATCTATAATTTCTCTAAAATCCATCTGCGACCCCGTAAAGCATATATTTTCTTGGTCCTTATAGATAGGGACTTAGCGATGTCCGTGTTATTGTTGAAATCAACTTTTTGAAGCACCCTGATGTCGCATAGACCCGTGGGAGTTATCAAACTATCAGAAATATTTGCGAGCATCACTGTTGAAATCCATCAGGGTTGTCATACAAAATTTTAAAAATCAGGGAAGAAACCCCTACAACTTCCTGGAGTCGCTCTTAGAGGAATAATATGTATGACATACCCCCATAAGTTTTTCCTCCAAAACATATATGTATCTAGAACAAAGTTACCCCCTATCACCATCACCTAGGGGGTTGCTATACAAAATTTTCAAAAATTAAGTAAAAACGCCCATAGCTTTACGAAACTAGGCCTAAAGAAATAAAGTAGAGAACCGACACCAATTAGTTTACCCTCCCAAACATATTCCTACAACGTACTTAGCTACTATATCTATCGCCTAAGGGGGCTCCCATACAAAGTTTGGGAAATTGTAATAAATTCACTCCTACAGCATTCAAGCCCGTAGATAGGTCATATATAGGACTGACGCCAACTCATTTTTCCTTCCATTCAAAAATTGGAAAAATTATCGTAAAAACCCCTACACGTGGTGAAGGGTATATAATATCCGGCTCAGCCGGACCAATAATCTCAAAGAATACAAAAAAAAATGTAAACAAATAACTTGGTCGTCGACT